>JAVLSZ010000091.1:827500-830000 GCA_032313775.1 Urocyon cinereoargenteus | reverse complement strand
CGTTAGGGTTCGGTTTAGGGTTCGGGTTAGGGTTCGGGTGAGGGTTCGGGTTAGAGTTCGGGTTAGGGTTAGGGTTCGGGTTAGGGTTAGGGTTAGGGTTAGGGTTCGGGTTAGGGTTCAGGTTGTGGTTAGGGTTTGGGTTCGGGTTCGGGTTAGGGTTCGGGTTAGGGTTAGGTTTAGGGTTAGGGTTAGGGTTAGGGTTCGGGTGAGGGTTCGGGTTCGGGTTAGGGGTTAGGGTTAGGGTTAGGTTTAGGTTTAGGGTTCGAGTTAGGGTTAGGGTTAGGGTTAGGGTTAGTGTTAGGTTTTAGGGTTAGGGTTAGGGTTAGGGTTGGGGTTATGTGTTAGGGTTAGGTTTAGGGTTAGGGTTAGGGTTCGGGTTAGGGTAGGGTTCGAGTTAGGGTTAGGGTTAGGTTTAGGGTTAGGGTTCGGGTTAGGGTTAGGGTTTGGTTTAGGGTTAGGGTTCGGGTTAGGGTTAGGGTTAGGGTTAGGTTTCGGGTTCGGTGTTAGGGTTAGGATTCGGGTTAGGGTTAGGGTTAGTGTTTGGGTTAGGGTTCGTTTTAGGGTACGGGTTAGGGTTAGGGTTCGGGTTAGTGTTCAGGTTAGGGTTAGGGTTCGGGGTAGGGTTAGGGTTAGGGTTTCGTGTTAGGGTTCGGGTTAAGTTTAGGGTTAGGGTTCGGGTTAGTGTTAGGGTTCGGGTTCGGGTTAGGGTTAGGGTTACGGTTAGTGTTCGGGTTAGGTATCGGGTTAGGATTCGGGTTCGGGTTCGGGTTAGGGTTAGGGTTTGGGATTGGGTTACATTCAGGGTTCAGGTTCGGGTTAGTGTTAGGGTTAGGATTCGGTTTCGGGCTAGGGTTCGGGTTAGGTTTAGTGTTCGTGTTAGGGTTAGGGTTCGGGTTAGGGTTCGGGTTAGGGTTAGGGTTAGGGTTAGTTTTCGGTTTCGTGTTCGGGTTAGGGTTCGGGTTCTGGTCGGTTTAAGGTTCGGGTTAGGGTTAGGGTTCAGGTTAGGGTTCGGGTTAGTGTTCGGGTTAGGTATCGGGTTAGGGTTCGGGTTCGGGTTCGGGTTAGGGTTAGGGTTAGAGTTAGGGTTCAGGTTCGGGTTAGGGTTAGGGTTAGGGTTAGGGTTCGGGTTCGGGCTAGGGTTCGGGTTAGGTTTAGTGTTCGTGTTAGGGTTAGGGTTCGGGTTAGGGTTCGGGTTAGGGTTAGGGTTAGGGTTAGGGTTTGTGTTCGGTTTCGGGTTCGGGTTAGGGTTCGGGTTCTGGTCGGGTTAAGGTTCGGGATAGGGTTAAGGTTCGGGTTAGGGTTCGGGTTAGGGTTCGGGTTAGGGTTAGGGTTCGGGTTCGGGTTAGGGTTAGGGTTCGTGTTAGGTTTGGGTTCGGATTAAGTTTCAGGTTACGGATAGGGTTCGGATTCGGGTAGGGTTAGGGTTCGGGTTAGGGTTAGGGTTAGTGTTCGGGTTAGGGTTAGGGTTCAGGTTAGGGTTAGGGTTAGGGTTCGGGTTATGGTTCGGGTTGGGGTTAGGGTTCGGGTTCGGGTTCGTGTGAGGTTTAGTGTTAGGGTTAGGGTTAGGGTTCGGGTTAGGTTTCGGGTTAGTGTTAGGGTTAGGGTTAGGGTTAGGGTTAGGGTTAGGGTTAGGTTTAGGGTTTGGGTTAGGATTAGGGTTAGGGTTAGAGTTAGTGTTAGGTTTTAGGGTTAGGGTTAGGGTTGGGGTTAGGGTTATGGGTTAGGGTTAGGGTTAGGGTTAGGGTTAGGGTTCGGGTTAGGGTAGGGTTCGGGTTAGGGTTAGGGTTAGATTTAGAGTTAGGGTTAGGGTTCGGATTAGGGTTAGTTTTAGGGTTAGCGTTTGGGTTAGGGTTAGGGTTAGGGTTCGGGTTAGGGTTAGGTTTAGGGTTAGGGTTAGGGTTAGAGTTAGGGTTCAGGTTCGGGATAGGGTTAGGGTTAGGGTTCTGGTTCGGGCTAGGGTTCGTGTTAGGTTTAGGGTTCTTGCTAGTGTTAGGGTTCGGGTTAGGGTTCGGTTACTCTTAGGGTTAGGGTTAGGGTTCGGTTTCGGGTTCGGGTTAGTGTTCGTGTTCTGGTCGGTTTAAGGTTCGGGTTAGGGTTAGGGTTCGGGTTAGGGTTCGGGTTAGGGTTCGGGTTAGGGTTAGGTTTAGGGTGCGGGTTAGTGTTTGGGTTAGGGTTAGGGTTCGGTTTACGGTTAGGGTTCGGGTTAGGGTTAGGGTTAGGGTTCGGTGTAGGTTTAGGTTTAGGGTTCGGGTTAGGTTTAGGGTTCGGGTTAGGGTTAGGTTTAGGTTTAGGGTTCGGGTTAGGATTAGGTTTCGGGCTAGGGTTGGGTTCGGGTTAAGTTTCGGGTTAGGGATAGTGTTCGGATTGGGTTTAGGGTTAGGGTTCGGGTTAGGGATAGGGTTAGGGTTCGGGTTAGTGTTAGGGTTCGGGTTAGGGTTAGGGTTAGGGTTCGGTGTAGGGTTAGGGTTCGGGTTAGGGTTAGGGTTAGGGTTAGGGTTAG
>JAVLSZ010000091.1:817500-822500 GCA_032313775.1 Urocyon cinereoargenteus | reverse complement strand
TTCGGGTTAGGGTTAGGGTTAGTGTTCGGGTTAGGGTTAGGGTTCGGGTTAGGGTTAGGGTTAGGGTTCGGGTTATGGTTCGGGTTGGGGTTAGGGTTCGGGTTCGGGATAGGATTAGGGTTCGGGTTAGGGTTAGGTTTAGTGTTAGGGTTAGGGTTAGGGTTCGAGTTAGGTTTCGGGTTAGTGTTAGGGTTAGGGTTAGGTTTAGGGTTAGGGTTCGGTTTAGGGTTAGGGTTCGGGTTAGGGTTAGGGGTTAGGGTTAGGGTTAGGGTCAGGTTTAGGGTTCGGGTTAGGATTAGGGTTAGGGTTAGGGTTAGTGTTAGGTTTTAGGGTTAGTGTTTGGGTTGGGGTTAGGGTTATGGGTTAGGGTTAGGTTTAGGGTTAGGGTTAGGGTTAGGGTTCGGGTTAGGGTTCAGGTTGTGGTTAGGGTTTGGGTTCGGGTTCGGGTTAGGGTTCGGGTTATGGTTAGGTTTAGGGTTAGGGTTAGGGTTAGGGTTCGGGTGAGGGTTCGGGTTAGGGTTAGGGTTAGGGTTAGGTTTAGGGTTAGGGTTAGGGTTATGTTTAGGTATAGGGTTCGGGTTAGGGTTAGGGTTAGGGTTAGGGTTCAGTTTAGGGTTAGGTTTAGGGTTCGGTTTAGGGTTAGTGTTCGGGTTAGGGTTAGGGGTTAGAGTTAGGGTTAGGGTTAGGTTTAGGGTTCGAGTTAGTGTTAGGGTTAGGGTTAGGGTTAGTGTTAGCTTTTAGGGTTAGGGTTAGGGTTAGGGTTAGGGTTAGGGTTAGGGTTAGGGTTATGGGTTAGGGTTAGGTTTAGGGTTAGGGTTAGGGTTAGGGTTCGGGTTAGGGTAGGGTTCGGGTTAGTGTTAGGGTTAGGTTTAGGGTTAGGGTTCGGGTTAGGGTTAGGGTTAAGGTTAGGGTTTGGGTTAGGGTTAGGGTTCGGGTTAGGGTTAGGGTTAGGGTTAGGTTTCGGGTTCGGTGTTAGAGTTAGGATTCGGGTTAGGGTTAGGGTTAGGGTTTGGGTTAGGGTTCGTTTTAGGGTACGGGTTAGGGTTAGGGTTCGGGTTAGGGTTCAGGTTAGGGTTAGGGTTCGGGTTAGGGTTAGGGTTAGGGTTAGGGTTTCGGGTTAGGGTTCGGGATAAGTTTAGGGTTAGGGTTCGGGTTAGGGTTAGAGTTCGGGTTCGGGTTAGGGTTAGGGTTACGGTTAGTGTTCGGGTTACGTATCAGGTTAGGGTTCGGGTTCGGGTTAGGGTTAGGGTTAGAGTTAGGGTTCAGGTTCGGGTTAGGGTTAGGGTTAGGTTTCGGGTTCGGGCTAGTGTTCGGGTTAGGTTTAGTGTTCGTGTTAGGGTTAGGGTTTGGGTTAGGGTTCGGGTTAGGGTTAGGGTTAGGGTTAGGGTTAGGGTTCGGGTTAAAGTTCGGGTTAGGGTTCGGGTTCTGGTTGGGTTAAGGTTCGGGTTAGGGTTAGGGTTCGGTTTAGGGTTCGGGTTAGGGTTCGGTTTAGGGTTAGGGTTATGGTTCGGGTTAGGGTTAGGTTTAGGGTTTGGGTTCGGGTTACGGTTAGGGTTCGGGTTAGGGTTAGGATTCGGGTTAGGTTTAGGGTTAGGGTTCGGTTTAGGTTTAGGGTTCGGGTTAGGGTTAGGGTTAGGGTTCGGGTTAGGGTTAGGTTTCGGGTTAGGTTTGGGTTCGGGTTAAGTTTCAGGTTACGGATAGGGTTCGGATTCGGTTTAGGGTTAGGGTTCGGGTTAGGGTTAGGGTTAGTGTTCGGGTTAGGTTAAGGGTTCGGGTTAGGGTTAGGGTTAGGGTTCGGGTTAGGGTTCGGGTTGGGGTTAGGGTTCGGGTTCGGGTTAGGGTTAGGGTTCGGGTTAGGGTTAGATTTAGTGTTAGGGTTAGGGTTAGGTTTAGGGTTAGGGTTCGTGTTGGGGTTAGGGTTCGGGTTCGGGACGGGGTTAGGGTTCGGGTTCGGGTTAGGGTTAGGGTTCGGGTTAGGTTTCGGGTTAGTGTTAGGGTTAGGGTTAGGGTTAGGGTTCGGTTTAGGGTTAGGGTTCGGGTTAGGGTTAGGGGTTAGGGTTAGGGTTAGTGTTAGGTTTAGGGTTCGGGTTAGGATTAGGGTTAGGGTTAGGGTTAGTGTTAGGTTTTAGGGTTAGGGTTAGATTTAGAGTTCGGGTGAGGGTTCGGGTTAGGGTTAGGGTTAGGGTTCGGGTTAGGTTTAGGGTTAGGGTTAGGGTTCGGGTTCGGGGTTAGGGTTAAGATTTGGGTAGGGTTAGGGTTAGGGTTCGGGTTAGGGTTCGGTTTAGGGTTCGGGTTAGGGTTAGGGTTCGGGTAAGGGTTCAGGTTAGGGTTAGGGTTCGAGTTAGGGTTAGGGTTAGAGTTAGGGTTTCGGGTTAGGGTTCGGGTTAGGGTTAGGGTTAGTGTTAGGGTTCGGGTTAGGGTTAGGGTTCGGGTTCGGGTTAGGGTTAGGGTTAGGGTTAGTGTTCGGGTTAGGGATCGGGTTAGGGCTAGGGTTCGGGTTCGGGTTAGGGTAGGGTTCGTGTTAGAGTTCGGGTTAGGTGTCGGTTTAGCGTTAGGGTTAGGGTTCGGGTTAGGTTTAGGGTTAGGGTTAGGGTTCGGGTTAGGGTTAGGGTTCGAGTTAGGGTTAGGGTTCTGGTTCGGGTTAGGGTTAGGGTTGGGGTTCGGGTTAGGGTTCGGGTTAGGGTTCGGGTTAGGGTTAGGGTTAGGGTTAGGGTTCGGGTTCGGCGTTAGGGTTCGGGTTAGGGTTCGGGTTAGGGTTCGGGCTAGGGTTAAGTTTCGGGTTCGGGTTCGGGTTAGGTTTCGGGTTCGGGTTAGGGTTAGGGTTCGGGTTAGGGTTAGGGTTCGGGTTAGGGTTAGGTTTAGACTTAGGGTTAGGGTTAGGGTTCGGGTTAGGGTTAGGGTTAGGGTTAGGGTTCGGGTTAGGGTTAGGGTTAGGGTTAGGGTTAGGGTTCGGGTTAGGGTTAGGTTTAAGGTTTGGGTTAGGGTTAGGGTTAGGGTTAGGGTTATGTTAGGGTTCGGGTTAGGGGTCGGGTTAGGGTTACGGTGAGGTTTCCGGTTCGGGTTAGGGTTAGGTTTATGTTTCGGGTTCGGGTTAGGGTTAGGGTTCGGGTTCGTGTTAGGGTTCGGGTTAGGGTTCGGGTTAGGTTTAGGGTTCGGTTTAGGGTTCGGGTTAGGGTTAGAATTCGGGTAAGTTGTAGGGTTCGGGTTCCGGTTAGGGTTAGAGTTAGGGTTGCGGTTAGGGTTAGGGTTAGTGTTCGGGTTAGGGTTCGGGTTAGGGTTCGGGTTAGGGTTCGGGTTAGGATTAGGGTTAGGGTTCGGGTTAGGGTAGGGTTCGGGTTAAGGTTAGGGTTAGGTTTAGGGTTAGGGTTAGGTTTCGGGTTAGTGTTAGGTTTAGGGTTAGGGTTTGGGTTAGGGTTAGGGTTCGGGTTAGGGTTAGGGTTAGGGTTAGGGTTAGTGTTAGGTTTTAGGTGTAGGGTTAGGGTTAGGGTTAGGGTTATGGGTTAGGGTTAGGTTTAGGGTTAGGGTTAGGGTTAGGGTTCGGGTTAGGGTAGGGTTCGGGTTAGGGTTAGGGTTAGGTTTAGGGTTAGGGTTCGGGTTAGGGTTATGGTTAGGGTTAGGGTTTGGGTTAGGGTTAGGGTTCGGGTTAGGGTTAGGTTTAGGGTTAGGGTTAGGTTTCGGGTTCGGTGTTAGGGTTAGGATTCGGGTTAGGGTTAGGGTTAGTGTTTGGGTTAGGGTTCGTTTTAGGGTACGGGTTAGGGTTAGGGTTTGGGTTAGGGTTCAGGTTAGGGTTAGGGTTCGGGGTAGGGTTAGGTTTAGGGTTAGGGTTTCGGGTTAGGGTTCGGGTTAAGTTTAGGGTTAGGGTTCGGGTTAGGGTTAGGGTTCGGGTTCGGGTTAGGGTTAGGTTTACGGTTAGTGTTCGGGTTAGGTATCGGGTTAGGGTTCGGGTTCGGGTTCGGGTTAGGGTTAGGGTTAGGTTTAGAGTTAGGGTTCAGGTTCGGGTTAGGGTTAGGGTTAGGGTTCAGGTTCGGGCTAGGGTTCGGGTTAGGTTTAGTGTTCGTGTTAGGGTTAGGGTTCGGGTTAGGGTTCGGGTTAGGGTTAGGGTTAGGGTTAGGGTTAGGGTTAGTGTTCGGTTTCGGGTTCGGGTTAGGGTTCGGGTTCTGGTCGGGTTAAGGTTCGGGATAGGGTTAAGGTTCGGGTTAGGGTTCGGGTTAGGGTTCGGGATAGGGTTAGGCTTAGGGTTCGGGTTAGGGTTAGGGTTAGGGTTCGTGTTAGGTTTGGGTTCGGATTAAGTTTCAGGTTACGGATAGGGTTCGGATTCGGGTTAGGGTTAGGGTTCGGGTTAGGGTTAGGGTTAGTGTTCGGGTTAGGGTTAGGGTTCAGGTTAGGGTTAGGGTTAGGGTTCGGGTTATGGTTCGGGTTGGGGTTAGGGTTCGGGTTCGGGTTCGTGTGAGGTTTAGTGTTAGGGTTAGGGTTAGGGTTCGGGTTAGGTTTCGGGTTAGTGTTAGGGTTAGGGTTAGGGTTAGGGTTAGGGTTAGGTTTAGGGTTCGGGTTAGGATTAGGGTTAGGGTTAGAGTTAGTGTTAGGTTTTAGGGTTAGGGTTAGGGTTGGGGTTAGGGTTATGGGTTAGGGTTAGGGTAAGGGTTAGGGTTAGGGTTAGGGTTCGGGTTAGGGTAGGGTTCGGGTTAGGGTTAGGGTTAGATTTAGAGTTAGGGTTAGGGTTCGGATTAGGGTTAGTTTTAGGGTTAGCGTTTGGGTTAGGGTTAGGGTTAGGGTTCGGGTTAGGGTTAGGGTTAGGGTTAGGGTTAGGGTTAGGGTTAGAGTTAGGGTTCAGGTTCGGGATAGTGTTAGGGTTAGGGTTCGGGTTCAGGCTAGGGTTCGGGTTAGGTTTAGGGTTCTTGCTAGGGTTAGGGTTCGGGTTAGGGTTCGGTTACTCTTAGGGTTAGGGTTAGGGTTCGGTTTCGGGTTCGGGTTAGGGTTCGTGTTCTGGTCGGTTTAAGGTT
>JAVLSZ010000091.1:797500-815000 GCA_032313775.1 Urocyon cinereoargenteus | reverse complement strand
GGTTAGGGGTTAGGGTTAGGGTTAGGGTTAGGTTTAGGGTTCGGGTTAGGATTAGGGTTAGGGTTAGGGTTAGTGTTAGGTTTTAGGGTTAGGGTTAGGGTTGGGGTTAGGGTTATGGGTTAGGGTTAGGTTTAGGGTTAGGGTTAGGGTTAGGGTTCGGGTTAGGGTCAGGTTGTGGTTAGGGTTTGGGTTCGGGTTCGGGTTAGGGTTCGGGTTATGGTTAGGTTTAGGGTTAGGGTTAGGGTTAGGGTTCGGGTGAGGGTTCGGGTTAGGGTTAGGCTTAGGGCTTAGGTTTAGGGTTAGGGTTAGGGTTATGTTTAGGTATAGGGTTCGGGTTAGGGTTAGGGTTAGGGTTAGGGTTCAGTTTAGGGTTAGGTTTAGGGTTCGGTTTAGGGTTAGTGTTCGGGTTAGGGTTAGGGGTTAGAGTTAGGGTTAGGGTTAGGTTTAGGGTTCGAGTTAGTGTTAGGGTTAGGGTTAGGGTTAGTGTTAGCTTTTAGGGTTAGGGTTAGGGTTAGGGTTAGGGTTATGGGTTAGGGTTAGGTTTAGGGTTAGGGTTAGGGTTAGGGTTCGGGTTAGGGTAGGGTTCGGGTTAGTGTTAGGGTTAGGTTTAGGGTTAGGGTTCGGGTTAGGGATAGGGTTAAGGTTAGGGTTTGGGTTAGGGTTAGGGTTCGGGTTAGGGTTAGGGTTAGGGTTAGGTTTCGGGTTCGGTGTTAGAGTTAGGATTCGGGTTAGGGTTAGGGTTAGGGTTTGGGTTAGGGTTCGTTTTAGGGTACGGGTTAGGGTTAGGGTTCGGGTTAGGGTTCAGGTTAGGGTTAGGGTCCGGGTTAGGGTTAGGGTTAGGGTTAGGGTTAGGGTTTCGGGTTAGGGTTCGGGATAAGTTTAGGGTTAGGGTTCGGGTTAGGGTTAGAGTTCGGGTTCGGGTTAGGGTTAGGGTTACGGTTAGTGTTCGGGTTAGGTATCGGGTTAGGGTTCGGGTTCGGGTTCGGGTTAGGGTTAGGGTTAGAGTTAGGGTTCAGGTTCGGGTTAGGGTTAGGGTTAGTGTTCGGGTTCGGGCTAGGTTCGGGTTAGGTTTAGTGTTCGTGTTAGGGTTAGGGTTCGGGTTAGGGTTCGGGTTAGGGTTAGGGTTAGGGTTAGGGTTAGGGTTCGGTTTCGGGTTTGGGTTAGGGTTCGGGTTCTGGTCGGGTTAAGGTTCGGTTTAGGGTTAGGGTTCGGGTTAGGGTTCGGGTTAGGGTTCGGTTTAGGGTTAGGGTTATGGTTCGGGTTAGGGTTAGGTTTAGGGTTTGGGTTCGGGTTACGGTTAGGGTTCGGGTTAGGGTTAGGGTTCGGGTTAGGTTTAGGGTTAGGGTTCGGTTTAGGTTTAGGGTTCGGGTTAGGGTTAGGGTTAGGGTTCGGGTTAGGGTTAGGTTTCGGGTTAGGTTTGGTTTCGGGTTAAGTTTCAGGTTACGGATAGGGTTCGGATTCGGTTTAGGGTTAGGGTTCGGGTTAGGGTTAGGGTTAGTGTTCGGGTTAGGTTTAGGGTTCGGGTTAGTGTTAGGGTTAGGGTTCGGGTTAGGGTTCGGGTTGGGGTTAGGGTTCGGGTTCGGGTTAGGGTTAGGGTTCGGGTTAGGGTTAGGTTGAGTGTTAGGGTTAGGGTTAGGGTTAGGTTTAGGGTTAGAGTTCGGGTTGGGGTTAGGTTTCGGGTTCGGGATGGGGTTAGGGTTCGGTTTAGGGTTAGGGTTCGGGTTAGGGTTAGGGGTTAGGGTTAGGGTTAGTGTTAGGTTTAGGGTTCGGGTTAGGATTAGGGTTAGGGTTAGGGTTAGTGTTAGGTTTTAGGGTTAGGGTTAGATTTAGAGTTCGGGTGAGGGTTCGGGTTAGGGTTAGGGTTAGGGTTCGGGTTAGGTTTAGGGTTAGGGTTAGGGTTCGGGTTCGGGGTTAGGGTTAAGATTCGGGTTAGGGTTAGGGTTAGGGTTCGGGTTAGGGTTCGGTTTAGGGTTCGGGTTAGGGTTAGGGTTCGGGTAAGGGTTCAGGTTAGGGTTAGGGTTCGAGTTAGGGTTAGGGTTAGAGTTAGGGGTTCGGGTTAGGGTTCGGGTTAGGGTTAGGGTTAGTGTTAGGGTTCGGGTTAGGGTTAGTGTTCGGGTTCGGGTTAGGGTTAGGGTTAGGGTTAGTGTTCGGGTTAGGGATCGGGTTAGGGCTAGGGTTCGGGTTCGGGTTAGGGTTAGGGTTAGGGTTAGGTTTCGGGCTAGGGTTGGGTTCGGGTTAAGTTTCGGGTTAGGGATAGGGTTCGGATTCGGTTTAGGGTTAGGGTTCGGGTTAGGGTTAGGGGTTAGGGTTAGGGTTAGGGTTAGGGGTACGGTTAGGGTTCGGGATAGGGTTAGGGTTCGGTTTCAGGTTCGGGTTAGGGTTCGGGTTCTGGTCGGGTTAAGGTTCGGGTTAGGGTTAGGGTTCAGGTTAGGGTTCGGGTTAGGTTTCG
The DNA here is from genome assembly GCA_032313775.1 of Urocyon cinereoargenteus. Classification (NCBI taxonomy): domain Eukaryota; kingdom Metazoa; phylum Chordata; class Mammalia; order Carnivora; family Canidae; genus Urocyon; species Urocyon cinereoargenteus. Next base: position 812,551 of record JAVLSZ010000091.1, on the reverse strand, counting down.
GGTTAGGGTTAGGGTTCGGGTTAGGTTTAGGGTTAGGGTTCGGGTTAGGTTTGGGTTCGGGTTAAGTTTCAGATTACGGATAGGGTTCGGATTCGGGTTAGGGTTAGGGTTCGGGTTAGGGTTAGGGTTAGTGTTCGGGTTAGGGTTAGGGTTCGGGTTCGGGTTAGGGTTAGGGTTCGGGTTATGGTTCGGGTTGGGGTTAGGGTTCGGGTTAGGGTTAGGTTTAGGGTTCGGGTTAGGGTTAGGTTTAGTGTTAGGGTTAGGGTTAGGGTTCGAGTTAGGTTTCGGGTTAGTGTTAGGGTTAGGGTTAGGTTTAGGGTTAGGGTTCGGTTTAGGGTTAGGGTTCGGGTTAGGGTTAGGGGTTAGGGTTAGGGTTAGGGTTAGGTTTAGGGTTCGGGTTAGGATTAGGGTTAGGGTTAGGGTTAGTGTTAGGTTTTAGGGTTAGGGTTAGGGTTGGGGTTAGGGTTATGGGTTAGGGTTAGGTTTAGGGTTAGGGTTAGGGTTAGGGTTCGGGTTAGGGTCAGGTTGTGGTTAGGGTTTGGGTTCGGGTTCGGGTTAGGGTTCGGGTTATGGTTAGGTTTAGGGTTAGGGTTAGGGTTAGGGTTCGGGTGAGGGTTCGGGTTAGGGTTAGGCTTAGGGCTTAGGTTTAGGGTTAGGGTTAGGGTTATGTTTAGGTATAGGGTTCGGGTTAGGGTTAGGGTTAGGGTTAGGGTTCAGTTTAGGGTTAGGTTTAGGGTTCGGTTTAGGGTTAGTGTTCGGGTTAGGGTTAGGGGTTAGAGTTAGGGTTAGGGTTAGGTTTAGGGTTCGAGTTAGTGTTAGGGTTAGGGTTAGGGTTAGTGTTAGCTTTTAGGGTTAGGGTTAGGGTTAGGGTTAGGGTTATGGGTTAGGGTTAGGTTTAGGGTTAGGGTTAGGGTTAGGGTTCGGGTTAGGGTAGGGTTCGGGTTAGTGTTAGGGTTAGGTTTAGGGTTAGGGTTCGGGTTAGGGTTAGGGTTAAGGTTAGGGTTTGGGTTAGGGTTAGGGTTCGGGTTAGGGTTAGGGTTAGGGTTAGGTTTCGGGTTCGGTGTTAGAGTTAGGATTCGGGTTAGGGTTAGGGTTAGGGTTTGGGTTAGGGTTCGTTTTAGGGTACGGGTTAGGGTTAGGGTTCGGGTTAGGGTTCAGGTTAGGGTTAGGGTTCGGGTTAGGGTTAGGGTTAGGGTTAGGGTTAGGGTTTCGGGTTAGGGTTCGGGATAAGTTTAGGGTTAGGGTTCGGGTTAGGGTTAGAGTTCGGGTTCGGGTTAGGGTTAGGGTTACGGTTAGTGTTCGGGTTAGGTATCGGGTTAGGGTTCGGGTTCGGGTTCGGGTTAGGGTTAGGGTTAGAGTTAGGGTTCAGGTTCGGGTTAGGGTTAGGGTTAGTGTTCAGGTTCGGGCTAGGTTCGGGTTAGGTTTAGTGTTCGTGTTAGGGTTAGGGTTCGGGTTAGGGTTCGGGTTAGGGTTAGGGTTAGGGTTAGGGTTAGGGTTCGGTTTCGGGTTTGGGTTAGGGTTCGGGTTCTGGTCGGGTTAAGGTTCGGTTTAGGGTTAGGGTTCGGGTAGGGTTCGGGTTAGGGTTCGGTTTAGGGTTAGGGTTATGGTTCGGGTTAGGGTTAGGTTTAGGGTTTGGGTTCGGGTTACGGTTAGGGTTCGGGTTAGGGTTAGGGTTCGGGTTAGGTTTAGGGTTAGGGTTCGGTTTAGGTTTAGGGTTCGGGTTAGGGTTAGGGTTAGGGTTCGGGTTAGGGTTAGGTTTCGGGTTAGGTTTGGTTTCGGGTTAAGTTTCAGGTTACGGATAGGGTTCGGATTCGGTTTAGGGTTAGGGTTCGGGTTAGGGTTAGGGTTAGTGTTCGGGTTAGGTTTAGGGTTCGGGTTAGTGTTAGGGTTAGGGTTCGGGTTAGGGTTCGGGTTGGGGTTAGGGTTCGGGTTCGGGTTAGGGTTAGGGTTCGGGTTAGGGTTAGGTTGAGTGTTAGGGTTAGGGTTAGGGTTAGGTTTAGGGTTAGAGTTCGGGTTGGGGTTAGGTTTCGGGTTCGGGATGGGGTTAGGGTTCGGTTTAGGGTTAGGGTTCGGGTTAGGGTTAGGGGTTAGGGTTAGGGTTAGTGTTAGGTTTAGGGTTCGGGTTAGGATTAGGGTTAGGGTTAGGGTTAGTGTTAGGTTTTAGGGTTAGGGTTAGATTTAGAGTTCGGGTGAGGGTTCGGGTTAGGGTTAGGGTTAGGGTTCGGGTTAGGTTTAGGGTTAGGGTTAGGGTTCGGGTTCGGGGTTAGGGTTAAGATTCGGGTTAGGGTTAGGGTTAGGGTTCGGGTTAGGGTTCGGTTTAGGGTTCGGGTTAGGGTTAGGGTTCGGGTAAGGGTTCAGGTTAGGGTTAGGGTTCGAGTTAGGGTTAGGGTTAGAGTTAGGGGTTCGGGTTAGGGTTCGGGTTAGGGTTAGGGTTAGTGTTAGGGTTCGGGTTAGGGTTAGTGTTCGGGTTCGGGTTAGGGTTAGGGTTAGGGTTAGTGTTCGGGTTAGGGATCGGGTTAGGGCTAGGGTTCGGGTTCGGGTTAGGGTTAGGGTTAGGGTTAGGTTTCGGGCTAGGGTTGGGTTCGGGTTAAGTTTCGGGTTAGGGATAGGGTTCGGATTCGGTTTAGGGTTAGGGTTCGGGTTAGGGTTAGGGTTAGGGTTCAGTGTAGGGTTAGGGTTCGGGTTAGGGTTAGGGTTAGGTTTCGGGTTAGGGTTAGGTTTTGGGTTAGGGTTCGGTTTCGTGTTAAGGTTTAGTATTCGGGTTAGGTTTACGTTTCGGTTTCGGGTTAGGGTTGGGGAATAGGGTTAGGGTTCGGGTTAGGGTTTGGGTTAGGGTTAGGGTTCGGGTTAGGGTTAGTGTTAGGGTTAGGGGTTCGGCTTAGGGTTCAGGTTAGGGTTAGGGTTAGGTTTAGGGTTCGGTTTAGGGTTAGGGTTTGGGTTAGGGTTAGGTTTAGGTTTAGGGTTTGGGTTAGGGTTAGGTTTAGGGTTCGGGTTAGGGATCGGGTTAGGGTTAGGGTTCGGCTTCGGGTTAGGGTTAGGGTTAGGGTTAGGGTTCAGGTTCGGGTTAGGGTTAGGTTTAGGGTTAGGGTTCGGGTTAGGGTTCGGTTCGTGTTAAGGTTCGGGTTAGGGTTCGAGTTTGGGTTCGGGTTAGGGTTCGGGTTAGGTTAGGGTTCGGGATAGGGTTCGGGTTAGGGTTCGGGTTAGGGTTAGGGTTAAGTTTCGGGTTAGGGTTAGGGTTAGGGTTAGGGTTCGGTTTTCGGTTATGGTTCGGGTTAGGGTTAGGGTTTGGGTTCGGGTTTGGTTTAGGGTTCGGATTAGGGTTAGGGTTAGGGTTAGGGTTCGGGTTAGGGTTAGGGTTCGGTTTAGGTTTGGGTTCGGGTTAGGTTTCGGGTTAGGGTTAGGGTTCGAGTTCGGGTTAGGGTTAGGGTTCGGGTTAGGGTTAGGGTTAGGGTTCGGGTTAGGGTTAGGGTTAAGTTTCGGGTTAGGGTTAGGTTTAGGGTTAGGGTTAGGGTTAGGGTTCGTGTAAGGGTTCGGGTTAGGGGTCGGGTTAGGGTTAGGGTTAGTGTTCGGGTTAGGGTTATGGTTAGGGTTAGGGTTAGGGTTAGGGTTCGGGTTCGGTTTAGGGTTCGGGTTAGGGTTAGGGTTAGGTTTCGGGTTCGGGTTAGGGTTAGGTTTAGGGTTAGGGTTAGGGTTGGGGTTAGGGTTAGGGTTAGGGTTCGGGTTAGGGTTAGGGTTAGGGTTAGGGTTCGGGTTAGGGTTAGGTTTAGGGTTAGGGTTAGGGTTCGGGTTAGGGTTAGGGTTAGGTTTCGGGTTCGGGTTAGGGTTAGGGTTAGGGTTAGGGTTAGGGTTAGGGTTAGGTTTGGGGTTAGGGTTAGGGTTAGGGTTAGTGTTCGGGTTCGGGGTTAGGGTTAGGGTTTGGGTTCGGGTTAGGGTTCGGGTTAGGGTTAGGATTCGGGTAAGGGGTTAGGTTTCGGGTTCGGGTTAGGGTTAGGGTTAGGGTTCGGGTTCTGGTCGGGTTAAGGTTCGGGTTAGGGTTAGGGTTCGGGTTAGGGTTCGGGTTAGGGTTAGGGTTAGGGTTCGGGTTAGGGTTAGGGTTAGGGTTTGGGATCGGGTTACGGTTAGGGTTCGGGTTAGGGTTAGGTTTCGGGTTAGGTTTAGGGTTAGGGTTCAGTTTAGGTTTAGGGTTCGGGTTAGGGTTAGGGTTAGGTTCGGGTTAGGGTTCGGTTTCGTGTTAAGGTTTAGGATTCGGGTTAGGGTTACGTTTCGGTTTCGGGTTAGGGTTCGGTTTAGGGTTAGGGTTCGGGTTAGGGTTCGGGTTAGGTTTAGGGTTCGGGTTAGGGTTAGTGTTAGGGTTAGGGGTTCAGCTTAGGGTTCAGGTTAGGGTTAGGGTTAGGTTTAGGGTTCGGTGTAGGGTTAGGGTTTGGGTTAGGGTTAGGGTTAGGGTTCGGGTTAGGGTTAGGTTTAGGGTTCGGGTTAGGGATCGGTTTAGGGTTAGGGTTCGGGTTCGGGTTAGGGTTAGGGTTAGGGTTACGGTTAGGGTTCAGGTTCGGGTTAGGGTTAGGGTTAGGGTTAGGGTTCGGGTTAGGGTTCGGGTTCGGGTTCAGGTTCGGGTTAGGGTTCGGGTTTGGGTTCGGGTTAGGTTTCGGGTTAGGTTAGGGTTCGGGATAGGGTTCGGGTTAGGGTTCGGGTTAGGGTTAGGGTTAAGTTTCGGGTTAGGGTTAGGGTTAGGGTTAGGGTTAGGGTTAGGGTTAGGGTTCGTGTAAGGGTTCGGGTTAGGGGTCGGGTTAGGGTTAGGGTTAGTGTTCGGGTTAGGGTTAGCGTTAGGGTTAGGGTTCGGTTTAGGTTTAGGGTTCGGGTTAGGGTTAGGGTTAGGGTTGGGGTTAGGGTTAGGGTTAGGGTTCGGGTTCGGGTTAGGGTTAGGGTTAGGGTTAGGGTTAGGGTTCGGGTTAGGGTTAGGGTTAGATTTCGGGTTCGTGTTAGGGTTAGGGTTAGGGTTAGGGTTAGGGTTAGGTTTGGGGTTAGGGTTAGGGTTAGGGTTAGTGTTCGGGTTCGGGGTTAAGGTTAGGGTTAGGGTTCGGGTTAGGGTTCGGGTTAGGGTTAGGATTCGGGTAAGGGGTTAGGGTTTGGGTTCGGGTTAGGGTTAGGGTTAGGGTTCGGGTTCGGGTTAGGTTTAGGGTTAGGGTTCGGGTTCGGGTTAGGGTTAGGGTTCGGGTTAGGGTTAGTGTTCGGGTTAGGGTTAGGTTTCGGGTTAGGGTTAGGGTTCCGGTACGGGTTAGGGTTAGTGTTAGGGTTAGGGTTCTGTTTCGGGTTAGGGTTAGGGTTAGGGTTAGGGTTAGGGTTAGGGTTAGGTTTCGAATTAGGGTTAGGGGTAGTGTTCGGGTTAGGTTTCGGGTTCTGTTTAGGTTTAGGGTTAGGGTTAGTGTTAGGGTTCGGGTCAGGGTTAGGGGTAGGGTTAGGGTTAGGGGTTAGGGTTAGGGTTAATGTTCGGATTAGGGTTAGGGTTAAGGTTCGGGTTAGGGTTAGGGTTAGGGTTAGGGTTCGTGTTAGGGTTCGGGTTAGGGGTCGGTTAGGGTTAGGGTTAGTGTTCGGGTTAGGGTTAGGGTTAGGGTTCGGGTTAGGGTTAGGGTTCGGGTTAGGGTTAGGGTTAGGTTTCGGGTTCGGGTTAGGGTTAGGGTTAGGGTTAGGGTTAAGGTTGGGGTTAGGGTTAGGGTTAGGGTTCGGGTTAGGGCTGGGTTAGGGTTAGGGTTCGGGTTAGGGTTAGGGTTAGGGTTAGGGTTAGGGTTCGGGTTAGGGTTAGGGTTAGGTTTCGGGTTCGGGTTAGGGTTAGGGTTAGGGTTAGGGTTAGGGTTAGGTTTGGGGTTAATGTTAGTGTTAGGGTTCGCGTTAGGGTTAGGGTTAGGGTTAGGGTTCGGGTTAGGGTTAGGGTTAGGGTTTGGATTAGGTTTAGGTTTAAGATTTGGGTTAGGGTTAGGGTTAGGGTTAGGGTTCGTGTTAGGGTTCGGGTTAGGGGTCGGGTTAGGGTTACGGTGAGGTTTCCGTTTCGGGTTAGGGTTAGGTTTATGGTTCGGGTTCGGGTTAGGGTTAGGGTTCGGGTTCGTGTTAGGGTTCGGGTTAGGGTTCGGGTTAGGTTTAGGGTTCGGTTTAGGGTTCGGGTTAGGGTTAGAATTCGGGTAAGTTGTAGGGTTCGCGTTCCGGTTAGGGTTAGGGTTAGGGTTCCGGTTAGGGTTAGGGTTAGTGTTCGGGTTAGGGTTCGGGTTAGGGTTCGGGTTAGGGTTCGGGTTAGGGTTAGGGTTCGGTTTAGTGTTCGGGTTAGGGTTCGGGTTAGGTTTAGGGTTAGGGTTAGTGTTAGGGTTCGGGTTAGGGTTAGGGTTCGGGTTAGGGTTAGGGTTAGGGTTAGGGTGAGGGTTACGGTTTGGGTTACGGTTAGGGTTCAGGTTAGGGTTAGGGTTAGGGTTCGGGTTAGGGTTAGGGTTCGGGTTAAGTTTCGGGTTAGGGTTAGGGTTAGGGTTAGGGTTAGGTTTCGAATTAGGGTTAGGGGTAGGGTTCGGGTTAGGTTTCGGGTTCTGTTTAGGTATAGGGTTTGGGTTAGTGTTAGGGTTCGGGTTAGGGTTAGGGGTAGGGTTAGGGTTAGGGGTTAGGGTTAGGGTTAGTGTTCGGATTAGGGTTAGGGTTAAGGTTCGGGTTAGGGTTAGGGTTAGGGTTAGGGTTAGGGTTCGTGTTAGGGTTCGGGTTAGGGATCGGGTTAGGGTTAGGGTTAGGGTTAGGGTTAGGGTTGGGGTTAGGGTTAGGGTTAGGGTTCGGGTTAGGGTTAGGGTTAGGGTTAGGGTTCGGGTTAGGGTTAGGGTTAGGGTTAGGGTTCGGGTTAGGGTTAGGGTTAGGTTTCGGGTTCGGGTTAGGGTTAGGGTTAGGGTTAGGGTTAGGTTTGGGGTTAATGTTAGGGTTAGGGTTCGGGTTAGGGTTAGGGTTCGGGTTAGGGTTAGGGTTAAGGTTCGGGTTAGGGTTAGGGTTAGGGTTAGGGTTCGTGTTAGGGTTCGGGTTAGGATTCGGGTTAGGTTTAGGGTTAGTGTTCGGGTTAGGGTTAGGGTTCGGGTTAGGGTTCGGGTTAGGGTTAGGGTTCGGGTTAGGGTTAGGTTTAGGGTTCGGGTTCGGGTTAGGTTTAGGGTTCGGGTTCGGGTTAGGGTTCGGGTTAGGTTTCGTGTTAGGGTTAGGGTTAGGGTTAGGGTTCGGTTTCGAGGTTAGGGTTAGGGTTAGGTTTCGGGTTAGTGTTCCGGTTAGGGTTAGGATTCGGGTAAGGGGTTAGGGTTCGGGTTCGGGTTAGGGTTAGGGTAAGGGTTCGGGTTCGGGTTAGGGTTAGGGTTAGGGTTCGGGTTAGGGTTCCGGTTAGGGTTCGGGTTAGGGTTAGGGTTAGGATTAGGGTTCGGGTTAGGGTTCGGGTTAGGGTTCACGTTAGGGTTCGGGTTAGGGTTAGGGTTCGGGTTCGGGTTAGGGTTAGGTTTAGGGTTAGGTTTAGGTTTAGGGTTCGGGTTAGGGTTAGGGTTAGCGTTAGGGTTAGGGTTAGGGTTCGGGTTAGGTTTCGGGTTCGGGTTAGGGTTCGGGTTAGGGTTAGGGTTAGGGATAGGATTCGGATTCGGTTTAGGGTTAGGGTTCGGGTTAGGGATAGGGTTAGGGTTCGGGTTAGTGTTAGGTTTCGGGTTAGGGTTAGGGTTAGGGTTCGGTGTAGGGTTAGGGTTCGGGATAGGGTTAGGGTTAGGGTTAGGGTTAGGTTTCGGGTTAGGGTTAGGTTTAGGGTTAGGGTTCTGTTTCGTGTTAAGTTTTAGTATTCGGGTTAGGGTTACGTTTAGGTTTCGGGTTAGGGTTCGGGTTAGGGTTAGGGTTCGGGTTAGGGTTCGGGTTAGGGTTAGGGTTCGGGTTAGGGTTAGTGTTAGGGTTAGGGGTTCAGCTTAGGGTTCAGGTTAGGGTTAGGGTTAGGTTTAGGGTTCGGTTTAGGGTTAGGGTTTGGGTTAGGGTTAGGGTTAGGGTTCGGGTTAGGGTTAGGTTTAGGGTTCGGGTTAGGGATCGGGTTAGGGTTAGGGTTCGGGTTCGGGTTAGGCTTAGGGTTAGGGGTAGGGTTCAGGTTCGGGTTAGGGTTAGGGTTAGGGTTAGGGTTCGGGTTAGGCTTCGGGTTCGGGTTCAGGTTCGGGTTAGGGTTCGGATTTGGGTTCGGGTTAGGTTTCGGGTTAGGTTAGGGTTCGGGATAGGGTTCGGGTTAGGGTTCGGGTTAGGGTTAGGGTTAAGTTTCGGGTTAGGTTTAGGGTTAGGGTTAGTGTTAGGGTTCGGTTTACGGTTATGGTTCGGGTTAGGGTTAGGGTTAGGGTTCGGGTTAGGTTTAGCTTTAGGGTTCGGTTAGGTTTAGGGTTCGGATTAGGGTTAGGGTTAGGGTTAGGGTTAGGGTTCGGGTTAGGGTTAGGGTTCGGTTTAGGTTTGGGTTCGGGTTAGGTTTCGGGTTAGGGTTAGGGTTCGAGTTCGGGTTAGGGTTAGGTTTCGGGTTAGGGTTAGGGTTAGGGTTCCGGTTAGGGTTAGGGTTAAGGTTCGGGTTAGGGTTAGGGTTAGGGTTAGGGTTAGGGTTAGGTTTAGGGTTCGTGTAAGGGTTCGGGTTAGGGGTCGGGTTAGGGTTAGGGTTCGGGTTAGGGTTAGGGTTAGGGTTAGGTTTCGGGTTAGGGTTAGGGTTAGGTTTCGGGTTCGTGTTAGGGTTAGGGTTAGGGTTAGTGTTAGGTTTGGGGTTAGGGTTAGGGTTAGGGTTAGTGTTCGGTTTCGGGTTTAGGGTTAGGGTTAGGGTTCGGGTTAATGTTCGGGTTAGGGTTAGGATTCGGGTAAGGTGTTAGGGTTCGGGTTCGGGTTAGGGTTAGGGTTAGGGTTAGGGTTAGGGTTAGGGTTCGGGTTCGGGTTAGGTTTAGGGTTAGGGTTCGGGTTCGGGTTAGGGTTAGGGTTCGGGTTAGGGTTAGTGTTCGGGTTAGGGTTAGGTTTCGGGTTAGGGTTAGTGTTCCGGTTCGGGTTAGGGTTAGTGTTAGGGTTAGGGTTCGGTTTCGGGTTAGGGTTAGGTTTAGGGTTAGGGTTAGTGTTAGGGTTCGGGTTAGGTTTAGGGTTAGGGTTCGGGTTAGGGTTAGGGTTCGGATTAGGGTTAGGGTTAGGGTTAGGGTTCGGGTTAGGGTTAGGGTTCGGTTTAGGGTTAGGGTTAGGTTTCAGGTTCGGGTTAGGGTTAGGGTTCGGGTTAGGGTTAGGGTTGGGGTTAGGGTTAGGGTTAGGGTTCGGGTTAGGGTTAGTGTAAGGGTTAGGGTTTGGTTTAGGGTTAGGGTTCAGGTTAGGGTTAGGGTTCGGGTTAGGGTTAGGTTTATGGTTCGGGTTCGGGTTAGGGTTAGGGTTCGGGTTCGTGTTAGGGTTCGGGTTAGTGTTCGGGTTAGGGTTAGGGTTAGGGTTAGGGTTCGGGTTAGGTTCGGGTTAGGGTTCGGGTTAGGGTTAGTGTAAGGGTTAGGGTTTGGGTTAGGGTTAGGGTTATGGTTTGGGTTCGGGTTCGGGGTAGGTTTAGGGTTCGGGTTAGGGTTAGGGTTAGGGTTCGGGGTAGGGTTAGGGTTAGGTTTAGGGTTCGGGTTAGGGTTAGGGTTCGGGTTCGGGTTCGGGTTAGGGTTAGGTTTCGGGCTAGGGTTAGGGTTCGGGTTGGGTTAGGGTTAGGTTTCGGGTTAGGGTGAGGGTTACGGTTCGGGTTACGGTTAGGGTTCGGGTTAGGTTTAGGGTTAGGTTTCGGGTTCGGATTCGGGTTAGGTTTAGGGTTAGGGTTCGGATTAGGGTTAGGGTTCGGTTTAGGGTTAGGGTTCGGGTTAGGGTTAGGGTTAGGATTCGGGTTCGGGTTAGGGTTAGGGTTAGGGTTAGGGTTCGGATTAGGGTTAGGGTTAGCGTTCGGGTTAGGGTTAGGGTTAGGGTTAGGGTTAGGGTTAGGGTTGGGGTTAGGGTTAGGGTTAGGTTTCGGGTTAGGGTTAGGGTTAGGGTTATGGTTAGGGTTCGGGTTAGGGTTAGGGTTAGGGTTCGGTGTACGGTTAGGGTTAGGGTTCGGGTTAGGGTTAGGGTCAGGTTTAGGGTTAGGTTTAGGGTTCGGGTTAGGGTTCGGTTTAGGGTAGGGTTAGGGTTCGGTTTAGGGTTAGGTTTAAGGTTCGGGTGAGGGTTAGGTCGAGGGTTAGTGTTCGTGTTAGTGTTCGGGTTAGGGGTCGGGGTAGGGTTAGGGTTAGGTTTCGGGTTAGGGTTAGGGTTAGGGTTAGGGTTAGGTTTCGGGTTAGGGTTAGGGTTCGGGTTAGGGTTAGGTTTATGGTTCGGGTTCGGGTTAGGGTTAGGGTTCGGGTTCGTGTTAGGGTTCGGGTTAGGTTTCGGGTTAGGGTTAGGGTTCGGGTTAGGGTTCGGGTTAGGTTTAGGATTCGGGTAAGGGGTTAGGGTTCGGGTTCCGGTTAGGGTTAGGTTTAGGGTTCCGGTTAGGGTTAGGGTTAGGGTTCGGGTTAGGGTTAGGGTTAGGTTTAGGTTTAGGGTTAGGGTTAGGGTTCGGGTTAGGGTTAGGGTTCGGGTTAGGGTTCGGGTTCGGGTTAGGGTCAGGGTTAGGGTTAGGTTTAGGGTTCGGGTTAGGGTTCGGGTTAGGGTTCGGGTAAGGGTAGGGGTTCGGGTTAGGGTTAGGCTTAGGGTTAGGGTTAGGGTTAGGGTTCGGTTTAGGGTTAGTGTAAGGGTTAGGTTTTGGGTTAGGGTTAGGGTTATGGTTTGGTTTCGGTTTCGGGGTAGGGTTAGGGTTCGGGTTCGGGCTAGGGTTCGGGTTCGGGTTCGGGTTAGGTTTTAGGGTTCGGGTTAGGTTTAGGGTTAGGGTTCGGTTTAGAGTTAGGGTTAGGGTTAAGGTAAGGGTTAGGGTTCGGGTTCGGGTTAGGGTTTGGGTTAGGGTTAGGTTTAGGGTTCGGGTTAGGGTTAGTGTTAGGGTTCGGGTAGGGTTCGGGTTAGGGTTAGGGTTAGGGTTCGCGTTAGCATTCCGTTTAGGTTTCGGGTTAGGATTCGTGTTAGGGTTCGGGTCAGGGTTCGTTTTAGGGTTCGGGTTAGGGTTAGGGTTCGGGTTAGTGTTCGGGTTAGGGTTCGGGTTCGGGTTAGGGTTCGGATTCGGGTTAGGGTTAGGGTTAGGGTTCGGGTTAGGGTTAGGTTTAGGGTTAGGGTTAGGGTTCGGGTTAGGGTTCGGGTTAGGTTTAGGGTTAGGCTTAGTGTTAGGGTTAGAGTTAGGTTTAGGGTTAGGGTTCGGGTTCGGGTTAGGGTTAGGGTTAGGGTTCGGGTTAGGGTTAGGGTTAGGGTTAGGGTTAGGGTTCGGGTTAGGGTTAGGGGTTAGGGTTAGGGTTCGGTTTAGGGTTAGGGTTCGGTTTAGGGTTAGGCTTAGGGTTCGGGTTAGGGTTCGGTTAGGGTTAGCGTTAGGTTTCGGGTTAGGGTTAGGGTTAGGGTTAGGGTTAGATTTTAGTGTTAGGGTTAGGTTTAGGGTTAGGGTTAGCGTTCGGGTTAGGGTTAGGGTTAGGGTTAGTGTTAGGGTTAGGGTTGGGGTTAGGGTTAGGTTTAGGTTTCGGGTTAGGGTTAGGGTTAGGGTTATGGTTAGGGTTCGGGTTAGGGTTAGGGTTAGGGTTCGGGGTAGGGTTAGGGTTAGGGTTCGGGTTAGGGTTAGGGTCAGGGTTAGGGTTAGGTTTAGGGTTCGGGTTCGGGTTAGGGTTAGGGTTAGGGTTAGGGTTCGGGTTAGGGTTAGGTTTAAGTTTCGGGTTAGGGTTAGTTCGAGGGTTAGGGTTCGTGTTATGGTTCGGGTTAGGGGTCCGTTTAGGGTTAGGGTTAGGTTTCGGGTTAGGGTTAGGGTTAGGGTTAGGTTTAGGGTTCGGGTTAGGGTTAGGGTTCGGGTTAGTGTTAGGTTTATGGTTCGGGTTCGGGTTAGGGTTAGGGTTAGGGTTCGTGTTCGTGTTAGGGTTCGGGTTAGTGTTCGGGTTAGGGTTAGGGTTCGGGTTAGGGTTCGGGTTAGGGTTAGGATTCGGGTAAGGGGTTAGGGTTCGGGTTCCGGTTAGGGTTAGGGTTAGGGTTCCGGTTAGGGTTAGGTTTAGGTTTCGGGTTAGGGTTAGGTTTAGGGTTAGGGTTAGGATTAGGGTTCGGTTTAGGGTTAGGGTTCGGGTTAGGGCTCGGGTTTGGGTTCGGGTTAGGGTTAGGGTTAGGGTTCGGGTTAGGGTTAGGGTTCGGGTTAGGGTCAGGGTTAGTTTTAGGGTTAGGGTTCGGGTTAGGGTTCGGGTTAGGTTTCGGGTTAGGGTTAGGGTTTGGGTTAGGGTTAGGGTTATGGTTTGGTTTCGGGTTCGGGGTAGGGTTAGGGTTCGTGTTCGGGCTAGGCTTCGGGTTCGGGTTCGGGGAAGGGGTTAGGGTTCGGGTTAGGTTTAGGGTTGGGGTTCGTGTTAGGGTTAGGGTTAGAGTTAAGGTTAGGGTTAGGTTTCGGGTTCGGGTTAGGGTTTGGGTAAGGGTTAGGGTTAGGGTCCGGGTTAGGGTTAGTGTTAGGGTTCGGGTTAGGGTTCAGGTTAGGGTTAGGGTTAGGGTTCGCGTTAGCATTCCGTTTAGAGTTCGGGTTAGGGTTCGGGTTAGGGTTCGGGTTAGGGTTCGGATTAGGGTTCGGGTTAGGTTTAGGGTTCGGGTTAGGGTTAGGGTTAGGGTTCGGGTTAGGGTTCGGGTTCGGGTTAGGGTTCGGTTTCGGGTTAGTGTTAGGGTTTGGGTTCGGGTTAGGGTTAGGTTTAGGGTTAGGGTTAGGGTTCGGGTTAGGGTTCGGGTTAGGGGTAGGGTTAGGCTTAGTGTTAGGGTTAGGGTTAGGTTTAGGGTTAGGGTTCGGGTTCGGTTTAGGGTTAGGGTTAGGGTTCGGGTTAGTGTTAGGGGTAGGGTTAGGGTTAGGGTTCGGGTTATGGTTAGGGGTTAGGGTGTGGGTTCGGGTTAGGGTTAGGGTTCGGGTTAGGGTTAGGTTTAGGGTTAGGGTTAGGGTTCGGTTAGGGTTAGCGTTAGGGTTCGGCTTAGGGTTAGGGTTAGGGTTAGGGTTAGATTTAGATTTTAGGGTTAGTGTTAGCGTTAGGGTTAGGGTTAGGGTTAGGGGTTAGGGTTAGTGTTAGGGTTAGGCTCAGGGTTAGGGTTAGGGTTCGGGTTCGGGTTCGGGTTATGTTTAGGGTTAGGGTTCGGATTAGTGTTAGGGTTCGGTTTAGGGTAAGGGTTCGGTTTCGGGTGAGGGATCGGGTTCGGGTTAGGGTTAGGGTTAGGATTCGGGTTAGGGTTAGGGTTAGGGTTAGGGTTAGGGTTAGGGTTAGGGTTCGGATTAGGGTTACGGGTAGGGTTCGGGTTGGGGTTCGGGTTCGGTTTAGGTTTAGGGTTAGGGTTAGTGTTAGGGTTCGGTTTAGAGTTAGGGTTAGGGTTAGATTTAGGGGTTAGGGTTACGGTTAGCGTTCGGGTTAGGGTTAGGGTTAGGGTTAGGTTTAGGGTTAGGTTTAGGGTTGGGGTTAGGGTTAGGGTTAGGTTTCGGGTTAGGGTTAGGGTTAGGGTTATGGTTAGGGTTCGGGTTAGGGGTAGGGTTAGGGTTCGAGGTAGGGTTAGGGTTAGGTTTCGGGTTAGGGTTAGGGTCAGGGTTAGGGTTAGGTTTAGGGTTCGGGTTAGGGTTAGGGTTAGGGTTAGGGTTCGGGTTAGGGTTAGGTTTAAGGTTCGGGTTAGGGTTAGGTCGAGGGTTAGGGTTCGTGTTAGGGTTCGGGTTAGGGGTCGGGTTAGGATTAGGGTTAGGTTTCGGTTTAGGGTTAGGGTTAGGGTTAGGGTTCGGGTTAAGGTTAGGGTTCGGGTTAGGGTTAGGTTTATGGTTCGGGTTCGGGTTAGGATTAGGGTTCGGGTTCGTGTTAGGGTTCGGGTTAGAGTTCGGGTTAGTGTTAGGGTTCGGGTTAGGGTTCGGGTTAGGTTTAGGATTCGGGTAAGGGGTTAGTGTTCGGGTTCCGGTTAGGGTTAGGGTTAGGGTTCCGGTTAGGGTTAGGGTTAGGGTTCGGGTTAGGGTTAGGGTTAGTTTTAGTGTTAGGGTTAGGGTTCGAGTTAGGGTTAGGCTTCGGGTTAGGGTTCGGGTTTGGTTTCGGGTTAGGGTTAGGGTTAGGGTTAGGGTTCGGGTTAGGGTTAGGGTTCAGGTTAGGGTCAGGGTTAGGGTTCGGGTTAGGGTTCGGGTTAGGGTTCGGGTTAGGGTTAGTGTTCGGGTTTGGGTTAGGGTTAGGTTTTGGGTTAGGGTGAGGGTTACGGTTGGGTTACGGTTAGGGTTCGGGTTAGAGTTAGTGTTAGGTTTCGGGTTCGGGTTAGGTTTAGGGTTAGGGTTCGGATTAGGGTTAGGGTTCATGTTCGGGTTAGGGTTCGGGTTAGGGTTAGGGTTCGGGTTCGGTTTGGGTTAGGGTTAGGATTCGGGTTCTGGTTAGGGTTAGGGTTAGTGTTAGGGTTCGGATTAGGGTTAGGGGTAGGGTTAGGGTTAGGGTTCGGGTTCGGTTTAGGTTTAGTGTTAGGGTTAGTGTTAGGGTTCGGGTTAGATTTAGGGTTAGGTTTAGAGTTAGGGGTTAGGGTTAGGGTTAGCGTTCGGGTTAGGGTTAGGGTTAGGGTTAGGGTTAGTGTTAGGGTTGGGGTTAGGTTTAGGGTTAGGTTTCGGGTTAGGGTTATGGTTAGGTTTCGGGTTAGGGTTAGGGTTAGGGTTCGGGTTAGGGTTAGGGTTAGGGTTCGGGTTAGGGTTAGGGTCAGGGTTAGGGTTAGGTTTAGGGTTTGGTTTAGGGTTAGGGTTAGGGTTAGGGTTAGGGTTCGGGTTAGGGTTAGGTTTAAGGTTAGGGTTAGGGTTAGGTCGAGGTTTAGTGTTCGTGTTAGGGTTCGGGTTAGGGGTCGGGTTAGGTTTAGGGTTAGATTTCGGGTTAGGGTTAGGGTTAGGGTTAGGGTTCGGGTTAGGGTTAGTGTAAGGGTTAGGGTTTTGGTTAGGGTTAGGGTTATGGTTTGGGTTCGGGTTCGGGGTAG
>JAVLSZ010000091.1:787500-795000 GCA_032313775.1 Urocyon cinereoargenteus | reverse complement strand
GGATAAGGTTAGGGTTAGGGCTCGGATTAGGGTTAGGGTTAGGGTTCGGGTTAGGTTTAGGGTTAGGGTTAAGGTTAGGGTTAGGGTTAGGGTTCGGGTTAGGGTTAGGGTTAGGGTTAAGGTTAGGGTTAGGGTTAGGGTTCGGGTTAGGGTTAGGGTTAGGGTTAGGGTTAGGGTTAGGGTTCGGGTTAGGGTTAGGGTTCGGTTTCGGGTTATGGTTAGGGTTAGGTTTCGAGTTCGGTTTAGGGTTCGGGTTAGGGTTAGGGTTCGAGTTATGGTTCGGATTAGGGTTCGGGTTAGGGTTAGGGTTCGGGTTAGGGTTAGGGTTTGGGTTCGGGTTAGTGTTCCGGTCGGGTTAGGGTTCGGGTTAGGGTTAGGGTTAGGGTTTTGGTTAGGGATAGGGTTAGGGTTCGGGTTAGTGTTAGGGTTCGGGTTAGGGTTAGGGTTAGGGTTCGGTGTAGGGTTAGGGTTCGGGTTAGGGTTAGGGTTAGTTTTCGGGTTAGGGTTAGGTTTTGGGTTAGGGTTCGGTTTCGTGTTAAGGTTTAGGATTCGGGTTAGGGTTACGTTTCGGTTTCGGGTTAGGGTTCGGGTTAGGGTTAGGTTTCGGGTTAGGGTTAGTGTTAGGGTTAGGGGTTCGGCTTAGGGTTCAGGTTAGGGTTAGGGTTAGGTTTAGGGTTTGGTTTAGGGTTAGGGTTTGGGTTAGGGTTAGGGTTAGGGTTCGGGTTAGGGTTAGGTTTAGGGTTCGGGTTAGGGATCGGGTTAGGGTTAGGGTTAGGGTTAGGATTCGGGTTCGGGTTAGGGTTAGGGTTAGGGTTAGGGTTAGGGTTCGGATTAGGGTTAGGGGTAGGGTTCGGGTTGGGGTTCGGGTTCTGTTTAGGTTTAGGGTTCGGGTTCGTGTCAGGGTTCGGGTTAGAGTTAGGGTTAGGGTTAGGGTTCGGGTTAGGGTTCGGGTTAGGTTTAAGATTCGGGTAAGGGGTTAGGGTTCGGGTTCCGGTTAGGGTTAGGGTTAGGGTTCCGGTTAGGGTTAGGGTTAGGGTTCGGGTTAGGGTTAGGGTTAGTTTTAGTGTTAGGGTTAGGGTTCGAGTTAGTGTTAGGGTTCGGGTTAGGGTTCGGGATTGGGTTCGGGTTAGGGTTAGGGTTAGGGTTAGGGTTAGGGTTAGGGTTAGGGTTCGGGTTAGGGTTAGGGTTCGGGTTAGGGTCAGGGTTAGGGTTCGGGTTAGGGTTCGGGTTAGGGTTCGGGTTAGGGTTCGGGTTAGGGTTAGTGTTCGGGTTTGGGTTAGGGTTAGGTTTTGGGTTAGGGTGAGGGTTACGGTTCGGGTTACGGTTAGGGTTCGGGTTAGGGTTAGTGTTAGGTTTCGGGTTCGGGTTAGGTTTAGGGTTAGGGTTCGGATTAGGGTTAGGGTTCATGTTCGGGTTAGGGTTCGGGTTAGGGTTCGGGTTCGGGTTGGGTTAGGGTTAGGATTCGGGTTCTGGTTAGGGTTAGGGTTAGTGTTAGGGTTCGGATTAGGGTTAGGGGTAGGGTTAGGGTTAGGGTTCGGGTTCGGTTTAGGTTTAGTGTTAGGGTTAGTGTTAGGGTTCGGGTTAGATTTAGGGTTAGGTTTAGAGTTAGGGGTTAGGGTTAGGGTTAGCGTTCGGGTTAGGGTTAGGGTTAGGGTTAGGGTTAGTGTTAGGGTTGGGGTTAGGGTTAGGGTTAGGTTTCGGGTTAGGGTTATGGTTAGGGTTCGGGTTAGGGTTAGGGTTAGGGTTCGGGTTAGGATTAGGGTTAGGGTTCGGGTTAGGGTTAGGGTCAGGGTTAGGGTTAGGTTTAGGGTTTGGTTTAGGGTTAGGGTTAGGGTTAGGGTTAGGGTTCGGGTTAGGGTTAGGTTTAAGGTTCGGGTTAGGGTTAGGTCGAGGTTTAGCGTTCGTGTTAGGGTTCGGGTTAGGGGTCGGGTTAGGTTTAGGGTTAGATTTCGGGTTAGGGTTAGGGTTAGGGTTAGGTTTCGGGTTAGGGTTAGTGTAAGGGTTAGGGTTTGGGTTAGGGTTAGGGTTATGGTTTGGGTTCGGGTTCGGGGTAGGTTTAGGGTTCGGGTTAGTGTTAGGGTTAGGGTTCGGGGTAGGGTTAGGGTTAGGTTTAGGGTTCGGGTTAGGGCTGGGTTCGGGTTCGGGTTCGGGTTCGGGTTCGGGTTCGGGTTACGGTTAGGGTTCGGGTTAGGTTTAGGGTTAGGTTTCGGGTTCGGGTTCGGGTTAGGTTTAGGGTTAGGGTTCGGATTAGGGTTAGGGTTCGGGTTAGGTTTAGGGTTCGGGTTAGGGTTAGGGTTAGGATTCGGGTTCTGGTTAGGGTTAGGGTTAGGGTTAGGGTTCGGATTAGGGTTAGGGGTAGGGTTCGGGTTCGGTTTAGGTTTAGGTTTAGGGTTAGGTTTAGTGTTAGGGTTCGGGTTAGAGTTAGGGTTAGGGTTAGAGTTAGGGGTTAGGGTTAGGGTTAGCGTTCGGGTTAGGGTTAGGGTTAGGGTTAGGGTTAGGGTTAGGGTTAGGGTTGGGGTTAGGGTTAGGGTTAGGTTTCGGGTTAGGGTTAGGGTTAGGGTTATGTTTAGGGTTCGGGTTAGGGTTAGGGTTAGGGTTCGGTGTAGGGATAGGGTTAGGGTTCGGGTTAAGTTTAGGGTCAGGTTTAGGGTTAGGTTTAGGGTTCGGGTTAGGGTTCGGGTTAGGGTTAGGGTTAGGGTTCGGGTTAGGGTTAGGTTTAAGTTTCGGGTTAGGGTTAGGTCGAGGGTTAGGGTTCGTGTAAGGGTTCGGGTTAGGGGTCGGGTTAGGGTTAGGGTTAGGTTTCGGGTTAGGGTTAGGGTTAGGGTTAGGGTTTGGGTTAGGGTTAGGGTTCGGGTTAGGGTTAGGTTTATGGTTCGGGTTCGGGTTAGGGTTAGGGTTCGGGTTCGTGTTAGGGGTCGGGTTAGGTTTCGGGTTCGGGTTAGGGTTCGGGTTAGGGTTCGGGTTAGGTTTAGGATTCGGGTAAGGGGTTAGGGTTCGCATTCCGGTTAGGGTTAGTGTTAGGGTTCCAGTTAGGGTTAGGGTTAGGGTTCGGGTTAGGTTTAGGGTTAGTTTTAGGGTTAGGGTTAGGGTTCGAGTTAGGGTTAGGGTTCGGGTTAGGGTTCGGGTTTGGGTTCGGGTTAGGGTTAGGGTTAGGGTTAGGGTTCGGGTTAGGGTTAGGGTTCGGGTTAGGGTCAGGTTTAGGTTTAGGGTTAGGGTTCGGGTTAGGGTTCGGGTTAGGGTTCGGGTTAGGTTTAGGGTTCGGGTTTGGGTTAGGGTTAGGTTTTGGGTTAGGGTGAGGGTTACGGTTCGGGTTACGGTTAGGGTTCGGGTTAGGGTTAGTGTTAGTTTTCGGGTTCGGGTTCGGGTTAGGTTTAGGGTTAGGGTTCGGATTAGGGTTAGGGTTCGGGTTCGGGTTAGGGTTCGGGTTAGCGTTAGGGTTCGGGTTCGGGTTCGGGTTGGGTTAGGGTTAGGATTCGGGTTCTGGTTAGGGTTAGGGTTAGTGTGAGGGTTCGGATTAGGGTTAAGGGTAGGGTTAGGGTTAGGGTTCGGGTTCGGTTTAGGTTTAGGGTTAGGGTTAGTGTTAGGGTTCGGGTTAGATTTAGGGTTAGGTTTAGAGTTAGGGGTTAGGGTTAGGGTTAGCGTTCGGGTTAGGGTTAGGGTTAGGGTTAGGGTTAGGGTTAGTGTTAGGGTAGGGGTTAGGGTTAGGTTTAGGTTTCGGGTTAGGGTTATGGTTAGGGTTTGGGTTAGGGTTAGGGTTAGGGTTCGGGTTAGGGTTAGGGTTAGGGATCGGGTTAGGGTTAGGGTCAGGGTTAGGGTTAGGTTTAGGGTTTGGTTTAGGGTTAGGGTTAGGGTTTGGGTTCGGGTTAGGGTTAGGTTTAAGGTTCGGGTTAGGGTTAGGTCGAGGTTTAGTGTTCGTGTTAGTGTTCGGGTTAGGGGTCGGGTTAGGTTTAGGGTTAGATTTCGGGTTAGGGTTAGGGTTAGGGTTAGGGTTAGGGTTCGGGTTAGGGTTAGTGTAAGGGTTAGGGTTTGGGTTAGGGTTAGGGTTATGGTTTGGGTTCGGGTTCGGGGTAGGTTTAGGGTTCGGGTTAGGTTTAGGGTTAGGGTTCGGGGTAGGGTTAGGGTTAGGGTTAGGGTTCGGGTTAGGGTTAGGGTTCGGGTTCGGGTTCGGGTTAGGGTTAGGGTTCGGGTTCGGGTTAGGGTTAGGGTTAGGGTTAGGGTTCGGATTAGGGTTAGGGGTAGGGTTCGGGTTAGGGTTCGGGTTCGGTTTAGGTTTAGGGTTAGGTTTAGTGTTAGGGTTCGGGTTAGAGTTAGGGTTAGGGTTAGAGTTAGGGGTTAGGGTTAGGGTTAGCGTTCGGGTTAGGGTTAGGGTTAGGGTTACGGTTAGGGTTAGGGTTAGGGTTAGGGTTGGGGTTAGGATTAGGGTTAGGTTTCGGGTTAGGGTTAGGGTTAGGGTTATGGTTAGGGTTCGGGTTAGGGTTCGGGTTAGGGTTCGGGTTAGGGTTCGGGTTAGGGTAGGGGTTCGGGTTAGGGTTAGGTTTAGGGTTAGTTTTAGGGTTAGGGTTCGGGTTAGGGTTAGTGTAAGGGTTAGGGTTTGGGTTAGGGTTAGGGTTATGGTTTGGTTTCGGGTTCGGGGTAGGGTTAGGGTTCGGGTTCGGGCTAGGGTTCGGGTTCGGGTTCGGGTTAGGGGTTAGGGTTCGGGTTAGTTTTACGGTTAGGGTTCGGGTTAGGGTTAGGGTTAGGGTTTAGGTTAGGGTTAGGTTTCGGTTTCGGGTTAGGTTTAGGGTTCGGGTTAGGGTTAGTGTTAGGGTTCGGGTTAGGGTTCGGGTTAGGGTTAGGGTTAGGGTTCGCGTTAGCATTTCGTTTAGGGTTCGGGTTAGGGTTCGGGTTAGGGTTCGGATTAGGGTTCGGGTTAGGGTTAGGGTTCGGGTTAGGGTTCGGGTTCGGGTTAGGGTTACGGTTAGGGTTAGGGTTCGGGGTAGGGTTCGGTGTTAGGGTTAGGGTTCGGGTTAGGGTTCGGGTTAGGGTTAGGGTTAGGTTTAGGGTTAGGGTTCGGGTTAGGGTTCGGGTTAGGGTTAGGGTTAGGCTTAGTGTTAGGGTTAGGGTTAGGTTTAGGTTTAGGGTTCGGGTTCGGGTTAGGGTTAGGGTTAGGGTTCGGGTTAGGGTTAGGGTTAGGGTTAGGGTTCGGGTTAGGGTTAGGGGTTAGGGTTAGGGTTCGGGTTAGGTTTAGGGTTCGGATTAGGGTTAGGTTTAGGGTTAGGGTTAGGGTTCGGTTAGGGTTAGTGTTAGGGTTCGGGTTACGGTTAGGGTTAGGTTTAGATTTTAGGGTTAGGGTTAGGGTGAGGGTTAGGGTTAGGGTTAGGGGTTAGGTTTAGGGTTAGGGTTAGGGTTAGTGTTCGGGTTAGGTTTAGTGTTAGGGTTAGGGTTCGGGTTAGGTTTCGGGTTAGGGTTAGGGTTAGGGTTCGGGTTAGGGTTAGGTTTAGGGTTAGGTTTAGGGTTAGGTTTCGGGTTAGTGTTAGGGTTAGGTTTCGGGTTAGGGATAAGGTTAGGGTTTGGGTTATGGTTAGGGTTAGGGTTAGGGTTTGGGTTAGGGTTAGTTTTAGGATTCGAGTTAGGGTTAGTGTTAGGGTTCGGGTTAGGGTTAGGGTTAGGGTTCGGTTTAGGGTTAGGGTTAGGGTTCGGGTTAGGGTTAGGGTTCGGGTTCGGGATAGGGTTAGGGTTCGGGTTTCTTGTTAGGGTTCGTGTTTGGGTTAAGTTTCGGGTTAGGGTTAGGGTTAGGTTTAGGGTTTGGGTTAGGGTTAAGGTTAGGGTTAGGGTTAGGGTTCGGATTAGGGTTAGGGTTAGGGTTCGGGTTAGGTTTAGGGTTAGGGTTAAGGTTAGGGTTAGGGTTAGGGTTCAGGTTAGGGTTAGGGTTAGGGTTAAGGTTAGGGTTAGGGTTAGGGTTCGGGTTAGGGTTAGGGTTAGGGTTAGGGTTAGGGTTAGGGTTCGGGTTAGGGTTAGGGTTCGGTTTCGGGTTATGGTTAGGGTTAGGTTTCGAGTTCGGTTTAGGGTTCGGGTTAGGGTTAGGGTTCGAGTTATGGTTCGGATTAGGGTTCGGGTTAGGGTTAGGGTTCGGGTTAGGGTTAGGGTTTGGGTTCGGGTTAGTGTTCCGGTCGGGTTAGGGTTCGGGTTAGGGTTAGGGTTAGGGTTTTGGTTAGGGATAGGGTTAGGGATCGGGTTAGTGTTCGGGTTAGGTTTAGGGTTAGGGTTCGGATTAGGGTTAGGGTTCGGGTTCGGGTTAGGGTTCGGGTTAGGGTTAGGGTTCGGGTTCGGGTTCGGTTTGGGTTAGGGTTAGGATTCGGGTTCTGGTTAGGGTTAGGGTTAGTGTGAGGGTTCGGATTAGGGTTAAGGGTAGGGTTAGGGTTAGGGTTCGGGTTCGGTTTAGGTTTAGGGTTAGGGTTAGTGTTAGGGTTCGGGTTAGATTTAGGGTTAGGTTAGAGTTAGGGGTTAGGGTTAGGGTTAGCGTTCGGGTTAGGGTTAGGGTTAGGGTTAAGGTTAGTGTTAGGGTAGGGGTTAGGGTTAGGTTTAGGTTTCGGGTTAGGGTTATGGTTAGGGTTTGGGTTAGGGTTAGGGTTAGGGTTCGGGTTAGGGTTAGGGTTAGGGATCGGGTTAGGGTTAGGGTCAGGGTTAGGGTTAGGTTTAGGGTTTGGTTTAGGGTTAGGTTTAGGGTTAGGGTTTGGGTTCGGGTTAGGGTTAGGTGTAAGGTTCGGGTTAGGGTTAGGTCGAGGTTTAGTGTTCGTGTTAGTGTTCGGGTTAGGGGTCGGGTTAGGTTTAGGGTTAGATTTCGGGTTAGGGTTAGGGTTAGGGTTAGGGTTAGGGTTAGGGTTAGGGTTAGTGTAAGGGTTAGGGTTTGGGTTAGGGTTAGGGTTATGGTTTGGGTTCGGGTTCGGGGTAGGTTTAGGGTTCGGGTTATGTTTAGGGTTAGGGTTCGGGGTAGGGTTAGGGTTAGGGTTAGGGTTCGGGTTAGGGTTAGGGTTCGGGTTCGGGTTCGGGTTAGGTTTAGGGTTCGGGTTCGGGTTAGGGTTAGGGTTAGGGTTAGGGTTCGGATTAGGGTTAGGGGTAGGGTTCGGGTTAGGGTTCGGGTTCGGTTTAGGTTTTGGGTTAGGTTTAGTGTTAGGGTTCGGGTTAGAGTTAGGGTTAGGGTTAGAGTTAGGGGTTAGGGTTAGGGTTAGCGTTCGGGTTAGGGTTAGGGTTAGGGTTAGGGTTACGGTTAGGGTTAGGGTTAGGGTTAGGGTTGGGGTTAGGATTAGGGTTAGGTTTCGGGTTAGGGTTAGGGTTAGGGTTATGGTTAGGGTTCGGGTTAGGGTTCGGGTTAGGGTTCGGGTTAGGGTTCGGGTTAGGGTAGGGGTTCGGGTTAGGGTTAGGTTTAGGGTTAGTTTTAGGGTTAGGGTTCGGGTTAGGGTTAGTGTAAGGGTTAGGGTTTGGGTTAGGGTTAGGGTTATGGTTTGGTTTCGGGTTCGGGGT
>JAVLSZ010000091.1:772500-785000 GCA_032313775.1 Urocyon cinereoargenteus | reverse complement strand
GGTTTCGGGTTCGGGTTCGGGTTAGGTTTAGGGTTAGGGTTCGTATTAGGGTTAGGGTTCGGGTTAGGGTTAGGGTTCGGGTTAGGGTTAGGGTTAGGATTCCGGTTCGGGTTAGGGTTAGGGTTAGGGTTAGGGTTCGGATTAGGGTTAGGGGTAGGGTTCGGGTTAGGGTTCGGGTTCGGTTTAGGTTTAGGGTTAGGGTTAGGGTTAGGGTTCGGGTTAGAGTTAGGGTTAGGGTTAGAGTTAGGGGTTAGGGTTAGGGTTAGCGTTCGGGTTAGGGTTAGGGTTAGGGTTAGGGTTAGGGTTAGGGTTAGGGTTGGGGTTAGGGTTAGGGTTAGGTTTCGTGTTAGGTTTAGGGTTAGGGTTATGGTTAGGGTTCGGGTTAGGGTTAGGGTTAGGGTTCGGTGTACGGTTAGGGTTAGGGCTCGGGTTAGGGTTAGGGTCAGGTTTAGGGTTAGGTTTAGGGTTCGGGTTAGGGTTCGGGTTAGGGTAGGGTTAGGGTTCGGGTTAGGGTTAGGTTTAAGGTTCGGGTTAGGGTTAGGTCGAGGGTTAGGGTTCGTGTTAGTGTTCGGGTTAGGGGTCGGGTTAGGGTTAGGGTTAGGTTTCGGGTTAGGGTTAGGGTTAGGGTTAGGGTTAGGTTTCGGGTTAGGGTTAGGGTTCGGGTTAGGGTTAGGTTTATGGTTCGGGTTCGGGTTAGGGTTAGGGTTCGGGTTCGTGTTAGGGTTCGGGTTAGGTTTCGGGTTAGGGTTAGGGTTCGGGTTAGGGTTCGGGTTAGGTTTAGGATTCGGGTAATGGGTTAGGGTTCGGGTTCCGGTTAGGGTTAGGGTTAGGGTTCCGGTTAGGGTTAGGGTTAGGGTTCGGGTTAGGGTTAGGGTTAGGTTTAGGTTTAGGGTTAGGTTTAGGGTTCGGGTTAGGGTTAGGGTTCGGGTTAGGGTTCGGGTTTGGGTTCGGGTTAGGGTTAGGGTTAGGGTTAGGTTTCGGGTTAGGGTTAGGGTTCGGGTTAGGGTCAGGGTTAGGGTTAGGTTTAGGGTTCTGGTTAGGGTTCGGGTTAGGGTTCGGGTTAGGGTAGGGGTTCGGGTTATGGTTAGGGTTAGGGTTAGGTTTAGGGTTAGGGTTAGGGTTCGGGTTAGGGTTAGTGTAAGGGTTAGGGTTTGGGTTAGGGTTAGGGTTATGGTTTGGTTTCGGTTTCGGGGTAGGGTTAGGGTTCGGGTTCGGGCTAGGGTTCGGGTTCGGGTTCGGGTTAGGGGTTAGGGTTCGGGTTAGGTTTAGGGTTAGGGTTCGGGTTAGAGTTAGGGTTAGGGTTAAGGTTAGGGTTAGGGTTCGGGTTCGGGTTAGGGTTTGGGTTAGGGTTAGGTTTAGGGTTCGGGTTAGTGTTAGTGTTAGGGTTCGGGTTAGGGTTCGGGTTAGGGTTAGGGTTAGGGTTCGCGTTAGCATTCCGTTTAGGGTTCGGGTTAGGGTTCGTGTTAGGGTTTGGGTTAGGGTTCGGATTAGGGTTCGGGTTAGGGTTAGGGTTCGGGTTAGTGTTCGGGTTAGGGTTCGGGTTCGGGTTAGGGTTCGGATTCTGGTTAGGGTTAGTGTTAGGGTTCGGGTTAGGGTTAGGTTTAGGGTTAGGGTTAGGGTTCGGGTTAGGGTTCGGGTTAGGTTTAGGGTTAGGCTTAGTGTTAGGGTTAGGGTTAGGTTTAGGATTAGGGTTCGGGTTCGGGTTAGGGTTAGGGCTAGGGTTCGGGTTAGGGTTAGGTTTAGGGTTAGGGTTAGGGTTCGGTTTAGGGTTAGGGGTTAGGGTTAGGGTTCGGTTTAGGGTTAGGGTTCGGGTTAGGGTTAGGCTTAAGGTTAGGGTTAGGGTTCGGTTAGGGTTAGCGTTAGGTTTCGGGTTAGGGTTAGGGTTAGGGTTAGGGTTAGATTTTAGGGTTAGGGTTAGGGTTAGGGTTAGGGTTAGCGTTCGGGTTAGGGTTAGGGTTAGGGTTAGGGTTAGGGTTAGGGTTAGGGTTAGGTTTAGGTTTCGGGTTAGGGTTAGGGTTAGGGTTATGGTTAGGGTTCGGGTTAGGGTTAGTGTTAGGGTTCGGGTTAGGGTTAGGGTTAGGGTTCGGGTTAGGGTTAGGGTCAGGGTTAGGGTTAGGTTTAGGGTTCGGGTTAGGGTTAGGGTTAGGGTTAGGGTTCGGGTTAGGGTTAGGTTTAAGATTCGGGTTAGGGTTAGTTCGAGGGTTAGGGTTCGTGTTATGGTTCTGGTTAGGGGTCCGGTTAGGGTTAGGGTTAGGTTTCGGGTTAGGTGTAGGGTTAGGGTTAGGTTTAGGGTTCGGGTGAGGGTTCGGGTTAGTGTTAGGTTTATGGTTCGGGTTCGGGTTAGGGTTAGGGTTCGTGTTCGTGTTAGGGTTCGGGTTAGGGTTCGGGTTAGGGTTAGGGTTAGGGTTAGGATTCGGGTAAGGGGTTAGGGTTCGAGTTCCGGTTAGGGTTAGGGTTAGGGTTCCATTTAGGGTTAGGTTTAGGTTTCGGGTTAGGGTTAGGTTTAGGGTTAGGGTTAGGATTAGGGTTCGGTTTAGGGTTAGGGTTCGGGTTAGGGCTCGGGTTTGGGTTCGGGTTAGGGTTAGGGTTAGGGTTCGGGTTAGGGTTAGGGTTCGGTTTAGGGTCAGGGTTAGGTTTAGGGTTAGGGTTCGGGTTAGGGTTCGGGTTAGGGTTCGGGTTAGGGTTAGGGTTTGGGTTAGGGTTAGGGTTATGGTTTGGTTTCGGGTTCGGGGTAGGGTTAGGGTTCGGGTTCGGGCTAGGGTTCGGGTTCGGGTTCGGGGAAGGGGTTAGGGTTCGGGTTAGGTTTTGTGTTGGGGTTCGTGTTAGTGTTAGGGTTAGGGTTAAGTTTAGGGTTAGGGTTCGGGTTCGGGTTAGGGTTTGGGTAAGGGTTAGGTTTAGGGTTCGGGTTAGGGTTAGTGTTAGGGTTCGGGTTAGGGTTCAGGTTAGGGTTAGGGTTAGGGTTCGCGTTAGCATTCCTTTTAGAGTTCGAGTTAGGGTTCGGGTTAGGGTTCGGGTTAGGGTTCGGATTAGGGTTCGGGTTAGGTTTAGGGTTCGGGTTAGGGTTAGGGTTAGGGTTCGGGTTAGGGTTCGGGTTCGGGTTAGGGTTCGGTTTCGGGTTAGTGTTAGGGTTTGGGTTCGGGTTCGGGTTAGGTTTAGGGTTAGTGTTAGGGTTCGGTTTAGGGTTCGGTTTAGGGGTAGGGTTAGGCTTAGGGTTAGGGTTAGGGTTAGGTTTAGGGTTAGGGTTTGGGTTCGGGTTAGGGTTAGGGTTAGGTTTCGGGTTAGTGTTAGGGTTAGGGTTAGGGTTAGGGTTCGGGTTATGGTTAGGGGTTAGGGTGTGGGTTCGGGTTAGGGTTAGGGTTCGGGTTAGGGTTAGGTTTAGGGTTAGGGTTAGGGTTCGGTTAGGGTTAGCGTTAGGGTTCGGGTTAGGGTTAGGGTTAGGGTTAGGGTTAGATTTAGATTTTAGGGTTAGTGTTAGGGTTATGGTTAGGGTTAGGGTTAGGGGTTAGGGTTAGTGTTAGGGTTAGGCTTAGGGTTAGGGTTAGGGTTCGGGTTCGGGTTCGGGTTAGGTTTAGGTGTAGGGTTCGGATTAGGGTTAGGGTTCGGTTTAGGGTAAGGGTTCGGTTTAGGGTGAGGGTTCGGGTTCGGGTTACGGTTAGGGTTAGGATTCGGGTTCGGGTTAGGGTTAGGGTTCGGATTAGGGTTAGGGGTAGGGTTCGGGTTGGGGTTCGGGTTCGGTTTAGGTTTAGGGTTAGGGTAGTGTTAGGGTTCGGGTTAGAGTTAGGGTTAGGGTTAGAGTTAGGGGTTAGGGTTACTGTTAGCGTTCGGGTTAGGGTTAGGGTTAGGGTTAGGTTTAGGGTTAGGGTTAGGGTTGGGGTTAGGGTTAGGGTTAGGTTTCGGGTTAGGGTTAGGGTAACGGTTATGGTTAGGGTTCGGTTTAGGGGTAGGGTTAGGGTTCGAGGTAGGGTTAGGGTTAGGTTTCGGGTTAGGTTTAGGGTCAGGGTTAGGGTTAGGTTTAGGGTTCGGGTTAGGGTTAGGGTTAGGGTTAGGGTTAGGGTTCGGGTTAGGGTTAGGTTTAAGGTTCGGGTTAGGTTTAGGTCGAGGGTTAGGGTTCGTGTTAGGGTTCGGGTTAGGGGTCGGGTTAGGGTTAGGGTTAGGTTTCGGGTTAGGGTTAGGGTTAGGGTTAGGGTTCGGGTTAAGGTTAGGGTTCGGGTTAGGGTTAGGTTTATGGTTCGTGTTCGGGTTAGGGTTAGGGTTCGGGTTCGTGTTAGGGTTCGGGTTAGAGTTCGGGTTAGTGTTAGGGTTCGGGTTAGGGTCCGGGTTAGGGTTAGGATTCGGGTAAGGGGTTAGGGTTCGGGTTCCGGTTAGTGTTAGGGTTAGGGTTCCGGTTAGGGTTAGGGTTAGGGTTCGGGTTAGGGTTAGTGTTAGTTTTAGGGTTAGGGTTAGGGTTCGAGTTAGGGTTAGGGTTCGGGTTAGGGTTCGGGTTTGGGTTCGGGTTAGTGTTAGGGTTAGGGTTAGGGTTAGGTTTCGGGTTAGGGTTAGGGTTCGGGTTAGGGTCAGGGTTAGGGTTAGGGTTAGGGTTCGGGTTAGGGTTCGGGTTAGGGTTCGGGTTAGGGTTAGGGTTCGGGTTAGGGTCAGGGTTAGGTTTAGGGTTAGGGTTAGTGTTAGGGTTCGGGTTAGATTTAGGGTTAGGTTTAGAGTTAGGGGTTAGGGTTAGGCTTAGCGTTCGGGTTAGGGTTAGAGTTAGGGTTAGGGTTAGTGTTAGGGTTGGGGTTAGGGTTAGGGTTAGGGTTCGGGTTAGGGTTAGGGTTAGGGTTAGGGTTAGGGTTAGGGTTGGGGTTAGGGTTAGGGTTAGGGTTCGGGTTAGGGCTGGGTTAGGGTTAGGGTTCGGGTTAGGGTTAGGGTTAGGGTTAGGGTTAGGGTTCGGGTTAGGGTTAGGGTTAGGTTTCGGGTTCGGGTTAGGGTTAGTGTTAGGGTTAGGGTTAGGGTTAGGTTTGGGGTTAATGTTAGTGTTAGGGTTCGGGTTAGGGTTAGGGTTAGGGTTAGGGTTCGGGTTAGGGTTAGGGTTAGGGTTAGGGTTAGGGTTCGGATTAGGTTTAGGTTTAAGGTTTGGGTTAGGGTTAGGGTTAGGGTTAGGGTTCGTGTTAGGGTTCGGATTAGGGGTCGGGTTAGGGTTACGGTGAGGTTTCCGTTTCGGGTTAGGGTTAGGTTTATGGTTCGGGTTCGGGTTAGGGTTAGGGTTCGGGTTCGTGTTAGGGTTCGGGTTAGGGTTCGGGTTAGGTTTAGGGTTCGGTTTAGGGTTCGGGTTAGGGTTAGAATTCGGGTAAGTTGTAGGGTTCGCGTTCCGGTTAGGGTTAGGGTTAGGGTTCCGGTTAGGGTTAGGGTTAGTGTTCGGGTTAGGGTTCGGGTTAGGGTTCGGGTTAGGGTTCGGGTTAGGGTTAGGGTTCGGTTTAGTGTTCGGGTTAGGGTTCGGGTTAGGGTTAGGGTTAGGGTTATGGTTAGGGTTCGGGGTTAGGGTTATGGTTAGGGTTCGGGTTAGGGTTAGGGTTAGGGCTAGGGTTAGATTTCGGGTTATGGTTCGGGTTAGGGTTCGGGTTAGGGTTAGGGTTCGGGTTTGGGTTAGGGTTAGGTTTCGGGTTAGGGTGAGGGTTACGGTTCGGGTTACGGTTAGGGTTCGGGTTAGGGTTAGGGTTAGGGTTCGGGTTAGGGTTAGGGTTCGGGTTAAGTTTCGGGTTAGGGTTAGGTTTCGAGTTCAGGTTAGGGTTAGGGTTCGGGTTAGGGTTAGGGTTCGGGTTAGGGTTAGGGTTAAGGTTCGGGTTAGGGTTAGGGTTAGGGTTAGGGTTAGGGTTCATGTTAGGGTTCGGGTTAGGGTTCGGGTTAGGTTTAGGGTTAGTGTTCGGGTTAGGGTTAGGGTTCGGGTTAGGGTTCGGGTTAGGGTTAGGTTTCGGGTTAGGGTTAGGTTTAGGGTTCGGGTTCGGGTTAGGTTTAGGGTTCGGGTTCGGGTTAGGGTTCGGGTTAGGTTTCGTGTTAGGGTTAGGGTTAGGGTTAGGGTTCCGTTTCGAGGTTAGGGTTAGGGTTAGGTTTCGGGTTAGTGTTCCGGTTAGGGTTAGGATTCGGGTAAGGGGTTAGGGTTCGGGTTCGGGTTAGGGTTAGGGTAAGGGTTCGGGTTCGGGTTAGGGTTAGGGTTAGGGTTCGGTTTAGGGTTCCGGTTAGGGTTCGGGTTAGGGTTAGGGTTAGGATTAGGTTTCGGGTTAGGGTTCGGATTAGGGTTCACGTTAGGGTTCGGGTTAGGGTTAGGGTTCGGGTTCGGGTTAGGTTTAGGTTTAGGGTTAGGGTTAGGGTTAGGGTTCGGGTTAGGGTTAGGGTTAGCGTTAGGGTTAGGGTTAGGGTTCGGGTTAGGTTTCGGGTTCGGGTTAGGGTTCGGGTTATGGTTAGGGTTAGGGATAGGATTCGGATTCGGTTTAGGGTTAGGGTTCGGGTTAGGGATAGAGTTAGGGTTCGGGTTAGTGTTAGGTTTCGGGTTAGGGTTAGGGTTAGGGTTCGGTGTAGGGTTAGGGTTCGGGATAGGGTTAGGGTTAGGGTTAGGGTTAGGTTTCGGGTTAGGGGTAGGTTTAGGGTTAGGGTTCGGTTTCGTGTTAAGTTTTAGTATTCGGGTTAGGGTTACGTTTCGGTTTCGGTTTAGGGTTCGGGTTAGGGTTAGGGTTCGGGTTAGGGTTCGGGTTAGGGTTAGTTGTCGGGTTAGGGTTAGTGTTAGGGTTAGGGGTTCAGCTTAGGGTTCAGGTTAGGGTTAGGGTTAGGTTTAGGGTTCGGTTTAGCGTTAGGGTTTGGGTTAGGGTTAGGGTTAGGGTTCGGGTTAGTGTTAGGTTTAGGGTTCGGGTTAGGGATCGGGTTAGGGTTAGGGTTCGGGTTCGGGTTAGGGTTAGTGTTAGGTGTAGGGTTCAGGTTCGGGTTAGGGTTAGGGTTAGGGTTAGCGTTCGGGTTAGGCTTCAGGTTCGGGTTCAGGTTCGGGTTAGGGTTCGGGTTTGGGTTCGGGTTAGGTTTCGGGTTAGGTTAGGGTTCGGGATAGGGTTCGGGTTAGGGTTCGGGTTAGGGTTAGGGTTAAGTTTCGGGTTAGGGTTAGGGTTATGGTTAGTGTTAGGGTTCGGTTTACGGTTATGGTTCGGGTTAGGGTTAGGGTTAGGGTTCGGGTTAGGTTTAGGGTTAGGGTTCGGTTAGGTTTAGGGTTCGGATTAGGGTTAGGGTTAGGGTGAGGGTTAGGGTTCGGGTTAGGGTTAGGGTTCGGTTTAGGTTTGGGTTCGGGTTAGGTTTCGGGTTAGGGTTAGGGTTCGAGTTCGGGTTAGGGTTAGGGTTCGGGTTAGGGTTAGGTTTAGGGTTCCGGTTAGGGTTAGGGTTAAGGTTCGGGTTAGCGTTAGGGTTAGGGTTAGGGTTAGGGTTAGGGTTAGGGTTAGGGTTCGTGTAAGGGTTCGGGTTAGGGGTCGGGTTAGGGTTAGGGTTAGTGTTCGGGTTAGGGTTAAGGTTCGGGTTAGGGTTAGGTTTAGGGTTGGGGTTAGGGTTAGGTTTAGGGTTCGGTTTAGGGTTAGGGTTAGGGTTAGGGTTAGGGTTCGTGTTAGGGTTAGGGTTAGGGTTAGTGTTAGGTTTGGGGTTAGGGTTAGGGTTAAGGTTAGTGTTCGGGTTCGGGGTTAGGGTTAGGGTTAGGGTTCGGGTTAGGGTTCGGGTTAGGGTTAGGATTCGGGTAAGGGGTTAGGGTTCGGGTTCGGGTTAGGGTTAGGGTTAGGGTTCGGGTTCGGGTTAGGTTTAGGGTTAGGGTTCGGTTTCGGGTTAGGGTTAGGGTTCGGGTTAGGGTTAGTGTTCGGGTTAGGGTTAGGTTTCGGGTTAGGTTTAGGGTTCCGGTTCGGGTTAGGGTTAGTGTTAGGGTTATTGTTCGGTTTCGGGTTAGGGTTAGGGTTAGGGTTAGGGTTAGTGTTAGGGTTCGGGTTAGGTTTAGGGTTAGGGTTCGGGTTAGGGTTAGGGTTCGGATTAGGGTTAGGGTTAGGGTTAGGGTTCGGGTTAGGGATAGGGTTCGGTTTAGGTTTGGGTTCGGGTTAGGTTTCGGGTTAGGGTTAGGGTTCGAGTTCGGGTTAGGGTTAGGGTTCGGGTTAGGGTTAGGGTTAGTGTTCGGGTTAGGGTTAGGGTTAGGGTTAGGGTTCGTGTTAGGGTTAGGGTTCGGGTTAGGGTTAGGGTTAGCGTTGGGGTTAGGGTTAGGGTTAGGGTTCGGGTTAGGGTTAGGTTTAGGGTTAGGGTTAGGGTTAGGGTTCGGGTTAGGGTTAGGGTTAGGTTTCGGGTTCGTGTTAGGGTTAGGGTTAGGGTTAGTGTTAGGTTTGGGGTTAGGGTTAGGGTTAGGGTTAGTGTACGGGTTCGGGGTTAGGGTTAGGGTTAGGGTTCGGGTTAGGGTTCGGGTTAGGGTTAGGATTCGGGTAAGGGGTTAGGGTTCGGGTTCGGGTTAGGGTTACGGTTAGGGTTCGGATTCGGGTTAGGGTTAGGGTTCGGGTTAGGGTTAGTGTTCGGGTTAGGGTTAGGTTTCGGGTTAGGGTTAGGATTCCGGTTCGGGTTAGGGTTAGTGTTAGGGTTAGGGTTCGGTTTCGGGTTAGGTTTAGGGTTAGGGTTAGGGTTAGGGTTAGGGTTAGGTTTCGAATTACGGTTAGGGGTAGGGTTCGGGTTAGGTTTCGGGTTCTGTTTAGGTTTAGGGTTTGGGTTAGTGTTAGGGTTCGGGTTAGGGTTAGGGGTAGGGTTAGGGTTAGGGGTTAGGGTTAGGGTTAGTGTTCGGATTAGGGTTAGGGTTAAGGTTCGGGTTAGGGTTAGGGTTAGGGTTAGTGTTAGGGTTCGTGTTAGGGTTCGGGTTAGGGGTCGGTTTAGGGTTAGGGTTAGTGTTCGGGTTAGGGTTAGGGTTAGGGTTCGGGTTAGGGTTAGGGTTCGGGTTAGGGTTAGGGTTAGGTTTCGGGTTCGGGTTAGGGTTAGGGTTAGGGTTAGGGTTGGGGTTAGGGTTAGGGTTAGGGTTCGGGTTAGGGTTAGGGTTAGGGTTAGGGTTCGGGTTAGGGTTAGGGTTAGGGTTAGGGTTCGGGTTAGGGTTAGGGTTAGGTTTCGGGTTCGGGTTCGGGTTAGGGTTAGGGTTAGGGTTAGGTTTGGGGTTAATGTTAGGGTTAGGGTTCGGGTTAGGGTTAGGGTTAGGGTTAGGGTTCGGGTTAGGATTAGGGTTAGGGTTAGGGTTAGGGTTAGGGTTCGGGTTAGGGTTAGGTTTAAGGTTTGGGTTAGGGTTAGGGTTAGGGTTAGGGTTCGTGTTAGGGTTCGGGTTAGGGGTCGGGTTAGGGTTACGGTGAGGTTTCCGTTTCGGGTTAGGGTTACGTTTATGGTTCGGGTTCGGGTTAGGGTTAGGGTTCGGGTTCGAGTTAGGGTTCGGGTTAGGGTTCGCGTTAGGTTTAGGGTTCGGTTTAGGGTTCGGGTTAGGGTTAGAATTCGGGTAAGTTGTAGGGTTCGGGTTCCGGTTAGGGTTAGGGTTAGGGTTCCGGTTAGGGTTAGGGTTAGTGTTCGGGTTAGGGTTCGAGTTAGGGTTCCGGTTAGGGTTCGGGTTAGGGTTAGGGTTCGGTTTAGTGTTCGGGTTAGGGTTCGGGTTAGGGTTAGGTTTAGGTTTAGTGTTAGGGTTCGGGTTAGGGTTAGGGTTCGGGTTAGGGTTAGGGCTAGGTTTAGGGCTAGGTTTCGGGTTAGGGTTCGGTTTAGGGTTCGGGTTAGGGTTAGGGTTCGAGTTTGGGTTAGGGCTAGGTTTCGGGTTAGGGTGAGGGTTACGGTTCGGGTTACGGTTAGGGTTCGGTTTAGGGTTAGGGTTAGGGTTCGGGTTAGGGTTAGGGTTCGGGTTAAGTTTCGGGTTAGGGTTAGGGTTCGAGTTCGGGTTAGGGTTAGGGTTCGGGTTAGGGTTAGGGTTCGGGTTAGGGTTAGGGTTAAGGTTCGGGTTAGGGTTAGGGTTAGGGTTAGGGTTAGGGTTCGTGTTAGGTTGCGGGTTAGGGGTCGGGTTAGGTTTAGGGTTAGTGATCGGGTTAGGGTTAGGGTTAGGGTTAGGGTTCGGGTTAGGGTTAGGGTTCGGGTTAGGGTTAGGTTTAGGTTTCGGGTTCGGGTTAGGGTTAGGGTTCGGGTTCGGGTTAGGGTTCGGGTTAGGTTTCGTGTTAGGGTTAGGGTTAGGGTTAGGGTTCGGTTTCGAGGTTAGGGTTAGGGTTAGGTTTCGGGTTAGTGTTCCGGTTAGGGTTAGGATTCGGGTAAGGGGTTAGGGTTCGGGTTCGGGTTAGGGTTAGGGTTAGGGTTCGGGTTCGGGTTAGGTTTAGGGTTAGGGTTCGGGTTAGGGTTCCGGTTAGGGTTCGGGTTAGGGTTAGGGTTAGGATTAGGGTTCGGGTTAGGGTTCGGGTTAGGGTTCACGTTAGGGTCAGGTAGGGTTAGGGTTCGGGTTCGGGTTAGGGTTAGGGTTAGGGTTAGGTTTAGGTTTAGGGTTCGGGTTAGGGTTAGGGTTAGCTTTAGGGTTAGGGTTCGGGTTAGGGTTCGGTTTCGGGTTAGGGTTAGGGTTAGGGTTAGGTTTAGGGTTAGGGTTCGAGTTAGGGTTCGGGTTAGGGTTAGGGTTAGGGTTCGGGTTAGGGTTAGGGTTAGGGTTAGGGTTAGGGTTAGGTTTAGGGTTCGGGTTAGAGTTAGGGGTTAGGGTTAGGGTTAGGATTAGGTTTCGGGTTAGGGTTCGGATTAGGGTTCACGTTAGGGTTCGGGTTAGGGTTAGGGTTCGGGTTCGGGTTAGGTTTAGGTTTAGGGTTAGGGTTAGGGTTAGGGTTCGGGTTAGGGTTAGGGTTAGCGTTAGGGTTAGGGTTAGGGTTCGGGTTAGGTTTCGGGTTCGGGTTAGGGTTCGGGTTATGGTTAGGGTTAGGGATAGGATTCGGATTCGGTTTAGGGTTAGGGTTCGGGTTAGGGATAGAGTTAGGGTTCGGGTTAGTGTTAGGTTTCGGGTTAGGGTTAGGGTTAGGGTTCGGTGTAGGGTTAGGGTTCGGGATAGGGTTAGGGTTAGGGTTAGGGTTAGGTTTCGGGTTAGGGGTAGGTTTAGGGTTAGGGTTCGGTTTCGTGTTAAGTTTTAGTATTCGGGTTAGGGTTACGTTTCGGTTTCGGGTTAGGGTTCGGGTTAGGGTTAGGGTTCGGGTTAGGGTTCGGGTTAGGGTTAGTTGTCGGGTTAGGGTTAGTGTTAGGGTTAGGGGTTCAGCTTAGGGTTCAGGTTAGGGTTAGGGTTAGGTTTAGGGTTCGGTTTAGCGTTAGGGTTTGGGTTAGGGTTAGGGTTAGGGTTCGGGTTAGTGTTAGGTTTAGGGTTCGGGTTAGGGATCGGGTTAGGGTTAGGGTTCGGGTTCGGGTTAGGGTTAGTGTTAGGTGTAGGGTTCAGGTTCGGGTTAGGGTTAGGGTTAGGGTTAGCGTTCGGGTTAGGCTTCAGGTTCGGGTTCAGGTTCGGGTTAGGGTTCGGGTTTGGGTTCGGGTTAGGTTTCGGGTTAGGTTAGGGTTCGGGATAGGGTTCGGGTTAGGGTTCGGGTTAGGGTTAGGGTTAAGTTTCGGGTTAGGGTTAGGGTTATGGTTAGTGTTAGGGTTCGGTTTACGGTTATGGTTCGGGTTAGGGTTAGGGTTAGGGTTCGGGTTAGGTTTAGGGTTAGGGTTCGGTTAGGTTTAGGGTTCGGATTAGGGTTAGGGTTAGGGTGAGGGTTAGGGTTCGGGTTAGGGTTAGGGTTCGGTTTAGGTTTGGGTTCGGGTTAGGTTTCGGGTTAGGGTTAGGGTTCGAGTTCGGGTTAGGGTTAGGGTTCGGGTTAGGGTTAGGGTTAGGGTTCCGTTTAGGGTTAGGGTTAAGGTTCGGGTTAGCGTTAGGGTTAGGGTTAGGGTTAGGGTTAGGGTTAGGGTTAGGGTTAGGGTTCGTGTAAGGGTTCGGGTTAGGGGTCGGGTTAGGGTTAGGGTTAGTGTTCGGGTTAGGGTTAGGGTTAGGGTTAGGGTTCGGGTTAGGGTTAAGGTTCGGGTTAGGGTTAGGTTTAGGGTTGGGGTTAGGGTTAGGTTTAGGGTTCGGTTTAGGGTTAGGGTTAGGGTTACGGTTAGGGTTAGGGTTCGTGTTAGGGTTAGGGTTAGGGTTAGTGTTAGGTTTGGGGTTAGGGTTAGGGTTAAGGTTAGTGTTCGGGTTCGGGGTTAGGGTTAGGGTTAGGGTTCGGGTTAGGGTTCGGGTTAGGGTTAGGATTCGGGTAAGGGGTTAGGGTTCGGGTTCGGGTTAGGGTTAGGGTTAGGGTTCGGGTTCGGGTTAGGTTTAGGGTTAGGGTTCGGTTTCGGGTTAGGGTTAGGGTTCGGGTTAGGGTTAGTGTTCGGGTTAGGGTTAGGTTTCGGGTTAGGGTTAGGGTTCCGGTTCGGGTTAGGGTTAGTGTTAGGGTTATTGTTCGGTTTCGGGTTAGGGTTAGGGTTAGGGTTAGTGTTAGGGTTCGGGTTAGGTT
>JAVLSZ010000091.1:765000-767500 GCA_032313775.1 Urocyon cinereoargenteus | reverse complement strand
TTAGTTTTCGGGTTAGGGTTAGGTTTTGGGATAGGGTTCGGTTTCGTGTTAAGGTTTAGGATTCGGGTTAGGGTTACGTTTTGGTTTCGGGTTAGGGTTCGGGTTAAGGTTAGGGTTCGGGTTAGGGTTAGTGTTAGGGTTAGGGGTTCGGCTTAGGGTTCAGGTTAGGGTTAGGGTTAGGTTTAGGGTTTTGTTTAGGGTTAGGGTTTGGGTTAGGGTTAGGGTTAGGGTTCGGGTTAGGGTTAGGTTTAGGGTTCGGGTTAGCGATCGGGTTAGGGTTAGGGTTTGGGTTCGGGTTAGGGTTAGGGTTAGGGTTAGGGTTCAGGTTCGGGTTAGGGTTAGGGTTAGGGTTAGGGTTCGGGTTAGGGTTCGGGTTCGGGTTCAGGTTCGGGTTAGGGTTCGGGTTTGGGTTCGGGTAGGGTTCGGGTTAGGTTAGGGTTAGGGTTCGGGTTAGGGTTAGTGTAAGGGTTAGGGTTTGGTTTAGGGTTAGGGTTAGGGTTAGGGTTAGGGTTCGGGTTAGGGTTAGGTTTATGGTTCGGGTTCGGGTTAGGGTTCGGGTTCGTGTTAGGGTTCGGGTTAGTGTTCGGGTTAGGGTTAGGGTTAGGGTTAGGGTTCGGGTTAGGTTCGGGTTAGGGTTCGGGTTAGGGTTAGTGTAAGGGTTAGGGTTTGGGTTAGGGTTAGGGTTATGGTTTGGGTTCGGGTTCGGGGTAGGTTTAGGGTTCGGGTTAGGGTTAGGGTTAGGGTTCGGGGTAGGGTTAGGGTTAGGTTTAGGGTTCGGGTTAGGGTTAGGGTTCGGGTTCGGGTTGGGGTTAGCGTTAGGGTTCGGGTTAGGGTTAGGGTTCGGGTTGGGTTAGGGTTAGGTTTCAGGTTAGGGTGAGGGTTACGGTTCGGGTTAGGGTTAGGGTTAGGGTTCGGTGTACGGTTAGGGTTAGGGTTCGGGTTAGGGTGAGGGTCAGGTTTAGGGTTAGGTTTAGGGTTCGGGTTAGGGTTCGGGTTAGGGTAGGGTTAGGGTTCGGGTTAGGGTTAGGTTTAAGGTTCGGGTGAGGGTTAGGTCGAGGGTTAGTGTTCGTGTTAGTGTTCGGGTTAGGGGTAGGGTTAGGGTTAGGGTTAGGTTTCGGGTTAGGGTTAGGGTTAGGGTTAGGGTTAGGGTTCGGGTTAGGGTTCGGGTTAGGGTTAGGTTTATGGTTCGGGTTCGGGTTAGGGTTAGGGTTCGGGTTCGTGTTAGGGTTCGGGTTAGGTTTCGGGTTAGGGTTAGGATTCGGGTTAGGGTTCGGGTTAGGTTTAGGATTCGGGTAAGGAGTTAGGGTTCGGGTTCCGGTTAGGGTTAGGGTTAGGGTTCCGGTTAGGGTTAGGGTTAGGGTTCGGGTTAGGGTTAGGGTTAGGTTTAGGTTTAGGGTTAGGGTTAGGGTTCGGGTTAGGGTTAGGGTTCGGGTTAGGGTTCGGGTTCGGGTTAGGGTCAGGGTTAGGGTTAGGTTTAGGGTTCGGGTTAGGGTTCGGGTTAGGGTTCGGGTTAGGGTAGGGGTTCGGGTTAGGGTTAGGCTAGGGTTAGGGTTAGGGTTAGGGTTCCGGTTAGGGTTAGTGTAAGGGTTAGGGTTTGGGTTAGGGTTAGGGTTATGGTTTAGTTTCGGTTTCGGGTTAGGGTTAGTGTTCGGGTTCGGGCTAGGTTTCGGGTTCGGGTTCGGGTTAGGGGTTAGGGTTCGGGTTAGGTTTAGGGTTAGGGTTCGGGTTAGAGTTAGGGTTAGGGTTAAGGTTAGGGTTAGGGTTCGGGTTCGGGTTAGGGTTTGGGTTAGGGTTAGGTTAAGGGTTCGGGTTAGGGTTAGTGTTAGGGTTCGGGTAGGGTTCGGGTTAGGGTTAGGGTTAGGGTTCGCGTTAGCATTCCGTTTAGGTTTCGGGTTAGGATTCGTTTTAGGGTTCGGGTTAGGGTTCGGATTAGGGTTCGGGTTAGGGTTATGGTTCGGGTAGTGTTCGGGTTAGGGTTCGGGTTCGGGTTAGGGTTCGGATTCGGGTTTGGGTTAGGGTTAGGGTTCGGGTTAGGGTTAGTTTTAGGGTTAGGGTTAGGGTTCGGGTTAGGGTTCGGGTTAGGTTTAGGGTTAGGCTTAGTGTTAGGGTTAGAGTTAGGTTTAGGGTTAGGGTTCGGGTTCGGGTTAGGGTTAGGGTTAGGGTTCGGGTTAGGGTTAGGTTTAGGGTTAGGGTTAGGGTTCGGTTTAGGGTTAGGGGTTAGGGTTAGGGTTCGGTTTAGGGTTAGGGTTCGGGTTAGGGTTAGGCTTAGGGTTAGGGTTAGGGTTCGGTTAGGGTTAGCGTTAGGTTTCGGGTTAGGTTTAGGGTTAGGGTTAGGGTTAGATTTTAGGGTTAGGGTTAGGGTTAGGGTTAGGGTTAGCGTTCGGGTTAGGGTTAGGGTTAGGGTTAGGGTTAGTGTTAGGGTTAGGGTTGGGGTTAGGGTTTGGTTTAGTTTTCGGGTTAGGGTTAGGGTTAGGGTTATGGTTAGGGTTCGGGTTAGGGT
>JAVLSZ010000091.1:702500-760000 GCA_032313775.1 Urocyon cinereoargenteus | reverse complement strand
GGTTAGGGTTCGGGTTTGGGTTAGGGTTAGGTTTCGGGTTAGGGTGAGGGTTACGGTTCGGGTTACGGTTAGGGTTCGGGTTAGGTTTAGGGTTAGGTTTCGGGTTCGGGTTCGGGTTAGGTTTAGGGTTAGGGTTCGTATTAGGGTTAGGGTTCGGTTTAGGGTTAGGGTTCGGGTTAGGGTTAGGGTTAGGATTCCGGTTCGGGTTAGGGTTAGGGTTAGGGTTAGGGTTCGGATTAGGGTTAGGGGTAGGGTTCGGGTTAGGGTTCGGGTTCGGTTTAGGTTTAGGGTTAGGGTTAGGGTTAGGGTTCGGGTTAGAGTTAGGGTTAGGGTTAAAGTTAGTGGTTAGGGTTAGGGTTAGCGTTCGGGTTAGGGTTAGGGTTAGGGTTAGGGTTAGGGTTGGGGTTAGGGTTAGGGTTAGGTTTCGGGTTAGGGTCAGGGTTAGGGTTATGGTTAGGGTTCGGGTTAGGGTTAGGGTTAGGGTTCGGTGTACGTTTAGGGTTAGGGTTCGGGTTAGGGTTAGGGTCAGGTTTAGGGTTAGGTTTAGGGTTCGGGTTAGGGTTCGGGTTAGGGTAGGGTTAGGGTTCGGGTTAGGGTTAGGTTTAAGGTTCGGGTTAGGGTTAGGTCGAGGGTTAGGGTTCGTGTTAGTGTTCGGGTTAGGGGTCGGTTTAGGGTTAGGGTTAGGTTTCGGGTTAGGGTTAGGGTTAGGGTTAGGGTTAGGTTTCGGGTTAGGGTTAGGGTTCGGGTTAGGGTTAGGTTTATGGTTCGGGTTCGGGTTAGAGTTAGGGTTCGGGTTCGTGTTAGGGTTCGGGTTAGGTTTCGGGTTAGGGTTAGGGTTCGGGTTAGGGTTCGGGTTAGGTTTAGGATTCGGGTAAGGGGTTAGGGTTCGGGTTCCGGTTAGGGTTAGGGTTAGGGTTCCGGTTAGGGTTAGGGTTAGGGTTCGGGTTAGGGTTAGGGTTAGGTTTAGGTTTAGGGTTAGGGTTAGGGTTCGGGTTAGGGTTAGGGTTCGGGTTAGGGTTCGGGTTTGGGTTCGGGTTAGGGTTAGGGTTAGGGTTAGGGTTAGGGTTCGGGTTAGGGTTAGGGTTCGGGTTAGGGTCAGGGTTAGGGTTAGGTTTAGGGTTCGGGTTAGGTTTCGGGTTAGGGTTCGGGTTAGGGTAGGTGTTCGGGTTAGGGTTAGGGTTAGGGTTAGGGTTAGGGTTAGGGTTCGGGTTAGGGTTAGTGTAAGGGTTAGGGTTTGGGTTAGGGTTAG
The DNA here is from genome assembly GCA_032313775.1 of Urocyon cinereoargenteus. Taxonomy (NCBI): domain Eukaryota; kingdom Metazoa; phylum Chordata; class Mammalia; order Carnivora; family Canidae; genus Urocyon; species Urocyon cinereoargenteus. The sequence goes on along the minus strand of JAVLSZ010000091.1, from coordinate 758,751 downwards.
GGTTATGGTTTGGTTTCGGTTTCGGGGTAGGGTTAGGGTTCGGGTTCGGGCTAGGGTTCGGGTTCGGGTTCGGGTTAGGGGTTAGGGTTCGGGTTAGGTTTAGGGTTAGGGTTCGGGTTAGAGTTAGGGTTAGGGTTAAGTTTAGGGTTAGGATTCGGGTTTGGGTTAGGGTTTGGGTTAGGGTTAGGTTTAGGGTTCGGGTTAGGGTTAGTGTTAGGGTTCGGGTTAGGGTTCGGGTTAGGGTTAGGGTTAGGGTTCGCGTTAGCATTCCGTTTAGGGTTCGGGTTAGGGTTCGTGTTAGGGTTCGGGTTAGGGTTCGGATTAGGGTTCGTGTTAGGGTTAGGGTTCGGGTTAGTGTTCGGGTTAGGGTTCGGGTTCGGGTTAGGGTTCGGATTCGGGTTAGGGTTAGTGTTAGGGTTCGGGTTAGGGTTAGGTTTAGGCTTAGGGTTAGGGTTCGGGTTAGGGTTCGGGTTAGGTTTAGGGTTAGGCTTAGTGTTAGCGTTAGGGTTAGGTTTAGGATTAGGGTTCGGGTTCGGGTTAGGGTTAGGGCTAGGGTTCGGGTTAGGGTTAGGTTTAGGGTTAGGGTTAGGGTTCGGGTTAGGGTTAGGGGTTAGGGTTAGGGTTCGGTTTAGGGTTAGGTTTCGGGTTAGGGTTAGGCTTAAGGTTAGGGTTAGGGTTCGGTTAGGGTTAGCGTTAGGTTTCGGGTTAGGGTTAGGGTTAGGGTTAGGGTTAGATTTTAGGGTTAGGGTTAGGGTTAGGGTTAGGGTTAGCGTTCGGGTTAGGGTTAGGGTTAGGGTTAGGGTTAGGGTTAGGGTTAGGTTTAGGTTTCGGGTTAGGGTTAGGGTTAGGGTTATGGTTAGGGTTCGGGTTAGGGTTAGGGTTAGGGTTCGGGTTAGGGTTAGGTTTTAGGGTTCGGGTTAGGGATAGGGTCAGGGTTAGGGTTAGGTTTAGGGTTCGGTTTAGGGTTAGGGTTAGGGTTAGGTTTAGGGTTAGGGTTCGGGTTAGGGTTAGGTTTAAGGTTCGGGTTAGGGTTAGTTCGAGGGTTAGGTTTCGTGTTATGGTTCGGGTTAGGGGTCCGGTTAGGGTTAGAGTTAGGTTTCGGGTTAGGGTTAGGGTTAGGGTTAGGTTTAGGGTTCGGGTTAGGGTTCGGGTTAGTGTTAGGTTTATGGTTCGGGTTCGGGTTAGGGTTAGGGTTCGTGTTCGTGTTAGGGTTCGGGTTAGGGTTCGGGTTAGGGTTAGGGTTAGGGTTAGGATTCGGGTAAGGGGTTAGGGTTCGAGTTCCGGTTAGGGTTAGGGTTAGGGTTCCGTTTAGGGTTAGGTTTAGGTTTCGGGTTAGGGTTAGGTTTAGGGTTAGGGTTAGGATTAGGGTTCGGTTTAGGGTTAGGGTTCGGGTTAGGGCTCGGGTTTGGGTTCGGGCTAGGGTTAGGGTTAGGGTTCGGGTTAGGGTTAGGGTTCGGTTTAGGGTCAGGGTTAGGTTTAGGGTTAGGGTTCGGGTTAGGGTTCGGGTTAGGGTTCGGGTTAGGGTTAGGGTTTGGGTTAGGGTTAGGGTTATGGTTTGGTTTCGGGTTCGGGGTAGGGTTAGGGTTCGGGTTCGGGCTAGGGTTCGGGTTCGGGTTCGGGGAAGGGGTTAGGGTTCGGGTTAGGTTTTGGGTTGGGGTTCGTGTTAGTGTTAGGGTTAGGGTTAAGGTTAGGGTTAGGGTTCGGGTTCGGGTTAGGGTTTGGGTAAGGGTTAGGTTTAGGGTTCGGGTTAGGGTTAGTGTTAGGGTTCGGGTTAGGGTTCAGGTTAGGGTTAGGGTTAGGGTTCGCGTTAGCATTCCTTTTAGAGTTCGGTTAGGGTTCGGGTTAGGGTTCGGGTTAGGGTTCGGATTAGGGTTCGGGTTAGGTTTAGGGTTCGGGTTAGGGTTAGGGTTAGGGTTCGGGTTAGGGTTCGGGTTCGGGTTCGGGTTAGGGTTCGGTTTCGGGTTAGTGTTAGGGTTTGGGTTCGGGTTAGGGTTAGGTTTAGGGTTAGGGTTAGGGTTCGGGTTAGGGTTCGGGTTAGGGGTAGGGTTAGGCTTAAGGTTAGGGTTAGGGTTAGGTTTAGGGTTAGGGTTCGGGTTCGGGTAGGGTTAGGGTTAGGGTTCGGGTTAGTGTTAGGGTTAGGGTTAGGGTTCGGGTTATGGTTAGGGGTTAGGGTGTGGGTTCGGGTTAGGGTTTGGGTTCGGGTTAGGGTTAGGTTTAGGGTTAGGGTTAGGGTTCGGTTAGGGTTAGCGTTAGGGTTCGGGTTAGGGTTAGGGTTAGGGTTAGGGTTAGATTTAGATTTAGATTTTAGGGTTAGTGTTAGGGTTATGGTTAGGGTTAGGGTTAGGGGTTAGGGTTAGTGTTAGGGTTAGGCTTAGGGTTAGGGTTAGGGTTCGGGTTCGGGTTCGGGTTAGGTTTAGGTGTAGGGTTCGGATTAGGGTTAGGGTTCGGTTTAGGGTAAGGGTTCGGTTTAGGGTGAGGGTTCGGGTTCGGGTTACGGTTAGGGTTAGGATTCGGGTTCGGGTTAGGGTTAGGGTTCGGATTAGGGTTAGGGGTAGGGTTCGGTTTGGGGTTCGGGTTCGGTTTAGGTTTAGGGTTAGGGTTAGTGTTAGGGTTCGGGTTAGAGTTAGGGTTAGGGTTAGAGTTAGGGGTTAGGGTTACTGTTAGCGTACGGGTTAGGGTTAGGGTTAGGGTTAGGTTTAGGGTTAGGGTTAGGGTTGGGGTTAGGGTTAGGGTTATGTTTCGGGTTAGGGTTAGGGTAACGGTTATGGTTAGGGTTCGGGTTAGGGGTAGGGTTAGGTTTCGAGGTAGGTTTAGGGTTAGGTTTCGGGTTAGGTTTAGGGTCAGGGTTAGGGTTAGGTTTAGGGTTCGGGTTAGGGTTAGGGTTAGGGTTAGGGTTAGGGTTCGGGTTAGGGTTAGGTTTAAGGTTCGGGTTAGGTTTAGGTCGAGGGTTAGGGTTCGTGTTAGGGTTCGGGTTAGGGGTCGGGTTAGGGTTAGGGTTAGGTTTCGGGTTAGGGTTAGGGTTAGGGTTAGGGTTCGAGTTAAGGTTAGGGTTCGGGTTAGGGTTAGGTTTATGGTTCGTGTTCGGGTTAGGGTTAGGGTTCGGGTTCGTGTTAGGGTTCGGGTTAGAGTTCGGGTTAGTGTTAGGGTTCGGGTTAGGGTTCGGGTTAGGGTTAGGATTCGGGTAAGGGGTTAGGTTTCGGGTTCCGGTTAGGGTTAGGGTTAGGGTTCAGGTTAGGTTTAGGGTTAGGGTTCGGGTTAGGGTTAGTGTTAGTTTTAGGGTTAGGGTTAGGGTTCGAGTTAGGGTTAGGGTTCGGGTTAGGGTTCGGGTTTGGGTTCGGGTTAGTGTTAGGGTTAGGGTTAGGGTTAGGGTTCGGGTTAGGGTTCGGGTTAGGGTTCGGGTTAGGGTTAGGGTTCGGGTTAGGGTCAGGGTTAGGTTTAGGGTTAGGGTTAGTGTTAGGGTTCGGGTTAGTTTTAGGGTTAGGTTTAGAGTTAGGGGTTAGGGTTAGGGTTAGCGTTCGGGTTAGGGTTAGAGTTAGGGTTAGGGTTAGTGTTATGGTTGGGGTTAGGGTTAGGGTTAGGTTTCGGGTTAGGGTTAGGGTTAGGGTTAGGGTTAGGGTTAGGGTTGGGGTTAGGGTTAGGGTTAGGGTTCGGGTTAGGGTTAGGGTTAGGGTTCGGGTTAGGGTTAGGGTTAGGGTTAGGGTTAGGGTTCGGATTAGGTTTAGGTTTAAGGTTTGGGTTAGGGTTAGGGTTAGGGTTCGTGTTAGGGTTCGGGTTAGGGGTCGGGTTAGGGTTACGGTGAGGTTTCCGTTTCGGGTTAGGGTTAGGTTTATGGTTCGGGTTCGGTTAGGGTTAGGGTTCGGGTTCGTGTTAGGGTTCGGGTTAGGGTTCGGGTTAGGTTTAGGGTTCGGTTTAGGGTTCGGGTTAGGGTTAGAATTCGGGTAAGTTGTAGGGTTCGCGTTCCGGTTAGGGTTAGGTTTAGGGTTCCGGTTAGGGTTAGGGTTAGTTTTCGGGTTAGGGTTCGGGTTAGGGTTCGGGTTAGGGTTCGGGTTAGGGTTAGGGTTCGGTTTAGTGTTCGGGTTAGGGTTCGTGTTAGGGTTAGGGTTAGGGTTAGTGTTAGGGTTCGGGTTAGGGTTAGGGTTCGGGTTAGGTTTAGGGTTAGGGTTAGGGTTAGATTTCGGGTTAGGGTTTGGGTTAGGGTTCGGGTTAGAGTTAGGGTTCGGGTTTGGGTTAGGGTTAGGTTTCGGGTTAGGGTGAGGGTTACGGTTCCGGTTACGGTTAGGGTTCGGGTTAGGGTTAGGGTTAGGGTTCGGGTTAGGGTTAGGGTTCGGGTTAAGTTTCGGGTTAGGGTTAGGTTTCGAGTTCAGGTTAGGGTTAGGGTTCGGGTTAGGGTTAGGGTTCGGGTTAGGGTTAGGGTTAAGGTTCGGGTTAGGGTTAGGGTTAGGGTTAGGGTTAGGGTTCATGTTAGGGTTCGGGTTAGGGTTCGGGTTAGGTTTAGGGTTAGTGTTCGGGTTAGGGTTAGGGTTCGGGTTAGGGTTCGGGTTAGGGTTAGGGTTCGGGTTAGGGTTAGGTTTAGGGTTCGGGTTCGGGTTAGGTTTAGGGTTCGGGTTCGGGTTAGTGTTCGGGTTAGGTTTCGTGTTAGGGTTAGGTTTAGGGTTAGGGTTCGGTTTCGAGGTTAGGGTTAGGGTTAGGTTTCGGGTTAGTGTTCCGGTTAGGGTTAGGATTCGGGTAAGGGGTTAGGGTTCGGGTTCGGGTTAGGGTTACGGTAAGGGTTCGGGTTCGGTTTAGTGTTAGGGTTAGGGTTCGGGTTAGGGTTCCGGTTAGGGTTCGGGTTAGGGTTAGGGTTAGGATTAGGGTTCGGGTTAGGGTTCGGGTTAGGGTTCACGTTAGGGTTCGGGTTAGGGTTAGGGTTCGGGTTCGGGTTAGGGTTAGGTTTAGGGTTAGTGTTAGGGTTAGGGTTCGGGTTAGGGTTAGGGTTAGCGTTAGGGTTAGGGTTAGGGTTCGGGTTAGGTTTCGGGTTCGGGTTAGGGTTCGGGTTAGGGTTAGGGTTAGGGATAGGATTCGGATTCGGTTTAGGGTTACGGTTCGGGTTAGGGATAGGGTTAGGGTTCGGGTTAGTGTTAGGTTTCGGGTTAGGGTTAGGGTTAGGGTTCGGTGTAGGGTTAGGGTTCGGGATAGGGTTAGGGTTAGGGTTAGGGTTAGGTTTCGGGTTAGGGTTAGGTTTAGGGTTAGGGTTCGGTTTCGTGTTAAGTTTTAGTATTCGGGTTAGGGTTACGTTTCGGTTTCGGGTTAGGGTTCGGGTTAGGGTTAGGGTTCGGGTTAGGGTTCGGGTTAGGGTTAGGGTTCGGGTTAGGGTTAGTGTTAGGTTTAGGGGTTCAGCTTAGGGTTCAGGTTAGGGTTAGGGTTAGGTTTAGGGTTCGGTTTAGGGTTAGGGTTTGGGTTAGGGTTAGGGTTAGGGTTCGGGTTAGGGTTAGGTTTAGGGTTCGGGTTAGGGATCGGGTTAGGGTTAGGGTTCGGGTTCGGGTTAGGGTTAGGGTTAGGGGTAGGGTTCAGTTTCGGGTTAGGGTTAGGGTTAGGGTTAGGGTTCGGGTTAGGCTTCAGGTTCGCGTTCAGGTTCGGGTTAGGGTTCGGGTTTGGGTTCGGGTAAGGTTTCGGGTTAGGTTAGGGTTCGGGATAGGGTTCGGGTTAGGGTTCGGGTTAGGGTTAGGGTTAAGTTTCGGGTTAGGGTTAGGGTTAGGGTTAGTGTTAGGGTTCGGTTTACGGTTATGGTTCGGGTTACGGTTAGGGTTAGGGTTCGGGTTAGGTTTAGGGTTAGGGTTCGGTTAGGTTTAGGGTTCGGATTAGGGTTAGGGTTAGGGTTAGGGTTAGGGTTCGGGTTAGGGTTAGGGTTCGGTTTAGGTTTGGGTTCGGGTTAGGTTTCGGGTTAGGGTTAGGGTTCGAGTTCGGGTTAGGGTTAGGGTTCGGGTTAGGGTTAGGGTTAGGGTTCCGGTTAGGGTTAGGGTTAAGGTTCGGGTTCGGGTTAGGGTTAGGGTTAGGGTTAGGGTTAGGGTTAGGGTTCGGGTTAGGGTTAAGGTTCGGGTTAGGGTTAGGTTTAAGGTTTGGGTTAGGGTTAGGGTTAGGGTTAGGGTTCGTGTTAGGGTTCGGGTTAGGGGTCGGGTTAGGGTTACGGTGAGGTTTCCGTTTCGGGTTAGGGTTACGTTTATGGTTCGGGTTCGGGTTAGGATTAGGGTTCGGGTTCGTGTTAGGGTTCGGGTTAGGGTTCGGGTTAGGTTTAGGGTTCGGTTTAGGGTTCGGGTTAGGGTTAGAATTCGGGTAAGTTGTAGGGTTCGGGTTCCGGTTAGGGTTAGGGTTAGGGTTCCGGTTAGGGTTAGGGTTAGTGTTCGGGTTAGGGTTCGGGTTAGGGTTCCGTTTAGGGTTCGGGTTAGGGTTAGGGTTCGGTTTAGTGTTCGGTTTAGGGTTCGGGTTAGGGTTAGGGTTAGGGTTAGTGTTAGGGTTCGGGTAGGGTTAGGGTTCGGGTTAGGGTTAGGGCTAGGTTTAGGGCTAGGTTTCGGGTTAGGGTTCGGGTTAGGGTTCGGGTTAGGGTTAGGGTTCGGGTTTGGGTTAGGGCTAGGTTTCGGGTTAGGGTGAGGGTTACGGTTCGGGTTAGGGTTCGGGTTCGGGTTAGGGTTAGGTTTAGGGTTCGGGTTAGGGTTAGGGTTCGGGTTAAGTTTCGGGTTAGGGTTCGGGTTCGAGTTCGGGTTAGGGTTAGGGTTCGGGTTAGGGTTAGGGTTCGGGTTAGGGTTCGGGTTAAGGTTCGGGTTAGGGTTAGGGTTAGGGTTAGGGTTAGGGTTAGGGTTCGTGTTAGGGTTCGGGTTAGGGGTCGGGTTAGGTTTAGGGTTAGTGTTCGGGTTAGGGTTAGGGTTAGGGTTAGGGTTAGGGTTCGGGTTAGGGTTAGGGTTCGGGTTAGGGTTAGGTTTAGGTTTCGGGTTCGGGTTAGGGTTAGGGTTCGGGTTCGGGTTAGGGTTCGTGTTAGGTTTAGTGTTAGGGTTAGGGTTAGGGTTAGGGTTCGGTTTCGAGGTTAGGGTTAGGGTTAGGTTTCGGGTTAGTGTTCCGGTTAAGGTTAGGATTCGGGTAAGGGGTTAGGGTTCGGGTTCGGGTTAGGGTTAGGGTTAGGGTTCGGGTTCGGGTTAGGGTTAGGGTTAGGGTTCGGGTTAGGGTTCCGGTTAGGGTTCGGGTTAGGGTTAGGGTTAGGATTAGGGTTCGGGTTAGGGTTCGGGTTAGGGTTCACGTTAGGGTCGGGTTAGGGTTAGGGTTCGGGTTCGGGTTAGGGTTAGGGTTAGGGTTAGGTTTAGGTTTAGGGTTCGGGTTAGGGTTAGGGTTAGCTTTAGGGTTAGGGTTCGGGTTAGGGTTCGGTTTTGGGTTAGGGTTAGGGTTAGGGTTAGGGTTAGGTTTAGGGTTAGGGTTCGAGTTAGGGTTCGGGTTAGGGTTAGAGTTAGGGTTCGGGTTAGGGTTAGGGTTAGGGTTAGGGTTAGGTTTAGGGTTCGGGTTAGAGTTAGGGGTTAGGGTTAGGGTTAGGGTTAGGGTTCGGGTTAGGGTTAGGGTTAGGGTTCGGTTTAGGGTTAGGGTTAGGGTTCGGGTTAGGGTTAGGGTTATGGTTAGTGTTAGGGTTCGGGTTCGGGTTAGGGTTCGGGTTAGGGTAAGGGTTCGAGTTAAGTTTCGGGTTAGGTTTCGGGTTAGGTTAGGGTTAGTGTTAGGGTTAGGGTTCGGGATCGGGTTAGGGTTCGGGTTCGGGTTAGGGTTAGGGTTCGGGTTAGGGTTAGGGTTAGGGTTAGGTTTCGGATTAGTGTTAGGGTTCGGGTTCGGGTTAGGGTTAGGTTTCGGGTTAGGGTTATGGTTAGGGGTAAGGGTTAGGGTCGAGTTAGAGTTCGGGTTACGGTTCGGGTTAGGGTTAGGGATAGGGTTAGGGTTCGGGTTCGGGTTAGGGTTCGAGTTAGGGTTAGGGTTAGGGTTAGTGTTAGGGTTCGGGTTAGCGTTAGGGTTAGCTTTCGGTTTAGGGTTAGGGTTCGGGTTCGGGTGAGGGTTAGATTTCGGGTTCGGGTTAGTGTTCGGGTTAGGGTTCGGGTTAGGGTTCGGGTTAGGGTTAGGGTTCGGGTTAGGGTTAGGTTTAGGGTTAGGGTTAGGGTTAGGGTTTGGATTAGAGTTAGTGTAAGGGTTAGGTTTAGGGTTAGGGTTAGGGTTAGGCTTCGGTTTCGGGTTCGGGGTAGGGTTCGGGTTAGGGTTAGGGTTAGGGTTAGGGTTAGGCTTCGGTTTCGGGTTCGGGTTAGGGTTCGGGTTAGGGTTAGGGTTCGGATTAGGGTTAGGGTTCGGGTTAGGGTTAGGGTTCGGGTTAGGGTTCGGGTTGGGGTTAGGGTTCGGGTTCGGGTTAGGGTTAGGGTTCGGGTTAGGGTTAGGTTTAGTGTTAGGGTTAGGGTTAGGGTTCGGGTTAGGTTTCGGTTTAGTGTTAGGGTTAGGGTTAGTGTTAGGGTTAGGGTTAGGGTTTAGGGTTAGGTTTCGGGTTAGGGTTAGGGGTTAGGGTTAGGGTTAGGGTTAGTCTTAGGGTTCGGGTTAGGATTAGGGTTAGGGTTAGGGTTAGTGTTAGGTTTTAGGGTTAGGGTTAGGGTTCGGTTAGTGTTAGGGTTAGGGTTAGGGTTCGGTTTCGGGTTCGGGTTAGGGTTCGGGTTCTGGTCGGGTTAAGGTTCGGGTTAGGGTTAGGGTTCGGGTAAGGGTTCGGGTTAGGGTTCGGGTTAGGGTTAGGTTTAGGGTGCGGGTTAGTGTTTGGGTTAGGGTTAGGGTTCGGGTTACGGTTAGGGTTCGGGTTAGGGTTAGGGTTCGGGTTAGGTTTTGGGTTAGGGTTCGGGTTAGGTTTAGGGTTCGGGTTAGTGTTAGGGTTAGGTTTAGGGTTCGGGTTAGAGTTAGGTTTCGGGCTAGGGTTGGGTTCGGGTTAAGTTTCGGGTTAGGGATAGGGTTCGGATTCGGTTTAGGGTTAGGGTTCGGGTTAGGGATAGGGTTAGGGTTCGGGTTAGTGTTAGGGTTCGGGTTAGGGTTAGGGTTAGGTTTCGGTGTAGGGTTAGGGTTCGGGTTAGGGTTAGGGTTAGTTTTCGGGTTAGGGTTAGGTTTTGGGTTAGGGTTCGGTTTCGTGTTAAGGTTTAGGATTCGGGTTAGGGTTACGTTTCGGTTTCGGGTTAGGGTTCGGGTTAGGGTTAGGGTTCGGGTTAGGGTTAGTGTTAGGGTTAGGGGTTCGGCTTAGGGTTCAGGTTAGGGTTAGGGTTAGGTTTAGGGTTTGGTTTAGGGTTAGGGTTTGGGTTAGGGTTAGGGTTAGGGTTCGGGTTAGGGTTAGGTTTAGGGTTCGGGTTAGGGATCGGGTTAGGGTTAGGGTTTGGGTTCGGGTTAGGGTTAGGGTTAGGGTTAGGGTTCAGTTTCGGGTTAGGGTTAGGGTTAGGGTTAGGGTTCGGGTTAGGGTTCGGGTTCGGGTTCAGGTTCGGGTTAGGGTTCGGGTTTGGGTTCGGGTAGGGTTCGGGTTAGGTTAGGGTTAGGGTTCGGGTTAGGGTTAGTGTAAGGGTTAGGGTTTGGTTTAGGGTTAGGGTTCGGGTTAGGGTTAGGGTTCGGGTTAGGGTTAGGTTTATGGTTCGGGTTCGGGTTAGGGTTAGGGTTCGGGTTAGGGTTCCGGTTAGGGTTCGGGTTAGGGTTAGTGTTAGGATTAGGGTTCGGGTTAGGGTTCGGGTTAGGGTTCACGTGAGGGTTCGGGTTAGGGTTAGGGTTCGGGTTCGGGTTAGGGTTAGGTTTAGGGTTAGGGTTAGGGTTAGGGTTCGGGTTAGGGTTAGGGTTAGCGTTAGGGTTAGGGTTAGGGTTCGGGTTAGGTTTCGGGTTCGGGTTAGGGTTCGGGTTAGAGTTAGGGTTAGGGATAGGATTCGGATTCGGTTTAGGGTTAGGGTCCGGGTTAGGGATAGGGTTAGGGTTCGGGTTAGTGTTAGGTTTCGGGTTAGGGTTAGGGTTAGGGTTCGGTGTAGGGTTAGGGTTCGGGATAGGGTTAGTGTTAGGGTTAGGGTTAGGTTTCGGGTTAGGGTTAGGTTTAGGGTTAGGGTTCGGTTTCGTGTTAAGTTTTAGTATTCGGGTTAGGGTTACGTTTCGTTTTCGGGTTAGGGTTCGGGTTAGGGTTAGGGTTCGGGTTAGGGTTCGGGTTAGGGTTAGGGTTCGGGTTAGGGTTAGTGTTAGGGTTAGGGGTTCAGCTTAGGGTTCAGGTTAGGGTTAGGGTTAGGTTTAGGGTTCGGTTTAGGGTTAGGGTTTGGGTTAGGGTTAGGGTTAGGGTTCGGGTTAGGGTTAGGTTTAGGGTTCGGGTTAGGGATCGGGTTAGGGTTAGGGTTCGGGTTAGGGTTAGGGTTAGGGGTAGGGTTCAGGTTCGGGTTAGGGTTAGGGTTAGGGTTAGGGTTCGGGTTAGGCTTCAGGTTCGGGTTCAGGTTCGGGTTAGTGTTCGGGTTTGGGTTCGGGTTAGGTTTCGGGTTAGGTTAGGGTTCGGGATAGGGTTCGGGTTAGGGTTCGGGTTAGGGTTAGGGTTAAGTTTCGGGTTAGGGTTAGGGTTAGGGTTAGTGTTAGGGTTCGGTTTACGGTTATGGTTCGGGTTAGGGTTAGGGTTAGGTTTCGGGTTAGGTTTAGGGTTAGGGTTCGGTTAGGTTTAGGGTTCGGATTAGGGTTAGGGTTAGGGTTAGGGTTAGGGTTCGGGTTAGGGTTAGGGTTCGGTTTAGGTTTGGGTTCGGGTTAGGTTTCGGGTTAGGGTTAGGGTTCGAGTTCGGGTTAGGGTTAGGGTTCGGGTTAGGGTTAGGGTTAGGGTTCCGGTTAGGGTTAGGGTTAAGGTTCGGGTTAGGGTTAGGGTTAGGGTTAGGGTTAGGGTTAGGGTTCGTGTAAGGGTTCGGGTTAGGGGTCGGGTAGGGTTAGGGTTAGTGTTCGGGTTAGGGTTAGGGTTAGGGTTAGGGTTCGGGTTAGGGTTAAGGTTCGGGTTAGGGTTAGGTTTAGGGTTGGGGTTAGGGTTAGGGTTAGGGTTCGGGTTAGGGTTAGGGTTCGGGTTAGGGTTAGGTTTAGGGTTAGGGTTAGGGTTAGGGTTTGGGTTAGAGTTAGTGTAAGGGTTAGGTTTAGGGTTAGGGTTAGGGTTAGGCTTCGGTTTCGGGTTCGGGGTAGGGTTCGGGTTAGGGTTAGGGTTAGGGTTAGGGTTAGGCTTCGGTTTCGGGTTCGGGTTAGGGTTCGGGTTAGGGTTAGGGTTCGGATTAGGGTTAGGGTTCGGGTTAGGGTTAGGGTTAGGGTTCGGGTTAGGGTTCGGGTTGGGGTTAGGGTTCGGGTTCGGGTTAGGGTTAGGGTTCGGGTTAGGGTTAGGTTTAGTGTTAGGGTTAGGGTTAGGGTTCGGGTTAGGTTTCGGTTTAGTGTTAGGGTTAGGGTTAGTGTTAGGGTTAGGGTTAGGGTTTAGGGTTAGGTTTCGGGTTAGGGTTAGGGGTTAGGGTTAGGGTTAGGGTTAGTCTTAGGGTTCGGGTTAGGATTAGGGTTAGGGTTAGGGTTAGTGTTAGGTTTTAGGGTTAGGGTTAGGGTTCGGTTAGTGTTAGGGTTAGGGTTAGGGTTCGGTTTCGGGTTCGGGTTAGGGTTCGGGTTCTGGTCGGGTTAAGGTTCGGGTTAGGGTTAGGGTTCGGGTAAGGGTTCGGGTTAGGGTTCGGGTTAGGGTTAGGTTTAGGGTGCGGGTTAGTGTTTGGGTTAGGGTTAGGGTTCGGGTTACGGTTAGGGTTCGGGTTAGGGTTAGGGTTCGGGTTAGGTTTTGGGTTAGGGTTCGGGTTAGGTTTAGGGTTCGGGTTAGTGTTAGGGTTAGGTTTAGGGTTCGGGTTAGAGTTAGGTTTCGGGCTAGGGTTGGGTTCGGGTTAAGTTTCGGGTTAGGGATAGGGTTCGGATTCGGTTTAGGGTTAGGGTTCGGGTTAGGGATAGGGTTAGGGTTCGGGTTAGTGTTAGGGTTCGGGTTAGGGTTAGGGTTAGGTTTCGGTGTAGGGTTAGGGTTCGGGTTAGGGTTAGGGTTAGTTTTCGGGTTAGGGTTAGGTTTTGGGTTAGGGTTCGGTTTCGTGTTAAGGTTTAGGATTCGGGTTAGGGTTACGTTTCGGTTTCGGGTTAGGGTTCGGGTTAGGGTTAGGGTTCGGGTTAGGGTTAGTGTTAGGGTTAGGGGTTCGGCTTAGGGTTCAGGTTCGGGTTAGGGTTAGGGTTAGGGTTAGGGTTCGGGTTAGGCTTCAGGTTCGGGTTCAGGTTCGGGTTAGTGTTCGGGTTTGGGTTCGGGTTAGGTTTCGGGTTAGGTTAGGGTTCGGGATAGGGTTCGGGTTAGGGTTCGGGTTAGGGTTAGGGTTAAGTTTCGGGTTAGGGTTAGGGTTAGGGTTAGTGTTAGGGTTCGGTTTACGGTTATGGTTCGGGTTAGGGTTAGGGTTAGGGTTCGGGTTAGGTTTAGGGTTAGGGTTCGGTTAGGTTTAGGGTTCGGATTAGGGTTAGGGTTAGGGTTAGGGTTAGGGTTCGGGTTAGGGTTAGGGTTCGGTTTAGGTTTGGGTTCGGGTTAGGTTTCGGGTTAGGGTTAGGGTTCGAGTTCGGGTTAGGGTTAGGGTTCGGGTTAGGGTTAGGGTTAGGGTTCCGGTTAGGGTTAGGGTTAAGGTTCGGGTTAGGGTTAGGGTTAGGGTTAGGGTTAGGGTTAGGGTTCGTGTAAGGGTTCGGGTTAGGGGTCGGGTAGGGTTAGGGTTAGTGTTCGGGTTAGGGTTAGGGTTAGGGTTAGGGTTCGGGTTAGGGTTAAGGTTCGGGTTAGGGTTAGGTTTAGGTTTGGGGTTAGGGTTAGGGTTAGGGTTCGGGTTAGGGTTAGGGTTCGGGTTAGGGTTAGGTTTAGGGTTAGGGTTAGGGTTAGGGTTTGGGTTAGAGTTAGTGTAAGGGTTAGGTTTAGGGTTAGGGTTAGGGTTAGGCTTCGGTTTCGGGTTCGGGGTAGGGTTCGGGTTAGGGTTAGGGTTAGGGTTAGGGTTAGGCTTCGGTTTCGGGTTCGGGTTAGGGTTCGGGTTAGGGTTAGGGTTCGGATTAGGGTTAGGGTTCGGGTTAGGGTTAGGGTTAGGGTTCGGGTTAGGGTTCGGGTTGGGGTTAGGGTTCGGGTTCGGGTTAGGGTTAGGGTTCGGGTTAGGGTTAGGTTTAGTGTTAGGGTTAGGGTTAGGGTTCGGGTTAGGTTTCGGTTTAGTGTTAGGGTTAGGGTTAGTGTTAGGGTTAGGGTTAGGGTTTAGGGTTAGGTTTCGGGTTAGGGTTAGGGGTTAGGGTTAGGGTTAGGGTTAGTCTTAGGGTTCGGGTTAGGATTAGGGTTAGGGTTAGGGTTAGTGTTAGGTTTTAGGGTTAGGGTTAGGGTTCGGTTAGTGTTAGGGTTAGGGTTAGGGTTCGGTTTCGGGTTCGGGTTAGGGTTCGGGTTCTGGTCGGGTTAAGGTTCGGGTTAGGGTTAGGGTTCGGGTAAGGGTTCGGGTTAGGGTTCGGGTTAGGGTTAGGTTTAGGGTGCGGGTTAGTGTTTGGGTTAGGGTTAGGGTTCGGGTTACGGTTAGGGTTCAGGTTAGGGTTAGGGTTCGGGTTAGGTTTTGGGTTAGGGTTCGGGTTAGGTTTAGGGTTCGGGTTAGTGTTAGGGTTAGGTTTAGGGTTCGGGTTAGAGTTAGGTTTCGGGCTAGGGTTGGGTTCGGGTTAAGTTTCGGGTTAGGGATAGGGTTCGGATTCGGTTTAGGGTTAGGGTTCGGGTTAGGGATAGGGTTAGGGTTCGGGTTAGTGTTAGGGTTCGGGTTAGGGTTAGGGTTAGGTTTCGGTGTAGGGTTAGGGTTCGGGTTAGGGTTAGGGTTAGTTTTCGGGTTAGGGTTAGGTTTTGGGTTAGGGTTCGGTTTCGTGTTAAGGTTTAGGATTCGGGTTAGGGTTACGTTTCGGTTTCGGGTTAGGGTTCGGGTTAGGGTTAGGGTTCGGCTTAGGGTTAGTGTTAGGGTTAGGGGTTCGGCTTAGGGTTCAGGTTAGGGTTAGGGTTAGGTTTAGGGTTTGGTTTAGGGTTAGGGTTTGGGTTAGGGTTAGTGTTAGGGTTCGGGTTAGGGTTAGGTTTAGGGTTCGGGTTAGGGATCGGGGTTAGGGTTAGGTTTGGGTTCGGGTTAGGGTTAGGGTTAGGGTTAGGGTTCAGTTTCGGGTTAGGGTTAGGGTTAGGGTTAGGGTTCGGGTTAGGGTTCGGGTTCGGGTTCAGGTTCGGGTTAGGGTTCGGGTTTGGGTTCGGGTAGGGTTCGGGTTAGGTTAGGGTTAGGGTTCGGGTTAGGGTTAGTGTAAGGGTTAGGGTTTGGTTTAGGGTTAGGGTTCGGGTTAGGGTTAGGGTTCGGGTTAGGGTTAGGTTTATGGTTCGGGTTCGGGTTAGGGTTAGGGTTCGGGTTAGGGTTCCGGTTAGGGTTCGGGTTAGGGTTAGTGTTAGGATTAGGGTTCGGGTTAGGGTTCGGGTTAGGGTTCACGTGAGGGTTCGGGTTAGGGTTAGGGTTCGGGTTCGGGTTAGGGTTAGGTTTAGGGTTAGGGTTAGGGTTAGGGTTCGGGTTAGGGTTAGGGTTAGCGTTAGGGTTAGGGTTAGGGTTCGGGTTAGGTTTCGGGTTCGGGTTAGGGTTCGGGTTAGGGTTAGGGTTAGGGATAGGATTCGGATTCGGTTTAGGGTTAGGGTTCGGGTTAGGGATAGGGTTAGGGTTCGGGTTAGTGTTAGGTTTCGGGTTAGGGTTAGGGTTAGGGTTCGGTGTAGGGTTAGGGTTCGGGATAGGGTTAGTGTTAGGGTTAGGGTTAGGTTTCGGGTTAGGGTTAGGTTTAGGGTTAGGGTTCGGTTTCGTGTTAAGTTTTAGTATTCGGGTTAGGGTTACGTTTCGGTTTCGGGTTAGGGTTCGGGTTAGGGTTAGGGTTCGGGTTAGGGTTCGGGTTAGGGTTAGGGTTCGGGTTAGGGTTAGTGTTAGGGTTAGGGGTTCAGCTTAGGGTTCAGGTTAGGGTTAGGGTTAGGTTTAGGGTTCGGTTTAGGGTTAGGGTTTGGGTTAGGGTTAGGGTTAGGGTTCGGGTTAGGGTTAGGTTTAGGGTTCGGGTTAGGGATCGGGTTAGGGTTAGGGTTCGGGTTAGGGTTAGGGTTAGGGGTAGGGTTCAGGTTCGGGTTAGGGTTAGGGTTAGGGTTAGGGTTCGGGTTAGGCTTCAGGTTCGGGTTCAGGTTCGGGTTAGTGTTCGGGTTTGGGTTCGGGTAGGTTTCGGGTTAGGTTAGGGTTCGGGATAGGGTTCGGGTTAGGGTTCGGGTTAGGGTTAGGGTTAAGTTTCGGGTTAGGGTTAGGGTTAGGGTTAGTGTTAGGGTTCGGTTTACGGTTATGGTTCGGGTTAGGGTTAGGGTTAGGGTTCGGGTTAGGTTTAGGGTTAGGGTTCGGTTAGGTTTAGGGTTCGGATTAGGGTTAGGGTTAGGGTTAGGGTTAGGGTTCGGGTTAGGGTTAGGGTTCGGTTTAGGTTTGGGTTCGGGTTAGGTTTCGGGTTAGGTTTAGGGTTCGAGTTCGGGTTAGGGTTAGGGTTCGGGTTAGGGTTAGGGTTAGGGTTCCGGTTAGGGTTAGGGTTAAGGTTCGGGTTAGGGTTAGGGTTAGGGTTAGGGTTAGGGTTAGGGTTCGTGTAAGGGTTCGGGTTAGGGGTCGGGTAGGGTTAGGGTTAGTGTTCGGGTTAGGGTTAGGGTTAGGGTTAGGGTTCGGGTTAGGGTTAAGGTTCGGGTTAGGGTTAGGTTTAGGGTTGGGGTTAGGGTTAGGGTTAGGGTTCGGGTTAGGGTTAGGGTTAGGGTTAGGGTTAGGGTTCGGGTTAGGGTTAGGGTTAGGTTTCGGGTTCGTGTTAGGGTTAGGGTTAGGGTTAGTATTAGGTTTGGGGTTAGGGTTAGGGTTAGGGATAGTGTTCGGGTTCGGGGTTAGGGTTAGGGTTAGCGTTCGGGTTAGGGTTCGGGTTAGGGTTAGGATTCGGGTAAGGGGTTAGGGTTCGGGTTCGGGTTAGGGTTAGGGTTAGGGTTCGTGTTCGGGTTAGGTTTAGGGTTAGGGTTCGGGTTCGGGTTAGGGTTAGGGTTCGGATTAGGGTTAGTGTTCGGGTTAGGGTTAGGTTTCGGGTTAGGGTTAGGGTTCCGGTTCGGGTTAGGGTTAGTGTTAGGGTTAGGGTTCGATTTCGGGTTAGGGTTAGGGTTAGGGTTAGGGTTAGTGTTAGGGTTCGGGTTAGGTTTAGGGTTAGGGTTCGGGTTAGGGTTAGGGTTCGGATTAGGGTTAGGGTTAGGGTTCGGGTTAGGGTTAGGGTTCGGTTTAGGTTTGGGTTCGGGTTAGGTTTCGGGTTAGGGTTAGGGTTCGAGTTCGGGTTAGGGTTAGGGTTCGGGTTAGGGTTAGGTTTAGGGTTCGGGTTAGGGTTAGGGTTAAGGTTCGTGTTAGGGTTAGGGTTAGGGTTAGGGTTAGGATTAGGGTTAGGGTTCGTGTAAGGGTTCGGGTTAGGGGTCGGGTTAGGGTTAGGGTTAGTGTTCGGGTTAGGGTTAGGGTTAGGGTTAGGGTTCGGGTTAGGGTTAGGGTTCGGGTTAGGGTTAGGGTTAGGGTTCGGGTTTGGGTTCGGGTAGGGTTCGGGTTAGGTTAGGGTTAGGGTTCGGGTTAGGGTTAGTGTAAGGGTTAGGGTTTGGTTTAGGGTTAGGGTTCGGGTTAGGGTTAGGGTTCGGGTTAGGGTTAGGTTTATGGTTCGGGTTCGGGTTAGGGTTAGGCTTCGGGTTCGTGTTAGGGTTCGGGTTAGTGTTCGGGTTAGGGTTAGGTTTAGGGTTAGGGTTCGGGTTAGGTTCGGGTTAGGGTTCGTGTTAGGGTTAGTGTAAGGGTTAGGGTTTGGGTTAGGGTTAAGGTTATGGTTTGGGTTCGGGTTCGGGGTAGGTTTAGGGTTCGGGTTAGGGTTAGGGTTAGGGTTCGGGGTAGGGTTAGGGTTAGGTTTAGGGTTCGGGTTAGGGTTAGGGTTCGGGT
Organism: Urocyon cinereoargenteus; assembly: GCA_032313775.1. Classification (NCBI taxonomy): domain Eukaryota; kingdom Metazoa; phylum Chordata; class Mammalia; order Carnivora; family Canidae; genus Urocyon; species Urocyon cinereoargenteus. The sequence continues at coordinate 741,733 of JAVLSZ010000091.1, read as the reverse complement.
TCGGGTTCGGGTTAGGGTTAGGGTTCGGGTTAGGGTTAGGGTTCGGGTTGGGTTAGGGTTAGGTTTCGGGTTAGGGTGAGGGTTACGGTTCGGGTTACGGTTAGGGTTCGGGTTAGGTTTAGGGTTAGGTTTCGGGTTCGGGTTCGGGTTTGGTTTAGGGTTAGGGTTCGGATTAGGGTTAGGTTTCGGTTTAGGGTTAGGGTTCGGGTTAGGGTTAGGGTTAGGATTCGGGTTCGGGTTAGGGTTAGGGTTAGGGTTAGGGTTCGGATTAGGGTTAGGGGTAGCGTTCGGGTTAGGGTTCGGGTTCGGTTTAGGTTTAGGGTTAGGGTTAGTGTTAGGGTTCGGGTTAGAGTTAGGGTTAGGGTTAGAGTTAGGGGTTAGGGTTAGGGTTAGCGTTCGGGTTAGGGTTTGGGTTAGGGTTAGGGTTAGGGTTGGGGTTAGGGTTAGGGTTAGTTTTCGGGTTAGGGTTAGGGTTAGGGTTATGGTTAGGGTTCGGGTTAGGGTTAGTGTTAGGGTTCGGTGTACGGTTAGGGTTAGGGTTCGGGTTAGGGTTAGGGTCAGGTTTAGGGTTAGGTTTAGGGTTCGGGTTAGGGTTCGGGTTAGGGTAGGGTTAGGGTTCGGGTTAGGGTTAGGTTTAAGGTTCGGGTGAGGGTTAGGTCGAGGGTTAGTGTTCGTGTTAGTGTTCGGGTTAGGGGTCGGGTTAGGGTTAGGGTTAGGGTTAGGGTTCGGTTTCGGGTTAGGGTTAGGGTTAGGGTTAGGGTTAGGTTTCGGGTTAGGGTTAGGGTTCGGGTTAGGGTTAGGTTATGGTTCGGGTTCGGGTTAGGGTTAGGGTTCGGGTTCGTGTTAGGGTTCGGGTTAGGTTTCGGGTTAGGGTTAGGTTTCGGGCTAGGGTTGGGTTCGGGTTAGGATTCGGTTAGTGTTAGGGTTAGGGTTAGGGTTCGGTTTCGGGTTCGGGTTAGGGTTCGGGTTCTGGTCGGGTTAAGGTTCGGGTTAGGGTTAGGGTTCGGGTAAGGGTTCGGGTTAGGGTTCGGGTTAGGGTTAGGTTTAGGGTGCGGGTTAGTGTTTGGGTTAGGGTTAGGGTTCGGGTTACGGTTAGGGTTCGGGTTAGGGTTAGGGTTCGGGTTAGGTTTAGGGTTAGGGTTCAGGTTAGGTTTAGGGTTCGGGTTAGTGTTAGGGTTAGGTTTAGGGTTCGGGTTAGGGTTAGGTTTCGGGCTAGGGTTGGGTTCGGGTTAAGTTTCGGGTTAGGGATAGGGTTCGGATTCGGTTTAGGGTTAGGGTTCGGGTTAGGGATAGGGTTAGGGTTCGGGTTAGTGTTAGGGTTCGGGTTAGGGTTAGGGTTAGGGTTCGGTGTAGGGTTAGGGTTCGGGTTAGGGTTAGGGTTAGTTTTCGGGTTAGGGTTAGGTTTTGGGTTAGGGTTCGGTTTCGTGTTAAGGTTTAGGATTCGGGTTAGGGTTACGTTTCGGTTTCGGGTTAGGGTTCGGTTAGGGTTAGGGTTCGGGTTAGGGTTAGTGTTAGGGTTAGGGGTTCGGCTTAGGGTTCAGGTTAGGGTTAGGGTTAGGTTTAGGTTTTGGTTTAGGGTTAGGGTTTGGGTTAGGGTTAGGGTTAGGGTTCGGGTTAGGGTTAGTTTTAGGGTTCGGGTTAGGGATCGGGTTAGGGTTAGGGTTTGGGTTCGGGTTAGGGTTAGGGTTAGGGTTAGGGTTCAGTTTTGGGTTAGGGTTAGGGTTAGGGTTAGGGTTCGGGTTAGGGTTCTGGTTCGGGTTCAGGTTCGGGTTAGGGTTCGGGTTTGGGTTCGGGTAGGGTTCGGGTTAGGTTAGGGTTAGGGTTCGGGTTAGGGTTAGTGTAAGGGTTAGGGTTTGGTTTAGGGTTAGGGTTCGGGTTAGGGTTAGGGTTCGGGTTAGGGTTAGGTTTATGGTTCGGGTTCGGGTTAGGGTTAGGGTTCGGGTTAGGGTTCCGGTTAGGGTTCGGGTTAGGGTTAGTGTTAGGATTAGGGTTCGGGTTAGGGTTCGGGTTAGGGTTCACGTTAGGGTTCGGGTTAGGGTTAGGGTTCGGGTTCGGGTTAGGGTTAGGTTTAGGGTTAGGGTTAGGGTTAGGGTTCGGGTTAGGGTTAGGGTTAGCGTTAGGGTTAGGGTTAGGGTTCGGGTTAGGTTTCGGGTTCGGGTTAGGGTTCGGGTTAGGGTTAGGTTTAGGGATAGGATTCGGATTCGGTTTAGGGTTAGGGTTCGGGTTAGGGATAGGGTTAGGGTTCGGGTTAGTGTTAGGTTTCGGTTTAGGGTTAGGGTTAGGGTTCGGTGTAGGGTTAGGGTTCGGGATAGGGTTAGGGTTAGGGTTAGGGTTAGGTTTCGGGTTAGGGTTAGGTTTAGGGTTAGGGTTCGGTTTCGTGTTAAGTTTTAGTATTCGGGTTAGGGTTACGTTTCGGTTTTGGGTTAGGGTTCGGGTTAGGGTTAGGGTTCGGGTTAGGGTTCGGGTTAGGGTTAGGGTTCGGTTTAGGGTTAGTGTTAGGGTTAGGGGTTCAGCTTAGGGTTCAGGTTAGGGTTAGGGTTAGGTTTAGGGTTCGGTTTAGGGTTAGGGTTTGGGTTAGGGTTAGGGTTAGGGTTCGGGTTAGGGTTAGGTTTAGGTTTCGGGTTAGGGATCGGGTTAGGGTTAGGGTTCGGGTTAGGGTTAGGGTTAGGGGTAGGGTTCAGGTTCGGGTTAGGGTTAGGGTTAGGGTTAGGGTTCGGGTTAGGCTTCAGGTTCGGGTTCAGGTTCGGGTTAGTGTTCGGGTTTGGGTTCGGGTTAGGTTTCGGGTTAGGTTAGGGTTCGGGATAGGGTTCGGGTTAGGGTTCGGGTTAGGGTTAGGGTTAAGTTTCGGGTTAGGGTTAGGGTTAGGGTTAGTGTTAGGGTTCGGTTTACGGTTATGGTTCGGGTTAGGGTTAGGGTTAGGGTTCTGGTTAGGTTTAGGGTTAGGGTTCGGTTAGGTTTAGGGTTCGGATTAGGGTTAGGGTTAGGGTTAGGGTTAGGGTTAGGTTTCGGGTTAGGGTTAGGGTTCGGTTTAGGTTTGGGTTCGGGTTAGGTTTCGGGTTAGGGTTAGGGTTCGAGTTCGGGTTAGGGTTAGGTTTCGGGTTAGGGTTAGGGTTAGGGTTCCGGTTAGGGTTAGGGTTAAGGTTCGGGTTAGGGTTAGGGTTAGGGTTAGGGTTAGGGTTAGGGTTCGTGTAAGGGTTCGGGTTAGGGGTCGGGTTAGGGTTAGGGTTAGTGTTCGGGTTAGGGTTAGGGTTAGGGTTAGGGTTCGGGTTAGGGTTAAGTTTCGGGTTAGGGTTAGGTTTAGGGTTGGGGTTAGGGTTAGGGTTAGGGTTCGGGTTAGGGTTAGGGTTAGGGTTAGGGTTAGGGTTCGGGTTCGAGTTAGGGTTAGGGTTAGGGTTCGGGTTCGGGTTAGGTTTAGGGTTAGGGTTAGGGTTCGGGTTAGGGTTAGGGTTAGGGTTCGGGTTAGGGTTAGTGTTCGGGTTAGGGTTAGGTTTCGGGTTAGGGTTAGGGTTCCGGTTCGGGTTAGGGTTAGTGTTAGGGTTAGGGTTCGGTTTCGGGTTAGGTTTAGGGTTAGGGTTAGGGTTAGGGTTAGGGTTAGGGTTAGGTTTCGAATTAGGGTTAGGGGTAGGGTTCGGGTTAGGTTTCGGGTTCTGTTTAGGTTTAGGGTTTGGGTTAGGGTTAGGGTTCGGGTTAGGGTTAGGGGTAGGGTTAGGGTTAGGGGTTAGGGTTAGGGTTAGTGTTCGGATTAGGGTTAGGGTTAAGGTTCGGGTTAGGGTTAGGGTTAGGTTTAGGGTTAGGGTTCGTGTTAGGGTTCGGGTTAGGGGTCGGGTTAGGGTTAGGTTTAGTGTTCGGGTGAGGGTTAGGGTTAGGGTTCTGGTTAGGGTTAGGGTTCGGGTTAGTGTTAGGGTTAGGTTTCGGGTTCGGGTTAGGGTTAGGGTTAGGGTTAGGGTTAGGGTTGGGGTTAGGGTTAGGGTTAGGGTTAGGGTTCGGGTTAGGGTTAGGTTTAAGGTTTGGGTTAGGGTTAGGGTTGGGGTTAGGGTTAGGGTTAGGGTTAGGTTTGGGGTTAATGTTAGCGTTAGGGTTCAGGTTAGGGTTAGGGTTAGGGTTAGGGTTCGGGTTAGGGTTAGGGTTAGGTTTAGGGTTAGGGTTAGGGTTAGGGTTCGGGTTAGGGTTAGGTTTAAGGTTTGGGTTAGGGTTAGGGTTAGGGTTAGGGTTCGTGTTAGGGTTCGGGTTAGGGGTCGGGTTAGGGTTACGGTGAGGTTTCCGTTTCGGGTTAGGGTTACGTTTATGGTTCGGGTTCGGGTTCGGGTTAGGGTTAGGGTTCGGGTTCGTGTTAGGGTTCGGGTTAGGGTTCGGGTTAGGTTTAGGGTTCGGTTTAGGGTTCGGGTTAGGGTTAGAATTCGGGTAAGTTGTAGGGTTCGGGTTCCGGTTAGGGTTAGGGTTAGGGTTCCGGTTAGGGTTAGGGTTAGTGTTCGGGTTAGGGTTCGGGTTAGGGTTCCGGTTAGGGTTCGGGTTAGGGTTAGGGTTCGGTTTAGTGTTCGGGTTAGGGTTCGGGTTAGGGTTAGGGTTAGGGTTAGTGTTAGGGTTCGGGTTAGGGTTAGGGTTCGGGTTAGGGTTAGGGCTAGGTTTAGGGCTAGGTTTCGGGTTAGGGTTCGGGTTAGGGTTCGGGTTAGGGTTAGGGTTCGGGTTTGGGTTAGGGCTAGGTTTCGGGTTAGGGTGAGGGTTACGGTTCGGGTTACAGTTAGGGTTCGGGTTAGGGTTAGGGTTAGGGTTCGGGTTAGGGTTAGGGTTCGGGTTAAGTTTCGGGTTAGGGTTAGGGTTCGAGTTCGGGTTAGGGTTAGGGTTCGGGTTAGGGTTAGGGTTCGGGTTAGGGTTAGGGTTAAGGTTCGGGTTAGGGTTAGGGTTAGGGTTAGGGTTAGGGTTAGGGTTCGTGTTAGGGTTCGGGTTAGGGGTCGGGTTAGGTTTAGGGTTAGTGTTCGGGTTAGGGTTAGGGTTAGGGTTAGGGTTCGGGTTAGGGTTAGGGTTCGGGTTAGGGTTAGGTTTAGGTTTCGGGTTCGGGTTAGGGTTAGGGTTCGGGTTCGGGTTAGGGTTCGGGTTAGGTTTCGTTTTAGGGTTAGGGTTAGGGTTAGGGTTCGGTTTCGAGGTTAGGGTTAGGGTTAGGTTTCGGGTTAGTGTTCCGGTTAGGGTTAGGATTCGGGTAAGGGGTTAGGGTTCGGGTTCGGGTTAGGGTTAGGGTTAGGGTTCGGGTTCGGGTTAGGGTTAGGGTTAGGGTTCGGTTTAGGGTTCCGGTTAGGGTTCGGGTTAGGGTTAGGGTTAGGATTAGGGTTCGGGTTAGGGTTCGGGTTAGGGTTCACGTTAGGGTCGGGTTAGGGTTAGGGTTCGGGTTCGGGTTAGGGTTAGGGTTAGAGTTAGGTTTAGGTTTAGGGTTCGGGTTAGGGTTAGGGTTAGCTTTAGGGTTAGGGTTCGGGTTAGGGTTCGGTTTCGGGTTAGGGTTAGGGTTAGGGTTAGGGTTAGGTTTAGGGTTAGGGTTCGAGTTAGGGTTCGGGTTAGGGTTAGGGTTAGGGTTCGGGTTAGGGTTAGGGTTAGGGTTAGGGTTAGGTTTAGGGTTCGGGTTAGAGTTAGGGGTTAGGGTTAGGGTTAGGGTTAGGGTTCGGGTTAGGGTTAGGGTTAGGGTTCGGTTTAGGGTTAGGGTTAGGGTTCGGGTTAGGGTTAGGGTTATGGTTAGGGTTAGGGTTCGGGTTCGGGTTAGGGTTCGGGTTAGGGTAAGGGTTCGAGTTAAGTTTCGGGTTAGGTTTCGGGTTAGGTTTAGGGTTAGTGTTAGGGTTAGGGTTCGGGATCGGGTTAGGGTTCGGGTTCGGGTTAGGTTTCGGGTTAGGGTTAGGGTTAGGGTTAGGTTTCGGGTTAGTGTTAGGGTTCGGGTTCGGGTTAGGGTTAGGTTTCGGGTTAGGGTTATGGTTAGGGGTAAGGGTTAGGGTCGAGTTAGAGTTGGGGTTACGGTTCGGGTTAGGGTTAGGGATAGGGTTATGGTTCGGGTTCGGGTTAGGGTTCGAGTTAGGGTTAGGGTTAGGGTTAGGGTTAGGGTTAGGGTTCGGGTTAGGGTTAGGGTTAGCTTTCGGGTTAGGGTTAGGGTTCGGATTCGGGTTAGGGTTATATTTCGGGTTCGGGTTAGTGTTCGGGTTAGGGTTCGGGTTAGGGTTCGGGTTAGGGTTAGGGTTCGGGTTAGGGTTAGGTTTAGGGTTAGGGTTAGGGTTAGGGTTTGGGTTAGAGTTAGTGTAAGGGTTAGGTTTAGGGTTAGGGTTAGGGTTAGGCTTCGGTTTCGGGTTCGGGGTAGGGTTCGGGTTAGGGTTAGGGTTAGGGTTAGGGTTAGGCTTCGGTTTCGGGTTCGGGTTAGGGTTCGGGTTAGGGTTAGGGTTCGGATTAGGGTTAGGGTTCGGGTTAGGGTTAGGGTTAGGTTTCGGGTTAGGGTTCGGGTTGGGGTTAGGGTTCGGGTTCGGGTTAGGGTTAGGGTTCGGGTTAGGGTTAGGTTTAGTGTTAGGGTTAGGGTTAGGGTTCGGGTTAGGTTTCGGTTTAGTGTTAGGGTTAGGGTTAGTGTTAGGGTTAGGGTTAGGGTTTAGGGTTAGGTTTCGGGTTAGGGTTAGGGGTTAGGGTTAGGGTTAGGGTTAGGTTTAGGGTTCGGGTTAAGATTAGGGTTAGGGTTAGGGTTAGTGTTAGGTTTTAGGGTTAGGGTTAGGGTTATGGGTTAGGGTTAGGGTTAGGGTTAGGGTTCGGGTTAGGGTAGGGTTCGGGTTAGGGTTAGGGTTAGATTTAGAGTTAAGGTTAGGGTTCGGATTAGGGTTAGTTTTAGGGTTAGCGTTTGGGTTAGGGTTAGGGTTAGGGTTCGGGTTAGGGTTAGGGTTAGGGTTAGGGTACGGGTTCGGGGTTAGGGTTAAGATTCAGGTTAGGGTTAGGGTTAGGGTTCGGGTTAGGGTTCGGTTTAGGTTTCGGGTTAGGGTTAGGGTTCGGGTTAGGGTTCAGGTTAGGGTTAGGGTTCGAGTTAGGGTTAGGGTTAGAGTTAGGGGTTCGGGTTAGGGTTCGGGTTAGGGTAAGGGTTAGGGTTAGGGTTAGGGTTCGGGTTAGGGTTAGGGTTCGGGTTAGGGTTAGGGTTCGTGTTAGGGTTAGGGTTAGGGTTAGTGTTCGGGTTAGGGATCGGGTTAGGGTTAGGGTTCGGGTTCGGGTTAGGTTTAGGGTTAGGGTTAGGGTTAGATTTAGGGTTCAGGTTCGGGATAGGGTTAGGGTTAGGGTTCGGGTTCGGGCTAGGGTTCGGGTTAGGTTTAGGGTTCTTGTTAGGGTTAGGTTTCGGGTTAGGGTTCGGTTAGTGTTAGGGTTAGGGTTAGGGTTCGGTTTCGGGTTCGGGTTAGGGTTCGGGTTCTGGTCGGGTTAAGGTTCGGGTTAGGGTTAGGGTTCGGGTAAGGGTTCGGGTTAGGGTTCGGGTTAGCGTTAGGTTTAGGTTGCGGGTTAGTGTTTGGGTTAGGGTTAGGGTTCGGGTTACGGTTAGGGTTCGGGTTAGGGTTAGGGTTCGGGTTAGGTTTAGGGTTAGGGTTCGGGTTAGGTTTAGGGTTCGGGTTAGTGTTAGGGTTAGGTTTACGGTTCGGGTTAGGGTTAGGTTTCGGGCTAGGGTTGGGTTCGGGTTAAGTTTCGGGTTAGGGATAGGGTTCGGATTCGGTTTAGGGTTAGGGTTCGGGTTAGGGATAGGCTTAGGGTTCGGGTTAGTGTTAGGGTTCGGGTTAGGGTTAGGGTTAGGGTTCGGTGTAGGGTTAGGGTTCGGGTTAGGGTTAGGGTTAGTTTTCGGGTTAGGGTTAGGTTTTGGGTTAGGGTTCGGTTTCGTGTTAAGGTTTAGGATTCGGGTTAGGGTTACGTTTCGGTTTCGGTTTAGGGTTCAGGTTAGGGTTAGGGTTCGGGTTAGGGTTAGTGTTAGGGTTAGGGGTTCGGCTTAGGGTTCAGGTTAGGGTTAGGGTTAGGTTTAGGGTTTGGTTTAGGGTTAGGGTTTGGGTTAGGGTTAGGGTTAGGGTTCGGGTTAGGGTTAGGTTTAGGGTTCGGGTTAGGGATCGGGTTAGGGTTAGGGTTTGGGTTCGGGTTAGGGTTAGGGTTAGGGTTAGGGTTCAGGTTCGGGTTAGGGTTAGGGTTAGGGTTAGGGTTCGGGTTAGGGTTCGGGTTCGGGTTCAGGTTCGGTTTAGGGTTCGGGTTTGGGTTCGGGTAGGGTTCGGGTTAGGTTAGGGTTAGGGTTCGGGTTAGGGTTAGTGTAAGGGTTAGGGTTTGGTTTAGGGTTAGGGTTCGGGTTAGGGTTAGGGTTCGGGTTAGGGTTAGGTTTATGGTTCGGGTTCGGGTTAGGGTTAGGCTTCGGGTTCGTGTTAGGGTTCGGGTTAGTGTTCGGGTTAGGGTTAGGGTTAGGGTTAGGGTTCGGGTTAGGTTCGGGTTAGGGTTCGGGTTAGGGTTAGTGTAAGGGTTAGGGTTTGGGTTAGGGTTAGGGTTATGGTTTGGGTTCGGGTTCGGGGTAGGTTTAGGGTTCGGGTTAGGGTTAGGGTTAGGGTTCGGGGTAGGGTTAGGGTTAGGTTTAGGGTTCGGGTTAGGGTTAGGGTTCGGGTTCGGGTTCGGGTTAGGGTTAGGGTTCGGGTTAGGGTTAGGGTTAGGGTTGGGTTAGGGTTAGGTTTCGGGTTAGGGTGAGGGTTACGGTTCGGGTTACGGTTAGGGTTCGGGTTAGGTTTAGGGTTAGGTTTCGGGTTCGGGTTCGGGTTTGGTTTAGGGTTAGGGTTCGGATTAGGGTTAGGTTTCGGTTTAGGGTTAGGGTTCGGGTTAGGGTTAGGGTTAGGATTCGGGTTCGGGTTAGGGTTAGGGTTAGGGTTAGGGTTCGGATTAGGGTTAGGGGTAGCGTTCGGGTTAGGGTTCGGGTTCGGTTTAGGTTTAGGGTTAGGGTTAGTGTTAGGGTTCGGGTTAGAGTTAGGGTTAGGGTTAGAGTTAGGGGTTAGGGTTAGGGTTAGCGTTCGGGTTAGGGTTTGGGTTAGGGTTAGGGTTAGGGTTGGGGTTAGGGTTAGGGTTAGGTTTCGGGTTAGGGTTAGGGTTAGGGTTATGGTTAGGGTTCGGGTTAGGGTTAGTGTTAGGGTTCGGTGTACGGTTAGGGTTAGGGTTCGGGTTAGGGTTAGGGTCAGGTTTAGGGTTAGGTTTAGGGTTCGGGTTAGGGTTCGGGTTAGGGTAGGGTTAGGGTTCGGGTTAGGGTTAGGTTTAAGGTTCGGGTGAGGGTTAGGTCGAGGGTTAGTGTTCGTGTTAGTGTTCGGGTTAGGGGTCGGGTTAGGGTTAGGGTTAGGTTTCGGGTTACGGTTAGGGTTAGGGTTAGGTTTAGGTTTCGGGTTAGGGTTAGGGTTCGGGTTAGGGTTAGGTTATGGTTCGGGTTCGGGTTAGGGTTAGGGTTCGGGTTCGTGTTAGGGTTCGGGTTAGGTTTCGGGTTAGGGTTAGGTTTCGGGTTAGGGTTCGGGTTAGGTTTAGGATTCGGGTAAGGGGTTAGGGTTTGGGTTCCCGTTAGGGTTAGGGTTAGGTTCCGGTTAGGGTTAGGGTTAGGGTTCCGGTTAGGGTTAGGGTAGGTTTAGGTTTAGGGTTAGGGTTAGGGTTCGGGTTAGGGTTAGGGTTCGGGTTAGGGTTCGGGTTCGAGTTAGGGTCAGGGTTAGGGTTAGGTTTAGGGTTCGGGTTAGGGTTCGGGTTAGGGTTCGGGTTAGGGTAGGGGTTCGGGTTAGGGTTAGGCTTAGGGTTAGGGTTAGGGTTAGGGTTCGGGTTAGGGTTAGTGTAAGGGTTAGGGTTTGGGTTAGGGTTAGGTTTATGGTTTGGTTTCGGTTTCGGGGTAGGGTTAGGGTTCGGGTTCGGGCTAGGGTTCGGGTTCGGGTTCGGGTTAGGGGTTAGGGTTCGGGTTAGGTTTAGGGTTAGGGTTCGGGTTAGAGTTAGGGTTAGGGTTAAGGTTAGGGTTAGGGTTCGGGTTCGGGTTAGGGTTTGGGTTAGGGTTAGGTTTAGGGTTCGGGTTAGGGTTAGTGTTAGGGTTCGGGTAGGGTTCGGGTTAGGGTTAGGGTTAGGGTTCGCATTAGCATTCCGTTTAGGTTTCGGGTTAGGATTCGTGTTAGGGTTCGGGTTAGGGTTCGGATTAGGGTTCGGGTTAGGGTTAGGGTTCGGGTTAGTGTTCGGGTTAGTGTTCGGGTTCGGGTTAGGGTTCGGATTCGGGTTAGGGTTAGGGTTAGGGTTCGGGTTAGGGTTAGGTTTAGGGTTAGGGTTAGGGTTCGGGTTAGGGTTCGGGTTAGGTTTAGGGTTAGGCTTAGTGTTAGGGTTAGAGTTAGGTTTAGGGTTAGGGTTCGGGTTCGGGTTAGGGTTAGGGTTAGGGTTCGGGTTAGGGTTAGGTTTAGGGTTAGGGTTAGGGTTCGGGTTAGGGTTAGGGTTCGGGTTAGGGTTAGGCTTAGGGTTAGGGTTAGGGTTCGGTTAGGGTTAGCGTTAGGTTTCGGGTTAGGGTTAGGGTTAGGGTTAGGGTTAGATTTTAGGGTTAGGGTTAGGGTTAGGGTTAGGGTTAGCGTTCGGGTTAGGGTTAGGGTTAGGGTTAGTGTTAGGGTTAGGGTTGGGGTTAGGGTTAGGTTTAGGTTTCGGGTTAGGGTTAGGGTTAGGGTTATGGTTAGGGTTCGGGTTAGGGTTCGGGTTAGGGTTCGGGGTAGGGTTAGGGTTAGGGTTCGGGTTAGGGTTAGGGTCAGGGTTAGGGTTAGGTTTAGGGTTCGGGTTCGGGTTAGGGTTAGGGTTAGGGTTCGGGTTAGGGTTAGGTTTAAGTTTCGGGTTAGGGTTAGTTCGAGGGTTAGGGTTCGTGTTATGGTTCGGGTTAGGGGTCCGTTTAGGGTTAGGGTTAGGTTTCGGGTTAGGGTTAGGGTTAGGGTTAGGTTTAGGGTTCGGGTTAGGGTTAGGGTTCGGGTTAGTGTTAGGTTTATGGTTCGGGTTCGGGTTAGGGTTAGGGTTAGGGTTAGGGTTCGTGTTCGTGTTAGGGTTCGGGTTAGGGTTCGGGTTAGGGTTAGGGTTCGGGTTAGGGTTCGGGTTAGGGTTAGGATTCGGGTAAGGGGTTAGGGTTCGGGTTCCGGTTAGGGTTAGGGTTAGGGTTCCGGTTAGGGTTAGGTTTAGGTTTCGGGTTAGGGTTAGGTTTAGTGTTAGGGTTAGGATTAGGGTTCGGTTTAGGGTTAGGGTTCGGGTTAGGGCTCGGGTTTGGGTTCGGGTTAGGGTTAGGGTTAGGGTTCGGGTTAGGGTTAGGGTTCGGGTTAGGGTCAGGGTTAGGTTTAGGGTTAGGGTTCGGGTTAGGGTTCGGGTTAGGGTTCGGGTTAGGGTTAGGTTTTGGGTTAGGGTTAGGGTTATGGTTTGGTTTCGGGTTCGGGGTAGGGTTAGGGTTCGGGTTCGGGCTAGGGTTCCGGTTCGGGTTCGGGGAAGGGGTTAGGGTTCGGGTTAGGTTTAGGGTTGGGGTTTTTGTTAGGGTTAGGGTTAGAGTTAAGGTTAGGGTTAGGGTTCGGGTTCGGGTTAGGGTTTGGGTAAGGGTTAGGGTTAGGGTTCGGGTTAGGGTTAGTGTTAGGGTTCGGGTTAGGGTTCAGGTTAGGGTTAGGGTTAGGGTTCGCGTTAGCATTCCGTTTAGAGTTCGGGTTAGGGTTCGGGTTAGGGTTCGGGTTAGGGTTCGGATTAGGGTTCGGGTTAGGTTTAGGGTTCGGGTTAGGGTTAGGGTTAGGGTTCGGGTTAGGGTTCGGGTTCGGGTTAGGGTTCGGTTTCGGGTTAGTGTTAGGGTTTGGGTTCGGTTAGGGTTAGGTTTAGGGTTAGGGTTAGGGTTCGGGTTAGGGTTCGGGTTAGGGGTAGGGTTAGGCTTAGTGTTAGGGTTAGGTTTAGGTTTAGGGTTAGGGTTCGGGTTCGGGTTAGGGTTAGGGTTAGGGTTCGGGTTAGTGTTAGGGTTTGGGTTAGGGTTAGGGTTCGGGTTATGGTTAGGGGTTAGGGTGTGGGTTCGTGTTACGGTTAGGGTTCGGGTTAGGGTTAGGTTTAGGGTTAGGGTTAGGGTTCGGTTAGGGTTAGCGTTAGGGTTCGGCTTAGGGTTAGGTTTAGGGTTAGGGTTAGATTTAGATTTTAGGGTTAGTGTTAGGGTTAGGGTTAGGGTTAGGGTTAGGGGTTAGGGTTAGTGTTAGGGTTAGGCTCAGGGTTAGGGTTAGGGTTCGGGTTCGGGTTCGGGTTAGGTTTAGGGTTAGGGTTCGGATTAGGGTTATGGTTCGTTTTAGGGTAAGGGTTCGGTTTAGGGTGAGGGATCGGGTTCGGGTTAGGGTTAGGGTTAGGATTCGGGTTCGGGTTAGGGTTAGGGTTAGGGTTAGGGTTAGGGTTCGGATTAGGGTTAGGGGTAGGGTTCGGGTTGGGGTTCGGGTTCGGTTTAGGTTTAGGGTTAGGGTTAGTGTTAGGGTTCGGGTTAGAGTTAGGGTTAGGGTTAGAGTTAGGGGTTAGGGTTACGGTTAGCGTTCGGGTTAGGGTTAGGGTTAGGGTTAGGTTTAGGGTTAGGGTTAGGGTTGGGGTTAGGGTTAGGGTTAGGTTTCGGGTTAGGGTTAGGGTTAGGTTTATGGTTAGGGTTCGGGTTAGGGGTAGGGTTAGGGTTCGAGGTAGGGTTAGGGTTAGGATTCGGTTAGGGTTAGGGTCAGGGTTAGGGTTAGGTTTAGGGTTCGGGTTAGGGTTAGGGTTAGGGTTAGGGTTAGGTTTCGGGTTAGGGTTAGGTTTAAGGTTCGGGTTAGGGTTAGGTCGAGGGTTAGGGTTCGTGTTAGGGTTCGGGTTAGGGGTCGGGTTAGGGTTAGGGTTAGGTTTCGGTTTAGGGTTAGGGTTAGGGTTAGGGTTCGGGTTAAGGTTAGGGTTCGGGTTAGGGTTAGCTTTATGGTTCGGGTTCGGGTTAGGATTAGGGTTTGGGTTCGTGTTAGGGTTCGGGTTAGAGTTCGGGTTAGTGTTAGGGTTCGGGTTAGGGTTCTGGTTAGGTTTAGGATTCGGGTAAGGGGTTAGGGTTCGGGTTCCGGTTAGGGTTAGGTTTAGGGTTCCGGTTAGGGTTAGGGTTAGGGTTCGGGTTAGGGTTAGGGTTAGTTTTAGTGTTAGGGTTAGGGTTCGAGTTAGGGTTAGGGTTCGGGTTAGGGTTCGGGTTTGGGTTCGGGTTAGGGTTAGGGTTAGGGTTAGGGTTAGGGTTCGGGTTAGGGTTAGGGTTCGGGTTAGGGTCAGGGTTAGGGTTCGGGTTAGGGTTCGGGTTAGGGTTCGAGTTAGGGTTCGGGTTAGGGTTAGGGTTCGGGTTAGGGTCAGGGTTAGGGTTATGGTTAGGGTTCGGGTTAGGGTTAGGGTTAGGGTTCGGGTTAGGGTTAGGGTTAGGGTTCGGGTTAGGGTTAGGGTCAGGGTTAGGGTTAGGTTTAGGGTTTGGTTTAGGGTTAGGGTTAGGGTTAGGGTTCGGGTTAGGGTTAGGTTTAAGGTTCGGGTTAGGGTTAGGTCGAGGTTTAGTGTTCGTGTTAGGGTTCGGGTTAGGGGTCGGGTTAGGTTTAGGGTTAGATTTCGGGTTAGGGTTAGGGTTAGGGTTAGGGTTCGGGTTAGGGTTAGTGTAAGGGTTAGGGTTTGGTTAGGGTTAGGGTTATGGTTTGGGTTCGGGTTCGGGGTAGGTTTAGGGTTCGGGTTAGTGTTAGGGTTAGGGTTCGGGGTAGGGTTAGGGTTAGGTTTAGGGTTCGGGTTAGGGCTGGGTTCGGGTTCGGGTTCGGGTTCGGGTTCGGGTTCGGGTTACGGTTAGGGTTCGGGTTAGGTTTAGGGTTAGGTTTCGGGTTCGGGTTCGGGTTAGGTTTAGGGTTAGGGTTCGGATTAGGGTTAGGGTTCGGGTTAGGGTTAGGGTTAGGGTTCGGATTAGGGTTAGGGGTAGGGTTCGGGTTAGGGTTCGGGTTCGGTTTAGGTTTAGGGTTAGGTTTAGTGTTAGGGTTCGGGTTAGAGTTAGGGTTAGGGTTAGAGTTAGGGGTTAGGGTTAGGGTTAGCGTTCGGGTTGGGTTAGGGTTAGTGTTAGGGTTAGAGTTAGGGTTAGGGTTGGGGTTAGGGTTAGGGTTAGGTTTCGGGTTAGGGTTAGGGTTAGGGTTATGGTTAGGGTTCGGGTTAGGGTTAGGGTTAGGGTTCGGTGTAGGGTTAGGGTTAGGGTTCGGGTTAAGGTTAGGGTCAGGTTTAGTGTTAGGTTTAGGGTTCGGGTTAGGGTTCGGGTTAGGGTTAGGGTTAGGGTTCGTGTTAGGGTTAGGTTTAAGTTTCGGGTTAGGGTTAGGTCGAGGGTTAGGGTTCGTGTTAGGGTTCGGGTTAGGGGTCGGGTTAGGGTTAGGGTTAGGTTTCGGGTTAGGGTTAGGGTTAGGGTTAGGGTTTGGGTTAGGTTAGGGTTCGGGTTAGGGTTAGGTTTATGGTTCGGGTTCGGGTTAGGGTTAGGGTTCAGGTTCGTGTTAGGGGTCGGGTTAGGTTTCGGGTTCGGGTTAGGGTTCGGGTTAGGGTTCGGGTTAGGTTTAGGATTCGGGTAAGTGGTTAGGGTTCGCATTCCGGTTAGGGTTAGGGTTAGGGTTCCAGTTAGGGTTAGGGTTAGGTTTCGGGTTAGGGTTAGGGTTAGTTTTAGGGTTCGGGTTAGGGTTCGGGTTAGGGTTCGGGTTACGGTTAGGGTTCGGGTTAGGGTTAGTGTTAGGTTTCGGGTTCGGGTTCGGGTTAGGTTTAGGGTTAGAGTTCGGATTAGGGTTAGGGTTCGGGTTCGGGTTAGGCTTCGGGTTAGGGTTAGGGTTCGGGTTCGGGTTTGGGTTGGGTTAGGGTTAGGATTCGGGTTCTGGTTAGGGTTAGGGTTAGTGTTAGGGTTCGGATTAGGGTTAGGGGTAGGGTTAGGGTTAGGGTTCGGGTTCGGTTTAGGTTTAGGGTTAGGGTTAGTGTAAGGGTTCGGGTTAGATTTAGGGTTAGGTTTAGAGTTAGGGGTTAGGGTCAGGGTTAGCGTTCGGGTTAGGGTTAGGGTTAGGGTTAGGGTTAGTGTTAGGGTTGGGGTTAGGGTTAGGGTTAGGTTTCGGGTTAGGGTTATGGTTAGGGTTTGGGTTAGGGTTAGGGTTAGGGTTCGGGTTAGGGTTAGGGTTAGGGATCGGGTTAGGGTTAGGGTCTGGTTTAGGGTTAGGTTTAGGGTTTGGTTTAGGGTTAGGGTTAGGGTTAGGGTTAGGGTTTGGGTTCGGGTTAGGGTTAGGTTTAAGGTTCGGGTTAGGGTTAGGTCGAGGTTTAGTGTTCGTGTTAGTGTTCGGGTTAGGGGTCGGGTTAGGTTTAGGGTTAGATTTCGGGTTAGGGTTAGGGTTAGGGTTAGGGTTCGGGTTAGGGTTAGTGTAAGGGTTAGGGTTTGGGTTAGGGTTAGGGTTATGGTTTGGGTTCGGGTTCGGGGTAGGTTTAGGGTTCGGGTTAGGTTTAGGGTTAGGGTTCGGGGTAGGGTTAGGGTTAGGGTTAGGGTTCGGGTTAGGGTTAGGGTTCGGGTTCGGGTTCGGGTTAGGGTTAGGGTTCGGGTTAGGGTTAGGGTTCGGGTTTGTGTTAGGGTTAGGTTTCGGGTTAGGGTGAGGGTTAGGGTGAGGGTTACGTTTCGGGTTACGGTTAGGGTTCGGGTTAGGTTTAGGGTTAGGTTTCGGGTTCGGGTTCGGGTTAGGTTTAGGGTTAGGGTTCGGATTAGGGTTAGGGTTCGGGTTAGGGTTAGGGTTCGGGTTAGGGTTAGGGTTAGGATTCGGGTTCGGGTTAGGGTTAGGGTTAGGGTTAGGGTTCGGATTAGGGTTAGGGGTAGGGTTCGGGTTAGGGTTCGGGTTCGGTTTAGGTTTAGGGTTAGGGTTAGTGTTAGGGTTCGGGTTAGAGTTAGGGTTAGGGTTAGAGTTAGGGGTTAGGGTTAGGGTTAGCGTTCGGGTTAGGGTTAGGGTTAGGGTTAGGGTTAGGGTTAGGGTTGGGGTTAGGGTTAGGGTTAGGTTTCGGGTTAGGGTTAGGGTTATGGTTATGGTTAGGTTTCGGGTTAGGGTTAGGGTTAGGGTTCAGTGTAGGGTTAGGTTTAGGGTTCGGGTTAGGGTTAGGGTCAGGTTTAGGGTTAGGTTTAGGGTTCGGGTTAGGGTTCGGGTTAGGGTTAGGGTTAGGGTTCGGGTTAGGGTTAGGTTTAAGGTTCGGGTTAGGGTTAGGTCGAGGGTTAGGGTTCGTGTTAAGGTTCGGGTTAGGGGTCGGGTTAGGGTTAGGGTTAGGTTTCGGGTTAGGGTTAGGGTTAGGGTTAGGGTTCGGGTTAGGGTTAGGGTTCGGGTTAGGGTGAGGTTTATGGTTCGGGTTCGGGTTAGGGTTAGGGTTCGGGTTCGTGTTAGGGTTCGGGTTAGGTTTCGGGTTAGGGTTAGGTTTCGGGTTAGGGTTCGGGTTAGGTTTAGGTTTCGGGTAAGGGGTTAGGGTTCGGGTTCCGGTTAGGGTTAGGGTTAGGGTTCCGGTTAGGGTTAGGGTTAGGGTTCGGGTTAGGGTTAGGGTTAGGGTTAGGGTTAGGTTTAGGGTTAGGGTTAGGGTTCGGGTTAGGGTTAGGGTTCGGGTTAGGGTTCGGGTTTGGGTTCGGGTTAGGGTTAGGGTTAGGGTTAGGGTTCGGGTTAGGGTTAGGTTTAGGGTTAGGGTCAGGGTTAGGGTTAGGGTTAGTGTTCGGGTTAGGGTTCACGTTAGGGTTCGGGTTAGGGTAGGGGTTCGGGGTAGGGTTAGGTTTAGGGTTAGTTTTAGGGTTAGGGTTCGGGTTAGGGTTAGTGTAAGGGTTAGGGTTTGGGTTAGGGTTAGGGTTATGGTTTGGTTTCGGGTTCGGGGTAGGGTTAGGGTTCGGGTTCGGGCTAGGGTTCGGGTTCGGGTTCGGGTTAGGGGTTAGGGTTCGGTTTAGTTTTACGGTTAGGGTTCGGGTTAGGGTTAGGTTTAGGGTTTAGGTTAGGGTTAGGGTTCGGGTTCGGGTTAGGTTTAGGGTTCGGGTTAGGGTTAGTGTTAGGGTTCGGGTTAGGGTTCGGGTTAGGGTTAGGGTTAGGATTCGCGTTAGCATTCCGTTTAGGGTTCGGGTTAGGGTTCGTGTTAGGGTTCGGGTTCGGGTTCGGATTAGGTTTCGGGTTAGGGTTAGGGTTCGGGTTAGTGTTCGGGTTAGGGTTCGGGTTCGGGTTAGGGTTCGGATTCGGGTTAGGGTTAGTGTTAGTGTTCGGGTTAGGGTTAGGTTTAGGGTTAGGGTTAGGGTTCGGGTTAGGGTTCGGGTTAGGTTTAGGGGTAGGCTTAGTGTTAGGGTTAGGGTTAGGTTTAGGATTAGGGTTCGGGTTCGGGTTAGGGTTAGGGCTAGGGTTCGGGTTAGGGTTAGGTTTAGGGTTAGGGTTAGGGTTCGGGTTAGGGTTCGGGTTAGGTTTAGGGTTAGGCTTAGTGTTAGGGTTAGGGTTAGGTTTAGGATTAGGGTTCGGGTTCGGGTTAGGGTTAGGGCTAGGGTTCGGGTTAGGGTTAGGTTTAGGGTTAGGGTTAGGGTTCGGGTTGGTTAGGGGTTAGGGTTAGGGTTCGGTTTAGGGTTAGGGTTCGGGTTAGGGTTAGGCTTAAGGTTAGGGTTAGGAATCGGTTAGGATTAGCGTTAGGTTTCGGGTTAGGGTTAGGGTTAGGGTTAGGGTTAGATTTTAGGGTTAGGGTTAGGGTTAGGGTTAGGGTTAGCGTTCGGGTTAGGGTTAGGGTTAGGGTTAGGGTTAGGGTTAGGGTTACGGTTAGGGTTAAGTTTCGGTTTCGGGTTAGGGTTAGGGTTAGGGTTAGGGTTATGGTTAGGGTTCGGGTTAGGGTTAGGGTTAGGGTTCGGGTTAGGGTTAGGGTTAGGGTTCGGGTTAGGGTTAGGGTCAGGGTTAGGGTTAGGTTTAGGGTTCGGGTTAGGGTTTGGGTTAGGGTTAGGTTTCGGGTTAGGGTTAGGTTTAAGGTTCGGGTTAGGGTTAGTTCGAGGGTTAGGGTTCGTGTTATGGTTCGGGTTAGGGGTCCGGTTAGGGTTAGGGTTAGGTTTCGGGTTAGGGTTAGGGTTAGGGTTAGGTTTAGGGTTCGGGTTAGGGTTCGGGTTAGTGTTAGGTTTATGGTTCGGGTTCGGGTTAGGGTTAGGGTTCGTGTTCGTGTTAGGGTTCGGGTTAGGGTTCGGGATAGGGTTAGGGTTAGGGTTAGGATTCGGGTAAGGGGTTAGGGTTCGAGTTCCGGTTAGGGTTAGGGTTAGGGTTCCGTTTAGGGTTAGGTTTAGGTTTCGGGTTAGGGTTAGGTTTAGGGTTAGGGTTAGGATTAGGGTTCGGTTTAGGGTCAGGGTTAGGTTTAGGGTTAGGGTTCGGGTTAGGGTTCGGGTTAGGGTACGGGTTAGGGTTAGGGTTAGGGTTAAGGTTAGGTTTAGGGTTAGGGTTCGGGTTAGGGTTAGGGTTAGGGTTAGGGTTAGGGTTAGGGTTAGGGTTCGGGTTAGGGTTAGGGTTCGGTTTCGGGTTATGGTTAGGGTTAGGTTTCGAGTTCGGTTTAGGGTTCGAATAGGGTTAGGGTTCGAGTTAGGGTTCGGATTAGGGTTCGGGTTCGGGTTAGGGTTAGGGTTTGGGTTCGGGTTAGTGTTCCGGTCGGGTTAGGGTTCGGGTTAGGGTTAGGGTTAGGGATCGGGTTAGTGTTAGGGTTCGGGTTCAGGTTAGGGTTAGGTTTCGTGTTAGGGTTAGGGTTAGGGGTTAGGGTTAGGGTCGGGTTAGAGTTCGGGTTAGGGTTCGGGTTAGGGTTAGGGTTAGGTTTATGTTTCGGGTTAGGATTCGAGTTAGGGTTAGGGTTAGTGTTAGGGTTAGGGTTCGGGTTAGGGTTAGGGTTAGGTTTCGGGTTAGGTTTAGGGTTCGGGTTAGGGTTAGGGGTTAGGGTTAGGGTTAGGGTTAGGGTTTGGGTTACGGTTAGGGTTAGGGTTCGGGTTAGGGTTACGGTTAGGGTTATGGTTAGGGTTAAGTTTTAGGGTTAGTGTTAGGGTTACGGTTAGGGTTAGGGTTAGGGTTAGGGTTAGGGTTCGGTTTAGGGTTAGGGTTCGGGTTTGGGTTAGGGTTAGGTTTAGGGTTAGGGTTATGGTTCCGGTTAGGGTTAGGTTTAGGTTTAGTGTTAGGGTTCGGGTTAGGGTTAGGGTTAGGGTTCGTGTTAGGGTTAGGGTTAGGGTTAGGGTTAGGGTTCGGTTCAGGGTTAGGGTTAGGTTTCGGGTTCGGGTTAGGGTTAGGGTTCGTGTTAGGGTTAGTGTTAGGGTTAGGGTTTGGGTTCGGGTTCGGGTTAGGGTTCGTGTTAGGGTTAGGGTTCGGGTTAGGGTTAGGGTTAGGGTTCGGGTTAGGGTTCGGGTTCGGGTTAGGGTTAGGGTTAGGGTTCGAGTTAGGGTTAGGTGTCGGGTTCGGGTTAGGATTAGGGTTAGGGTTAGGGTTAGGTTTAAGGTTCGGGTTCGGGTTAGGGTTAGGGGTTAGAGTTCGGGTTCGGTTTAGGGTTAGGGTTAAGTTTCGGGGTATGGTTAGGGGTTAGTGTTAGGGTTAGGGTTAGGGTTAGGGTTAGGGTTAGGTTTCGGGTTAGGTTTAGGGTTAGCGTTAGGGTTCGCGATAGGGTTAGTGTTAGGTTTCGGGTTAGGGTTCGGGTTAGGTTTAGGGGATAGTGTTCAGGTTAGGGTTAGGGTTAGGGTTCGGGTTAGGTTTCTGTTTAGGGTTAGGGTTAGGGTTCGGGTTAGGGTTAGTGTTAGGGTTAGGGTTAGGGTTCGGGTTATGGTTAGGGTTCGGTTAAGGGTTAGGGTTAGGGTTCGGTGTAGGGTTAGGGTTAGGGTTTGGGTTAAGGTTAGGGTCAGGTTTAGGGTTAGGTTTAGGGTTCGGGTTAGGGTTCGGGTTAGGGTTAGGGTTAGGGTTCGGGTTAGGGTTAGGTTTATGGTTCGGGTTAGGGTTAGGTCGAGGGTTAGGGTTCGTGTTATGGTTCGGGTTAGGAGTCGGGTTAGGGTTAGGGTTAGTTTTCGGGTTAGGGTTAGGGTTAGGGTTCGGGTTCGGGTTAGGGTTAGGGTTCGGGTTAGGGTTAGGTTTATGGTTCGGGTTCGGGTTAGGGTTAGGGTTCGGGTTCGTGTTAGGGGTCGGGTTAGGTTTCGGTTTCGGGTTAGGGTTCGGGTTAGGGTTCGGGTTAGGTTTAGGATTCGTGTAAGGGGTTAGGTTTCGGGTTCCGGTTAGGGTTAGGGTTAGGGTTCCAGTTAGGGTTAGGGTTAGGGTTCGGGTTAGGGTTAGGGTTAGTTTTAGGGTTAGGGTTAGGGTTCGAGTTAGGGTTAGGGTTCGGGTTAAGGTTCGGGTTTGAGTTCGGGTTAGGGTTAGGGTTAGGGTTAGGGTTAGGTTTCGGGTTAGGGTTAGGGTTCAGGTTAGGGTTCGGGTTAGGGTTAGGGTTCGGGTTTGGGTTAGGGTTAGGTTTTGGGTTAGGGTGAGGGTTGCGGTTCGGGTTACGGTTAGGGTTCGGGTTAGGGTTAGTGTTAGGTTTCGGGTTCGGGTTCGGGTTAGGTTTAGGGTTAGGGTTCGGATTAGGGTTAGGGTTCAGGTTCGGGTTAGGGTTCGGGTTAGGGTTAGGGTTCGGGTTCGGGTTCGGGTTGGGTTAGGGTTAGGATTCGGGTTCTGGTTAGGGTTAGGGTTAGTGTTAGGGTTCGGATTAGGGTTAGGGGTAGGGTTAGGGTTAGGGTTCGGGTTCGGTTTAGGTTTAGGGTTAGGGTTAGTGTTAGGGTTTGGGTTAGATTTAGGGTTAGGTTTAGAGGTAGGGTTTAGGGTTAGGGTTAGTGTTCGGGTTAGGGTTAGTGTTAGGGTTAGGGTTAGGGTTAGTGTTAGGGTTGGGGTTAGGGTTAGGGTTAGGTTTCGGGTTAGGGTTATGGTTAGGGTTCGGGTTAGGGTTAGGGTTAGGGTTCGGGTAAGGGTTAGGGTTAGGGTTCGGGTTAGGGTTAGGGTCAGGGTTAGGGTTAGGTTTAGGGTTTGGTTTAGGGTTAGGGTTAGGGTTAGGGTTCGGGTTAGGGTTAGGTTTAAGGTTCGGGTTAGGGTTAGGTTTAAGGTACGGGTTAGGGTTAGGTCGAGGTTTAGTGTTCGTGTTAGGGTTCGGGTTAGGGGTCGGGTTAGGTTTAGGGTTAGATTTCGGGTTAGGGTTAGGGTTAGGGTTAGGGTTCGGGTTAGGGTTAGTGTAAGGGTTAGGGTTTGGGTTAGGGTTAGTGTTATGGTTTGGGTTTGTGTTCGGGGTAGGTTTAGGGTTCGGGTTAGTGTTAGGGTTAGGGTTCGGGGTAGGGTTAGGGTTAGGGTTAGGGTTCGGGTTAGGGTTAGGGTTCGGGTTCGGGTTCGGGTTAGGGTTAGGTTTCGGGTTAGGGTTAGGGTTCGGGTTTGGGTTAGGGTTAGGTTTCGGGTTAGGGTGAGGGTTAGAGTTCGGGTTACGGTTAGGGTTCGGGTTAGGTTTAGGGTTAGGTTTCGGGTTCGGGTTCGGGTTAGGTTTAGGGTTAGGGTTCGGATTAGGGTTAGGGTTCAGGTTAGGGTTAGGGTTCGGGTTAGGGTTAGGGTTAGGATTCGGGTTCGGGTTAGGTTTAGGGTTAGGGTTAGGGTTCGGATTAGGGTTAGGGGTAGGGTTCGGGTTAGGGTTCGGGTTCGGTTTAGGTTTAGGGTTAGGGTTAGTGTTAGGGTTCGGGTTAGAGTTAGGGATAGGGTTAGAGTTAGGTGTTAGGGTTAGGGTTAGCGTTCGGGTTAGGGTTAGGGTTAGGGTTAGGGTTAGGGTTAGGGTTAGGTTTGGGGTTAGGGTTAGGGTTAGGTTTTGGGTTAGGGTTAGGGTTAGGGTTATGGTTAGGGTTCGGGTTAGGGTTAGGGTTCGGGTTAGGGTTAGTGTTAGGTTTCGGGTTCGGGTTCGTGTTAGGGTTAGGTTTAAGGTTCGGGTTAGGGTTAGGTCGAGGATTAGGGTTCGTGTTAGGGTTCGGGTTAGGGGTCGGGTTAGGGTTAGGGTTAGGTTTCGGGTTAGGGTTAGGGTTAGGGTTAGGGTTCGGGTTAGGGTTAGGGTTCGGGTTAGGGTTAGGTTTATGGTTCGGGTTCGGGTTAGGGTTAGGGTTCGGGTTCGTGTTAGGGTTCGGGTTAGGTTTCGGGTTAGGGTTAGGTTTCGGGTTAGGGTTCGGGTTAGGTTTAGGATTCGGGTAAGGGGTTAGGGTTCGGTTTCCGGTTAGGGTTAGGGTTAGGGTTCCGGTTAGGGTTAGGGTTAGGGTTCGGGTTAGGGTTAGGGTTAGGGTTAGGTTTAGGGTTAGGGTTAGGGTTCGGGTTAGGGTTAGGATTCGGGTTAGGGTTCGGGTTTGGGTTCGGGTTAGGGTTAGGGTTAGGGTTCGGGTTAGGGTTCGGGTTAGTTTTAGGGTTAGGGTTAGGGTCAGGGTTAGGGTTAGGGTTAGGGTTCGGGTTAGGGTTCGGGTTAGGGTTCGGGTTAGGGTAGGGGTTCGGGTTAGGGTTAGGGTTAGGGTTAGGGTTAGGTTTCGGGTTAGGGTTAGGGTTCGGGTTAGGGTTCGGGTTAGGGTTAGGGTTCGGGTTTGGGTTAGGGTTAGGTTTTGGGTTAGGGTGAGGGTTGCGGTTCGGGTTACGGTTAGGGTTCGGGTTAGGGTTAGTGTTAGGTTTCGGGTTCGGGTTCGGGTTAGGTTTAGGTTTAGGGTTCGGATTAGGGTTAGGGTTCAGGTTCGGGTTAGGGTTCGGGTTAGGGTTAGGGTTCGGGTTCGGGTTCGGGTTGGGTTAGGGTTAGGATTCGGGTTCTGGTTAGGGTTAGGGTTAGTGTTAGGGTTCGGATTAGGGTTAGGGGTAGGGTTAGGGTTAGGGTTCGGGTTCGGTTTAGGTTTAGGGTTAGGGTTAGTGTTAGGGTTTGGGTTAGATTTAGGGTTAGGTTTAGAGGTAGGGTTTAGGGTTAGGGTTAGTGTTCGGGTTAGGGTTAGTGTTAGGGTTAGGGTTAGGGTTAGTGTTAGGGTTGGGGTTAGGGTTAG
Organism: Urocyon cinereoargenteus; assembly: GCA_032313775.1. Lineage (NCBI taxonomy): Eukaryota > Metazoa > Chordata > Mammalia > Carnivora > Canidae > Urocyon > Urocyon cinereoargenteus. The sequence goes on along the minus strand of JAVLSZ010000091.1, from coordinate 718,728 downwards.
GGTTAGGTTTCAGGTTAGGGTTATGGTTAGGGTTCGGGTTAGGGTTAGGGTTAGGGTTCGGGTTAGGGTTAGGGTTAGGGTTCGGGTTAGGGTTAGGGTCAGGGTTAGGGTTAGGTTTAGGGTTTGGTTTAGGGTTAGGGTTAGGGTTAGGGTTAGGGTTCGGGTTAGGGTTAGGTTTAAGGTTCGGGTAAGGGTTAGGTTTAAGGTTCGGGTTAGGGTTAGGTCGAGGTTTAGTGTTCGTGTTAGGGTTCGGGTTAGGGGTCGGGTTAGGTTTAGGGTTAGATTTCGGTTTCGGGTTCGGGTTAGGTTTAGGGTTAGGTTTCGGTTTCGGGTTCGGGTTAGGTTTAGGGTTAGGGTTCGGATTAGGGTTAGGGTTCGGGTTAGGGTTAGGGTTCGGGTTAGGGTTAGGGTTAGGATTCGGGTTCGGGTTAGGTTTAGGGTTAGGGTTAGTGTTAGGGTTCGGGTTAGAGTTAGGGTTAGGGTTAGAGTTAGGGGTTAGGGTTAGGGTTAGCGTTCGGGTTAGGGTTAGGGTTAGGGTTAGGGTTAGGGTTAGGGTTAGGGTTGGGGTTAGGGTTAGGGTTAGGTTTCGGGTTAGGGTTAGGGTTAGGGTTATGGTTAGGGTTCGGGTTAGGGTTAGGGTTCGGGTTAGGGTTAGTGTTAGGTTTCGGGTTCGGGTTCGGGTTAGGGTTAGGTTTAAGGTTCGGGTTAGGGTTAGGTCGAGGGTTAGGGTTCGTGTTAGGGTTCGGGTTAGGTTTCGGGTTAGGGTTAGGGTTAGGGTTAGGGTTCGGGTTAGGGTTAGGGTTCGGGTTAGGGTTAGGTTTATGGTTCGGGTTCGGGTTAGGGTTAGGGTTCGGGTTCGTGTTAGGGTTCGGGTTAGGTTTCGGGTTAGGGTTAGGTTTCGGGTTAGGGTTCGGGTTAGGTTTAGGATTCGGGTAAGGGGTTAGGGTTCGGTTTCCGGTTAGGGTTAGGGTTAGGGTTCCGGTTAGGGTTAGGGTTAGGGTTCGGGTTAGGGTTAGGTTTAGGGTTAGGGTTAGGGTTCGGGTTAGGGTTAGGATTCGGATTAGGGTTCGGGTTTGGGTTCGGGTTAGGGTTAGGGTTAGGGTTCGGCTTAGGGTTCGGGTTAGTGTTAGGGTTAGGGTTAGGGTCAGGGTTAGGGTTAGGGTTAGGGTTCGGGTTAGGGTTCGGGTTAGGGTTCGGGTTAGGGTAGGGGTTCGGGTTAGGGTTAGGTTTAGGGTTAGGTTTAGGTTTAGGGTTCGGGTTAGGGTTAGTGTAAGGGTTAGGGTTTGTGTTAGGGTTAGGGTTATGGTTTGGTTTCGGGTTCGGGGTAGGGTTAGGGTTCGGGTTCGGGCTAGGGTTCGGGTTCGGGTTTGGGTTAGGGGTTAGGGTTCGGGTTAGTTTTAGGGTTAGGGTTCGGGTTAGGGTTAGGGTTAGGGTTAAGTTTAGGGTTATGGTTCGGGTTCGGGTTAGGGTTAGGGTTCGGGTTAGGGTTAGTGTTAGGGTTCGGGTTAGGGTTCGGGTTAGGGTTAGGGTTAGGGTTCGCGTTAGCATTCCGTTTAGGGTTCGGTTTAGGGTTCGGGTTAGGGTTCGGATTAGGGTTCGGGTTAGGGTTAGGGTTCGGGTTAGGGTTAGGGTTAGGGTTCGGGTTAGGGTTCGGGTTCGGGTTAGGGTTCGGGTTCGGGTTAGGGTTAGGGTTAGGGTTAGGGTTCGGGCTAGGGTTAGTTGTTAGGGTTAGGGTTCGGGTTAGGGTTAGGGTTCGGGTTAGGGTTAGGGTTAGGTTTAGGTTTAGGGTTCGGGTTAGGGTTCGGGTTAGGGTTAGGGTTAGGCTTAGTGTTAGGGTTAGGGTTGGGTTTAGGGTTAGGGTTCGGGTTCGGGTTAGGGTTAGGGTTAGGGTTCAGGTTAGGGTTAGGGTTAGGGTTAGGGTTCGGGTTAGGGTTAGGGGTTAGGGTTAGGGTTCGGGTTAGAATTAGGGTTCGGATTAGGGTTAGGTTTAGGGTTAGGGTTAGGGTTCGGTTAGGGTTAGTGTTAGGGTTCGGGTTACGGTTAGGGTTAGGGTTAGGGTTAGGTTTAGATTTTAGGGTTAGGGTTAGGGTTAGGGTTAGGGTTAGGGGTTAGGGTTAGGGTTAGGGTTAGGGTTAGTGTTCGGGTTATGTTTAGTGTTAGGGTTAGGTTTCGGGTTAGGGTTCGGGTTAGGGTTAGGGTTAGGGTTCGGGTTAGGGTTAGGTTTAGGGTTAGGTTTAGGGTTAGGTTTCGGGTTAGTGTTAGGGTTAGGTTTCGGGTTAGGGATAAGGTTAGGGTTTGGGTTAGGGTTAGGGTTAGGGTTAGGGTTCGGGTTAGGGTTAGGTTTAGGATTCGAGTTAGGGTTAGTGTTAGGGTTCGGGTTAGGGTTAGGGTTCGGGTTCGGGTTAGGGTTAGGGTTCGGGTTTCTTGTTAGGGTTCGTGTTTGGGTTAGGTTTCGGGTTAGGGTTAGGGTTAGGTTTAGGGTTTGGGTTAGGGTTAAGGTTAGGGTTAGGGTTAGGGTTCGGGTTAGGGTTAGGGTTAGGGTTCGGGTTAGGGTTAGGGTTAGGGTTAAGGTTAGGGTTAGGGTTAGGGTTCGGGTTAGGGTTAGGGTTAGGGTTAAGGTTAGGGTAAGGTTTAGGGTTCGGTTTCGGGTTAGGGTTAGGGTTAGGGTTAGGGTTAGGGTTCGGGTTAGGTTTAGGGTTCGGTTTCGGGTTATGGTTAGGGTTAGGTTTCGAGTTCGGTTTAGGGTTCGGGTTAGGGTTAGGGTTCGAGTTAGGGTAGGATTAGGGTTCGGGTAAGGGTTAGGGTTCGGGTTAGGGTTAGGGTTTGGGTTCGGGTTAGTGTTCCGGTCGGGTTAGGGTTCGGGTTAGGGTTAGGGTTAGGGTTAGGGATCGGGTTAGTGTTAGGGTTCGGGTTCAGGTTAGGGTTAGGGTTCGTGTTAGGGTTAGGGTTAGGGGTTAGGGTTAGGGTCGGGTTAGAGTTCGGGTTAGGGTTCGGGTTAGGGTTAGGGTTAGGTTTAGGTTTCGGGTTAGGATTCGATTTAGGGTTAGGGTTAGTGTTAGGGTTAGGGTTCGGGTTAGGGTTAGGGTTAGGTTTCGGGTTAGTTTTAGGGTTCGGGTTAGGGTTAGGGGGTAGGGTTAGGGTTAGGGTTAGGGTTCGGGTTACGGTTAGGGTTAGGGTTCGGGTTAGGGTTACGGTTAGGGTTAGGGTTAGGGTTAAGTTTTAGGGTTAGGGTTAGGGTTACGGTTAGGGTTAGGGTTAGGGTTAGTGTTCGGGTTAGGGTTAGGGTTCGGGTTTGGGTTAGGGTTAGGTTTAGGGTTAGGGTTATGGTTCCGGTTAGGGTTAGGTTTAGGGTTAGTGTTAGGGTTCGGGTTACGGTTAGGGTTAGGGTTCGTGTTAGGGTTAGGGTTAGGGTTAGGGTTAGGGTTCGGTTTAGGGTTAGGGTTAGGGTTCGGGTTAGGGTTAGTGTTAGGGTTAGGGTTTGGGTTCGGGTTAGGGTTAGGTTTCGTGTTAGGGTTAGGGTTCGGGTTAGGGTTAGGGTTAGGGTTCGGGTTAGGGTTCGGGTTCGGGTTAGGGTTAGGGTTAGGGTTCGAGTTAGGGTTAGGTGTCGGGTTCGGATTAGGGTTAGGGTTAGGGTTAGGGTTAGGTTTAAGGTTCGGGTTCGGGTTAGGGTTAGGGGTTAGAGTTCGGGTTCGGTTTAGGGTTAGGGTTATGTTTCGGGGTATGGTTAGGGGTTAGTCTTAGGGTTAGGGTTAGGGTTAGGGTTAGGTTTCGGGTTAGGTTTAGGGTTAGGGTTAGGGTTCGCGATAGGGTTAGTGTTAGGGTTCAGGTTAGGGTTCGGGTTCGGGTTAGGGTTAGGGGATAGTGTTCAGCTTAGGGTTAGGGTTAGGGTTCGGGTTAGGTTTCGGTTTAGGGTTAGGGTTAGGGTTCGGGTTAGGGTTAGTGTTAGGGTTAGGGTTAGGGTTCGGGTTAGGGTTAGGGGTTAGGGTTAGTGGTAGGGTTAGGGTTAGGGTTCGGGTTCGGGTTTGGTTTAGGTTTAGGGTTAGGGTTCGGATTAGGGTTAGGGTTCGGTTTAGGGTAAGGGTTCGGGTTAGGGTTAGGGTTCGGGTTCGGGTTAGTGTTAGGGTTCGGGTTAAGGTTAGGGTTAGGGTTAGGGTTCGGGTTAGGGTTAGGGTTAGGGTTAGGGTTAGGGTTCGGGTTAGGGTTAGGGTTCGGGTTAGGGTTAGGCTTCGGTTTCGGGTTATGGTTAGGGTTAGGTTTCGAGTTCGGGTTAGGGTTCGGGTTAGGGATAGGGTTCGAGTTAGTGTTCGGATTAGGGTTCGGGTTAGGGTTAGGTTTCGGTTTAGGGTTAGGGTTCGGTTTCTGGTTAGTGTTGCGGTCGGTTTAGGGTTCGGGTTAGGGTTAGGTTTAGGGTTCGGGTTAGTGTTAGGGTTCGGGTTAAGGTTAGGGTTAGGTTTCGTGTTAGGGTTAGGGTTAGGGGTTAGGGTTAGGGTCGGGTTAGAGTTCGGGTTAGGGTTCGGGTTAGGGTTAGGGTTAGGTTTCGGGTTAGGGTTAGGGTTAGGGTTCGGGTTAGGGTTAGGGTTAGGGTTAGGGTTAGGGTTAAGTTTTAGTGTTAGGGTTAGGGTTACGGTTAGGGTTAGGGTTAGGGTTAGGGTTCGGGTTAGTGTTAGGGTTCGGGTTTGGGTTAGGGTTAGGTTTAGGTTTAGGGTTATGGTTCCGGTTAGGGTTATGTTTAGGGTTAGTGTTAGGGTTCGGGTTAGGGTTAGGGTGTGGGTGCGGGTTAAGGTTAGGGTTAGGGTTAGGGTTAGGGTTCGGGTTAGGGTTAGGGTTAGGGTTCGGGTTCGGGTTAGGGTTAGGGTTCGTGTTAGGGTTAGGGTTAGGGTTAGGGTTTGGTTTCGGGTTATGGTTAGGGTTCGTGTTAGGGTTAGGGTTCGGGTTAGGGTTAGGGTTAGGGTTAGGGTTCGGGTTAGGGTTCGGGTTCGGTTTAGGGTTAGGGTTAGGGTTCGAGTTAGGGTTAGGTGTCGGTTCGGGTTAGGGTTAGTGTTAGGGTTAGGTTTAAGGTTCGGGTTCGGGTTAGGGTTAGGGGTTAGAGTTCAGGTTTGGTTTAGGGTTAGGGTTAGGGTTAGGGTTCGGATTGGGGTTAGGTTAGGGTTAGGGTTCGGGTTCGGGTTAGGGTTAGGGTTCGGGTTAGGGTTAGTGTTCGTGTTAGGGTTAGGGTTAGGGTTAGGGTTCGGGTTAAGGTTCGGTTTAGGGTTAGGGTTAGGGTTAGGTTCCGGGTTAGGGTTAGGGTTAGGGTTAGGGTTCGGGTTAGGTTTAAGGTTCGGGTTCCGGTTAGGGTTAGGGTTAGTGTAAGGGTTCGGTTTAGGGTTAGGGTTAGGGTTCGGGTTAGGGTTCGGGTTCGTGTTAGGGTTAGGTTTAGGGTTCGGGTTAGGGTTAGGGTTAGGGTTCGGGTTACGGTTAGGTTTAGGGTTGGGGTTAGGGTTCGTGTTAGGTTGCGGGTTAGGGTTAGGGTTCGGGTGAGTGTTAGGGTTAGGGTTCGGGTTATGGTTCGGGTGAGGGTTAGGGTTAGGTTTCGTGTTAGGGTTCGGGTTAGGCTTCGGGTTAGGGTTAGGGTTAGGGTTAGGTTTAAGGTTGGGGTTAGGGTTAGGTTTCGGGTTAGGGTTAGGGTTAGGTTTAGGGTTCGGGTTAGGTTTCGGGTTAGGGTTCGGGTTCGGGTTAGGGTTAGGTTTAGGGTTAGAGTTAGGGTTAGGGTTAGGGTTCGGGTTAGGGTTAGGTTTAGGGTTAGGGTTAGGGTTAGGGTTCGCGATAGGGTTAGGGTTAGGGTTCGGCTTAGGGTTCGGGTTCGGGTTAGGGTTAGGGGTTAGTGTTCAGGTTAGGATTAGGGTTAGGGTTCGGGTTAGGGTTAGGGTTAGAGTTAGGGTTAGGGTTAGGGTTAGGGTTCAGGTTAGGGTTAGGGTTAGGGTTCGGGTTTGGGTTAGGGTTTTGGTTAGGGTTAGGGTTAGGTTTCGGGTTAGGGTTCTGGTTAGGTTTAGGGTTAGGTTTCGGGTTAGGTTTAGGTTTCGGGTTAGGGTTAGGGTTAGGGTTCGGGTTAGGGTTAGGGTTCGGGTTAGGGTTGGGTTCGGGTAAGGTTTCGGGTTAGGGTTAGGGTTCGGGTTCGGGTTAGGGTTAGGGTTCGATTAAGGTTAGGGTTAGGGTTCGGGTTAGGGTTAGGGTTAGGTTTAGGGTTCGGGTTAGGGTTAGGGTTTGGGTTCGGTTTAGGGTTCGGGTTCGGGTTAGGGTTAGGGGTTAGTGTTCAGGTTAGGGTTAGGGTTAGGGTTAGGGTTAGGGTTAGGGTTCGGGTTAGGGTTAGGGTTCGGGTTAGGGTTAAGGTTAGAGTTCGGTTTAGGGTTCGGGTTAGGGTTCGGGTTAGGGTTAGGTTTCGGGTTAGGGTTAGGTTTAGGGTTAGAGTTAGGGTTAGGGTTAGGGTTAGGGTTAGGGTTCGGGTTAGGGTTCGGGTTCGGGTTAGGGTTAGGGGTTAGTTTTCAGGTTAGGGTTAGGGTTCGGTTTAGGGTTCGGGTTAGGGTTAGGGTTAGGGTTAGGGTTCGGTTTCGGGTTAGGGTTAGGGTTCGGGTTAGGGTTCGGGTTAGGGTTAGGGTTAGGGTTCGGGTTAGGGTTAGGTTTAGGGTTAGGGTTAGGGTTCGGGTTAGGGTTAGGGTTCGGGTTTGGGTTAGGGTTCGGGTTAGAGTTAGGGTTCGGGTTCGGGTTAGAGTTAGGGTTAGGGTTAGGGTTCGGATTAGGGTTAGGGTTAGGGTTCAGTTTAGGGTTAGTGTTCGGGTTAGGTTTAGGGTTAGGGTTAGGGTTCGGGTTCGGGTTAGGGTTAGGGTTAGGGTTCGGGTTAGGGTTAGGGTTCGGGTTCGGGTTAGGTTTAGGGTTAGGGTTAGGTTTAGGGTTCGGGTTCTGGTTAGGGTTAGGGGTTAGGGTTCGGGTTCGGGTTAGGGTTAGGGTTAGGTTTCGGGTTAGGGTTAGGGGTTAGTGTTAGGGTTAGGGTTAGGGTTAGGGTTAGGGTTCGAATTAGGGTTAGGTTAGGGTTAGGGTTAGGGTTCGGGTTAGGGTTAGGGTTAGGGTTAGGGTTAGGGTTAGGGTTCGGGTTAGGGTTAGTGTTCAGGTCAGGGTTCGGGTTAGGGTTAGGTTTAGGTTTCGGGTTAAGTTTCGGGTTAGGGTTAGGGTTAGGGTTAGGGTTCGTTTTAGGGATAGTGTCAGGGTTAGGATTCGGGTTAGGGTTAGGGTTCGGGTTCGGGTTAGGGTTAGGTTTCGGGTTCAGGTTAGGGTTAGGGTTAGGGTTCGGGTTAGGGTAAGGGTTCGAATTCGGGTTAGGGTTAGTGTTAGGGTTAGGGTTAAGTTTAGGGTTCAGGTTAGGGTTAGGGTTAGGGTTCGGGTTAGGGTTCGGGTTAGGGTTAGGGGTGAGTGTTCAGGTTAGGGTTAGGGTTAGGTTTCGGGTTAGGGTTCGGGTTAGGGTTAGGGTTAGGGTTCTGGTTAGGGTTAGGGTTAGGGTTAGGGTTAGGGTTCGGGTTACGTTTAGGGTTCAGGTTAGGTTTAGGGTTAGGGTTCGGGTTAGGGTTAGGGTTAGGGTTCGGGTTAGGGTTAGGGTTCGGGTTCGGGTTAGGGTTAGGGTTAGGGTTCGGGTTAGGGTTCGGGTTCGGGTTAGGGTTAGGGGTTAGTTTTCAGGTTAGGGTTAGGGTTCGGGTTAGGGTTCGGGTTAGGGTTAGGGTTAGGGTTCGGGTTAGGGTTAGGGTTAGGGTTAGGGTTAGGGTTAGGGTTAGGGTTCGGGTTACGGTTAGGGTTAGGGTTAGGGTTAGGGTTCGGGTTAGAGTTAGGGTTCGGGTTCGGCTTAGAGTTAGGGTTAGGGTTAGGTTTCGGATTAGGGTTAGGGTTAGGGTTCGGGTTAGGGTTAGGTTTCGGGTTAGGGTTAGGGTTAGGGTTCGGGTTAGGGTTAGGTTTAGGGTTAGGGTTAGTGTTCGGGTTAGGGTTAGGTTCGGGTTAGGGTTAGGGTTAGCGTTCGGGTTAGGGTTACGGTTCGGTTTAGGGTTGGGTTCGGGTTAGGTTTCGGGTTAGGGTTAGGGTTCGGGTTAGGGTTAGGGTTCGGGTTAGGGTTAGGGTTAGGGTTCGGGTTAGGGTTAGGGTTCGGGTTAGGGTTAGGGTTAGGGTTCGGCTTAGGGTTAGATATAGGGTTAGGGTTAGGGTTCGGGTTAGGGTTAGGGTTCGGGTTAGGGTTAGAGTTCGGGTTAGAGTTAGGGTTCGGGTTCGGGTTAGAGTTAGGGTTAGGGTTAGGGTTCGGATTAGTGTTAGGTTTAGGGTTCAATTTAGGGTTAGTGTTCGGGTTAGGTTTAGGGTTAGGGTTAGGGTTCGGGTTAGGGTTAGGGTTAGGATTAGGGTTCCGGTTAGGGTTAGGGTTCGGGTTCGGGTTAGGTTTAGGGTTAGGGTTAGGGTTAGGTTTAGGGTTCGGGTTCGGGTTAGGGTTAGGGGTTAGGGTTCGGGTTAGGGTTAGGTTTAGGGTTCGGGATAGGGTTTGCGATTAGTGTTAGGGTTAGGGTTAGGGTTAGGGTTTGAATTAGGGTTAGGTAAGGGTTAGGGTTAGGGTTCCGGTTAGGGTTAGGGTTAGGGTTCGGGTTAGGGTTAGAGTTCGGTTTCGGGTTAGGTTTAGGGTTAGGGTTAGGGTCAGGTTTAGGGTTCGGGTTCTGGTTAGGGTTAGGGGTTAGGGTTCGGGTTCGGGTTAGGGTTAGGGTTAGGGTTCGGGTTAGGGTTAGTGGTTAGTGTTAGGGTTAGGGTTAGGGTTAGGGTTAGGGTTAGGGTTCGAATTAGGGTTAGGTTAGGGTTAGGGTTAGGGTTCGGGTTAGCTTTAGGTTTCGGGTTAAGGTTCGGTTTAGGGTTCGGGTTAGGTTTAGTGTTCAGGTTAGGGTTCGGGTCAGGGTAAGGATTCAGGTTAGGGTTAGGGTTCGGGTTCGGTTTCGGGTTAGCGTTAGGGTTAGGGTTCGGATTAGGGTTAGTGTTAGGGTTCGGGTTAGGGTTCGGGTTCAGGTTAGGGTTAGGGTTAGGGTTCGGGTTAGGGTAAGGGTTCGAATTCGGGTTAGGGTTAGTGTTAGGGTTAGGGTTAGGTTTAGGGTTCGGGTTCGGGTTAGGGTTAGGGGTTAGTGTTCGGGTTCGGGTTAGTGTTAGGGTTAGGTTTCGGGTTAGGGTTAGGGGTTAGTGTTAGAGTTATGGTTAGTGTTAGGGTTAGGGTTCGGATTAGGGTTAGGTTAGGGTTAGGGTTAGGGTTCGGGTTAGGGTTAGGGTTATGTTTAGGGTTAGGTTTCGGGTTAGGGTTAGTGTTCGGGTTAGGGTTACGTTTAGGGTTAGTGTTCGGGCTAGGTTTAGGTTTAGGTTTCGGGTTCAGGTTCGGGTTAGGTTTAGGGTTAGGTTTAGGGATCGGGTTAGGGTTAGGGTCAGGGTTAGGATTCGGTTTAGGGTTAGGGTTCGGGTTCGGGTTAGGGTTAGGGTTAGGCTTTGGGTTAGGGTTCGGGTTAGGGTTCGGGTTAGGGTTAGGGTTAGGGTTAGGGTTCCGGTTAGGGTTAGGGTTAGGGTTAGGGTTCGGGATCGGGGTTAGTGTTAGGGTTAGGGTTGGGGTTAGGGTTCGGGTTAGGTTTAGGATTCGGGTAAGGGGTTAGTGTTCGGGTTCGGGTTAGGGTTAGGGTTAGGGTTCCGGTTAGGGTTAGGGTTAGGGTTCGGGTTAGGGATAGGGTTAGGTTTAGTGTTAGGGTTCGGGTTAGGGTTAGGGTTCGGGTTAGGGTTCGGGTTAGGTTTCGCGTTAGGTTTAGGGTTAGGGTTCGGGTTAGGGTTCGGGTTAGGGTTAGGGTTCGGGTTCGGGTTAGGGTTAGGGTTAGGGTTCGGTTTAGGGTTCGGGTAGGGTTCGCGTTAGGGTTAGGGTTAGGGTTAGGGTTAGGGTTTGGGTTAGGGTTAGGGTTCGGGTTAGGGTTCGCGTTAGGGATCGGGTTAGAGTTAGGGTTCGGGTTAGGGTTAGGGTTAGGTTTAGGGGTCGGGTTAGGGTTAGGGTTAGGGTTCGGGTTAGGGTTCGGGTTCGGGTTAGGGTTAGGGGTGAGTGTTCAGGTTAGGGTTAGGGTTAGGATTCGGGTTAGGGTTCGGGTTAGCGTTAGGGTTAGGGTTCGGGTTAGGGTTAAGGTTTGGGTTAGGGTTAGGGTTCGGGTTACGTTTAGGGTTCAGGTTAGGTTTAGGGTTAGGGTTCGGGTTAGGGTTAGTGTTAGGGTTCGGGTTAGGATTAGGGTTCGGGTTAGGGTTAGGTTTAGGGTTCAGGTTAGGGTTCGGGTTAGGTTTAGGTTTAGGGTTCGGGTTTGGTTTAGGTTTCGGTTTTGGGTTAGGGTTAGGTTTAGGGTTCGGGTTAGGGTTAGGGTTCGGGTTAGGTTTGGGTTCGGGTTAGGTTTCGGCTTAGGGTTAGGGATAGGGTTCGGGTTAGGGTTCGGGTTAGGGTTAGGGTTAAGTTTAGGTTTAGGGTTCGGGTTAAGGTTCGGGTTAGGTTTAGTGTTAGGGTTAGGGTTCGGGTTAGGGTTAGGGTTAGGGTTATGGTTCGGGTTAGTGTTAGGTTTCGGGTTCAGTTTAGGGTTAGGGTTAGGGTTAGGGTTCGGGTTAGGGTAAGGGTTCGAATTCGGGTTAGGGTTAGTGTTAGGGTTAGGGTTAGGTTTAGGGTTCGGGTTCGGGTTAGGGTTAGGGGTTAGTGTTCGGGTTCGGGTTAGTGTTAGGGTTAGGTTTCGGGTTAGGGTTAGGGGTTAGTGTTAGAGTTATGGTTAGTGTTAGGGTTAGGGTTCGGATTAGGGTTAGGTTAGGGTTAGGGTTAGGGTTCGGGTTAGGGTTAGGGTTAGGTTTAGGGTTAGGTTTCGGGTTAGGGTTAGTGTTCGGGTTAGGGTTACGTTTAGGGTTAGTGTTCGGGCTAGGTTTAGGTTTAGGGTTCGGGTTCAGGTTCGGGTTAGGTTTAGGGTTAGGTTTAGGGTTCGGGTTAGGGTTAGGGTCAGGGTTAGGATTCGGTTTAGGGTTAGGGTTCGGGTTCGGGTTAGGGTTAGGGTTAGGCTTTGGGTTAGGGTTCGGGTTAGGGTTCGGGTTAGGGTTAGGGTTAGGGTTAGGGTTCCGGTTAGGGTTAGGGTTAGGGTTAGGGTTCGGGATCGGGGTTAGTGTTAGGGTTAGGGTTGGGGTTAGGGTTCGGGTTAGGTTTAGGATTCGTGTAAGGGGTTAGTGTTCGGGTTCGGGTTAGGGTTAGGGTTAGGGTTCCGGTTAGGGTTAGGGTTAGGGTTCGGGTTAGGGATAGGGTTAGGTTTAGTGTTAGGGTTCGGGTTAGGGTTAGGGTTCGGGTTAGGGTTCGGGTTAGGTTTCGCGTTAGGTTTAGGGTTAGGGTTCGGGTTAGGGTTCGGGTTAGGGTTACGGTTCGGGTTCGGGTTAGGGTTAGGGTTAGGGTTCGGTTTAGGGTTCGGGTTAGGGTTCGCGTTAGGGTTAGGGTTAGGGTTAGGGTTAGGGTTTGGGTTAGGGTTAGGGTTCGGGTTAGGGTTAGGTTTAGAGTTAGGGTTAGGGTTCGGGTTAGGGTTCGCGTTAGGGATCGGGTTAGAGTTAGGGTTCGGGTTAGGGTTAGGGTTAGGTTTAGGGGTCGGGTTAGGGTTAGGGTTAGGGTTCGGGTTAGGGTTCGGGTTCGGGTTAGGGTTAGGGGTGAGTGTTCAGGTTAGGGTTAGGGTTAGGGTTCGTGTTAGGGTTAGGGTTAGGGTTTGAATTAGGGTTAGGTAAGGGTTAGGGTTAGGGTTCCGGTTAGGGTTAGGGTTAGGGTTCGGGTTAGGGTTAGAGTTCGGGTTCGGGTTAGGTTTAGGGTTAGGGTTAGGGTCAGGTTTAGGGTTCGGGTTCTGGTTAGGGTTAGGGGTTAGGGTTCGGGTTCGGGTTAGGTTTAGGGTTAGGGTTCGGGTTAGGGTTAGTGGTTAGTGTTAGGGTTAGGGTTAGGGTTAGGGTTAGGGTTAGGGTTCGAATTAGGGTTAGGTTAGGGTTAGGGTTAGGGTTCGGGTTAGCTTTAGGTTTCGGGTTAAGGTTCGGGTTAGGGTTCGGGTTAGGGTTAGTGTTCAGGTTAGGGTTCGGGTCAGGGTAAGGATTCGGGTTAGGGTTAGGGTTCGGGTTCGGTTTCGGGTTAGCGTTAGGGTTAGGGTTCGGATTAGGGTTAGGGTTAGGGTTCGGGTTAGGGTTCGGGTTCAGGTTAGGGTTAGGGTTAGGGTTCGGGTTAGGGTAAGGGTTCGAATTCGGGTTAGGGTTAGTGTTAGGGTTAGGGTTAGGTTTAGGGTTCGGGTTCGGGTTAGGGTTAGGGGTTAGTGTTCGGGTTCGGGTTAGTGTTAGGGTTAGGTTTCGGGTTAGGGTTAGGGGTTAGTGTTAGAGTTATGGTTAGTGTTAGGGTTAGGGTTCGGATTAGGGTTAGGTTAGGGTTAGGGTTAGGGTTCGGGTTAGGGTTAGGGTTAGGTTTAGGGTTAGGTTTCGGGTTAGGGTTAGTGTTCGGGTTAGGGTTACGTTTAGGGTTAGTGTTCGGGCTAGGTTTAGGTTTAGGGTTCGGGTTCAGGTTCGGGTTAGGTTTAGGGTTAGGTTTAGGGTTCGGGTTAGGGTTAGGGTCAGGGTTAGGATTCGGTTTAGGGTTAGGGTTCGGGTTCGGGTTAGGGTTAGGGTTAGGCTTTGGGTTAGGGTTCGGGTTAGGGTTCGGGTTAGGGTTAGGGTTAGGGTTAGGGTTCCGGTTAGGGTTAGGGTTAGTGTTAGGGTTAGGGTTCGGGATCGGGGTTAGTGTTAGGGTTAGGGTTGGGGTTAGGGTTCGGGTTAGGTTTAGGATTCGTGTAAGGGGTTAGTGTTCGGGTTCGGGTTAGGGTTAGGGTTAGGGTTCCGGTTAGGGTTAGGGTTAGGGTTCGGGTTAGGGATAGGGTTAGGTTTAGTGTTAGGATTCGGGTTAGGTTTAGGTTTCGGGTTAGGGTTCGGGTTAGGTTTCGCGTTAGGTTTAGGGTTAGGGTTCGGGTTAGGGTTCGGGTTAGAGTTAGGGTTCGGTTTCGGGTTAGGGTTAGGGTTAGGGTTCGGTTTAGGGTTCGGGTTAGGGTTCGCGTTAGGGTTAGGGTTAGGGTTAGGGTTAGGGTTTGGGTTAGGGTTAGGGTTCGGGTTAGGGTTAGGGTTAGAGTTAGGGTTAGGGTTCGTGTTAGGGTTCGCGTTAGGGATCGGGTTAGAGTTAGGGTTCGGGTTAGGGTTAGGGTTAGGTTTAGGGGTCGGGTTAGGGTTAGGGTTAGGGTTCGGGTTAGGGTTCGGGTTCGGGTTAGGGTTAGGGGTGAGTGTTCAGGTTAGGGTTAGGGTTAGGGTTCGGGTTAGGGTTCGGGTTAGCGTTAGGGTTAGGGTTCGGATTAGGGTTAAGGTTTGGGTTAGGTTTAGGTTTCGGGTTACGTTTAGGGTTCAGGTTAGGTTTAGGGTTAGGGTTCGGGTTAGGGTTAGTGTTAGGGTTCGGGTTAGGATTAGGGTTCGGGTTAGGGTTAGGTTTAGGGTTCAGGTTAGGGTTCGGGTTAGGTTTAGGTTTAGGGTTCGGGTTTGGTTTAGGTTTCGGTTTCGGGTTAGGGTTATGTTTAGGGTTCGTGTTAGGGTTAGGGTTCGGGTTAGGTTTGGGTTCGGGTTAGGTTTCGGCTTAGGGTTAGGGATAGGGTTCGGGTTAGGGTTCGGGTTAGGGTTAGGGTTAAGTTTAGGTTTAGGGTTCGGGTTAAGGTTCGGGTTAGGTTTAGTGTTAGGGTTAGGGTTCGGGTTAGGGTTAGGGTTAGGGTTATGTTTCGGGTTAGGGTTAGGTTTCGGGTTCAGTTTAGGGTTAGGGTTAGGGTTAGGGTTCGGATTAGGGTTAGGGTTAGGGTTCGGGTTAGGGTTAGTGTTCGGTTTAGGGTTAGGGTTAGGGTTAGGGTTCGGGTTAGGGTTAGGGTTCGGGTTAGGGTTAGGGTTCGGGTTAGGGTTTAGGGTTAGGGTTCGGGTTAGGGTTAGGGTTAAGGTTAGGGTTAGGGTTAGGGTTCGGGTTAGGGTTAGGGTTAGTGTTAGTTTTAGGGTTGAGGTTAGGGTTAGGGTTAGGGTTAGGGTTAGGGTTAGGGTTAGGGTTCGGGTTAGGGTTAGGGTTAGGGTTAGGGTTAGGGTTAGGGTTCGGGTTACGGTTAGTGTTAGGGTTAGGGTTAGGGTTCGGGTTAGATTTAGGGTTCGGGTTCGGGTTAGAGTTAGGGTTAGGGTTAGGGTTCGGATTAGGGTTAGGGTTAGGGTTCGGGTTAGGGTTAGGGTTCGGTTAGGGTTAGGGTTAGGGTTCGGGTTAGGGTTAGGTTTAGGGTTAGGGTTAGGGTTCGGGTTAGGGTTAGGGTTCGGGTTAGGGTTAGGGTTAGGGTTAGCGTTCGGGTTAGGTTTAGGGTTCGGGTTAGGGTTGGGTTCGGGTTAGGTTTCGGGTTAGGGTTAGGGTTCGGGTTCGGGTTAGGGTTAGGGTTCGGGTTAGGGTTAGGGTTCGGTTTAGGGTTAGGGTTCGGGTTAGGGTTAGGGTTAGGGTTCGGGTTAGGGTTAGATTTAGGGTTAGGGTTAGGGTTCGGGTTAGGGTTAGGGTTCGGGTTAGGGTTAGGGTTCGGGTTAGAGTTAGGGTTCGGGTTCGGTTTAGAGTTAGGGTTAGGGTTAGGTTTCGGATTAGGGTTAGGGTTAGGGTTCAGTTTAGGGTTAGTGTTCGGGTTAGGTTTAGGGTTAGGGTTAGGGTTCGGGTTAGGGTTAGGGTTAGGATTAGGGTTCGGGTTAGGGTTAGGGTTCGGGTTCGCGTTAGGTTTAGGGTTAGGGTTAGGGTTAGGTTTAGGGTTCGGGTTCGGGTTAGGGTAAGGGGTTAGGGTTCGGGTTCGGGTTAGGGTTAGTGTTAGGGTTCGGGTTAGGGTTTGGGATTAGTGTTAGGGTTAGGGTTAGGGTTAGGGTTAGGTTTAGGGTTAGTGTTAGTTTTAGGGTTGAGGTTAGGGTTAGGGTTAGGGTTAGGGTTAGGGTTAGGGTTAGGGTTCGGGTTAGGGTTAGGGTTAGGGTTAGGGTTAGGGTTAGGGTTCGGGTTACGGTTAGTGTTAGGGTTAGGGTTAGGGTTCGGGTTAGATTTAGGGTTCGGGTTCGGGTTAGAGTTAGGGTTAGGGTTAGGGTTCGGATTAGGGTTAGGGTTAGGGTTCAGGTTAGGGTTAGGGTTCGGTTAGGGTTAGGGTTAGGGTTCGGGTTAGGGTTAGGTTTAGGGTTAGGGTTAGGGTTCGGGTTAGGGTTAGGGTTCGGGTTAGGGTTAGGGTTAGGGTTAGCGTTCGGGTTAGGTTTAGGGTTCGGGTTAGGGTTGGGTTCGGGTTAGGTTTCGGGTTAGGGTTAGGGTTCGGGTTCGGGTTAGGGTTAGGGTTCGGGTTAGGGTTAGGGTTCGGTTTAGGGTTAGGGTTCGGGTTAGGGTTAGGGTTAGGGTTCGGGTTAGGGTTAGATTTAGGGTTAGGGTTAGGGTTCGGGTTAGGGTTAGGGTTCGGGTTAGGGTTAGGGTTCGGGTTAGAGTTAGGGTTCGGGTTCGGTTTAGAGTTAGGGTTAGGGTTAGGGTTCGGATTAGGGTTAGGGTTAGGGTTCAGTTTAGGGTTAGTGTTCGGGTTAGGTTTAGGGTTAGGGTTAGGGTTCGGGTTAGGGTTAGGGTTAGGATTAGGGTTCGGGTTAGGGTTAGGGTTCGGGTTCGCGTTAGGTTTAGGGTTAGGGTTAGGGTTAGGTTTAGGGTTCGGGTTCGGGTTAGGGTTAGGGGTTAGGGTTCGGGTTCGGGTAAGGGTTAGGGTTAGGGTTCGGGTTAGGGTTTGGGATTAGTGTTAGGGTTAGGGTTAGGGTTAGGGTTAGGGTTCGAATTAGTGTTAGGTAAGGGTTAGGGTTAGGGTTCCGGTTAGGGTTAGGGTTAGGGTTCGGGTTAGGGTTAGAGTTCGGGTTCGGGTTAGGTTTAGGGTTAGGGTTAGGGTCAGGTTTAGGGTTCGGGTTCTGGATAGGGTTAGGGGTTAGGGTTCGGGTTCGGGTTAGGGTTAGGGTTAGGGTTCGGGTTAGGGTTAGTGGTTAGTGTTAGGGTTAGGGTTACGGTTAGTGTTAGGGTTAGGGTTCGGGATAGGGTTAGTGTTCGGGTTAGGGTTCGGGTTAGGGTTAGGTTTAGGGTTCGGGTTAAGGTTCGGGTTAGGGTTAGGGTTAGGGT
>JAVLSZ010000091.1:670000-697500 GCA_032313775.1 Urocyon cinereoargenteus | reverse complement strand
GGTTAGGGTTAGGGTTCGGGTTCGGGTTAGGGTTAGGGTTCGGGTTAGGGTTAGGTTTAGGGTTAGGGTTAGGGTTCGGGTTAGGATTAGGGTTAGGGTTAGGGTTAGGGTTCGGGTTAGAGTTAGGGTTCGGGTTCGGGTTAGAGTTAGGGTTAGGGTAGGGTTCGGATTAGGGTTAGGGTTAGGGTTCAGGTTAGGGTTATTGTTCGGTTTAGGTTTAGGGTTAGGGTTATTGTTCGGGTTAGGGTTAGGGTTAGGGTTAGGGTTAGGGTTCGGGTTAGGTTTAGGGTTCGGGTTAAGGTTCGGATTAGGGTTAGGTTAGGGTTAGGGTTAGGATTCGGGTTAGGGTTAGGGTTAGGTTTAGGGTTAGGTTTCGGGTTAGGGTTAGTGTTCGGGTTAGGGTTACGTTTAGGGTTAGTGTTCGGGTTAGGTTTAGGTTTAGGGTTCGGGTTCAGGTTCGGGTTAGTGTTAGGGTTAGGTTTAGGGTTCGGGTTAGGGTTAGGGTCAGGGTTAGGATTCGGTTTAGGGTTAGGGTTCGGGTTCGGGTTAGGGTTAGGGTTCGTGTTAGGGTTACGGTTAGGGTTAGGGTTCGCGTTAGGATAAGGGTTTGGGTTCGGGTTAGGGTTCGGGTTAGGGTTCGGGTAAGGGTTAAGGTTAGGGTTAGGGTTAGGGTTCGGGTTAGGGTTAGGGTTCGGGTTAGGGTTAAGGTTAGAGTTCGGGTTAGGGTTCGGGTTAGGGTTCGGGTTAGGGTTAGGGTTCGGGTTAGGGTTAGGTTTAGGGTTAGAGTTAGGGTTAGGGTTAGGGTTAGGGTTAGGGTTCGGGTTAGGGTTCGGGTTCAGGTTAGGGTTAGGGGTTACTGTTCAGGTTAGGGTTAGGGTTCGGGTTAGGTTTCGGGTTAGGGTTAGGGTTCGGGTTAGGGTTGGGTTCGGGTTAGGGTTCGGGTTAGGGTTAGGGTTGGGGTTCGGGTTAGGGTTAGGGTTCGGGTTAGGGTTAGGGTTAGGTTTCGGGTTAGGGTTAGGGTTCGGGTTAGGGTTAGGGTTAGGGTTCGGGTTAGGGTTAGGGTTAGGGTTAGGGTTCGGGTTAGAGTTAGGGTTCGGGTTCGGGTTAGAGTTAGGGTTAGGGTAGGGTTCGGATTAGGGTTAGGGTTAGGGTTCAGGTTAGGGTTAGTGTTCGGTTTAGGTTTAGGGTTAGGGTTATTGTTCGGGTTAGGGTTAGGGTTAGGGTTAGGGTTAGGGTTCGGGTTAGGTTTAGGGTTCGGGTTAAGGTTCGGATTAGGGTTAGGTTAGGGTTAGGGTTAGGGTTCGGGTTAGGGTTAGGGTTAGGTTTAGGGTTAGGTTTCGGGTTAGGGTTAGTGTTCGGGTTAGGGTTACGTTTAGGGTTAGTGTTCGGGTTAGGTTTAGGTTTAGGGTTCGGGTTCAGGTTCGGGTTAGTGTTAGGGTTAGGTTTAGGGTTCGGGTTAGGGTTAGGGTCAGGGTTAGGATTCGGTTTAGGGTTAGGGTTCGGGTTCGGGTTAGGGTTAGGGTTAGGGTTTGGGTTAGGGTTCAGGTTAGGGTTCGGGTTAGGTTTAGGGTTAGGGTTAGGGTTAGGGTTCGGGTTAGGGTTAGGGTTAGGGTTAGGGTTCGGGATCGGGGTTAGTGTTAGGGTTAGGGTTGGGGTTAGGGTTCGGGTTAGGTTTAGGATTCGGGTAAGGGGTTAGTGTTCGGGTTCGGGTTAGGGTTAGGGTTAGGGTTCCTGTTAGGGTTAGGGTTAGGGTTCGGGTTAGGGATAGGGTTAGGTTTAGTGTTAGGGTTCGGGTTAGGGTTAGGGTTCGGGTTAGGGTTAGGGTTAGGTTTCGCGTTAGGTTTAGGGTTAGGGTTCGGGTTAGGGTTCGGGTTAGGTTTAGGGTTCGGGTTCGTGTTAGGGTTAGGGTTAGGGTTCGGTTTAGGGTTCGGGTTAGGGTTCGCGTTAGGGATCGGGTTAGAGTTAGGGTTCGGGTTAGGGTTAGGGTTAGGGTTAGGGGTCGGGTTAGGGTTAGGGTTAGGGTTCGGGTTAGGGTTCGGGTTCGGGTTAGGGTTAGGGGTGAGTGTTCAGGTTAGGGTTAGGGTTAGGGTTCGGGTTAGGGTTCGGGTTAGGGTTAGGGTTAGGGTTCGGGTTAGGGTTAGGGTTTGGGTTAGGGTTAGGGTTCGGGTTACGTTTAGGGTTCAGGTTAGGTTTAGGGTTAGGGTTCGGGTTAGGTTTAGTGTTAGGGTACGGGTTAGGATTAGGGTTCGGGTTAGGGTTAGGGTTAGGGTTAGCGTTCGGGTTAGGGTTAGGGTTCGGGTTAGGGTTGGGTTCGGGTTAGGTTTCGGGTTAGGGTTAGTATTTCGGGTTCGGGTTAGGGTTAGGGTTCGGGTTAGGGTTAGGGTTAGGGTTCGGGTTAGAGTTAGGGTTCGGGTTAGGTTTAGGGTTAGGGTTCGTGTTAGGGTTAGATTTAGGGTTAGGGTTAGGGTTCGGGTTAGGGTTAGGGTTCGGGTTAGGGTTAGGGTTCGGGTTAGAGTTAGGGTTCGGGTTCGGGTTAGAGTTAGGTTTAGGGTTATGGTTCGGATTAGGGTTAGGGTTAGGGTTCAGTTTAGGGTTAGTGTTCGGGTTAGGTTTAGGGTTAGGGTTAGGGTTCGGGTTAGGGTTAGGGTTAGGATTAGGGTTCGGGTTAGGGTTAGGGTTCGGGTTCGGGTTAGGTTTAGGGTTAGTGTTAGGGTTAGGTTTAGGGTTCGGGTTCGGGTTAGGGTTAGGGGTTAGGGTTCGGGTTCGGGTTAGGGTTAGGGTTAGGGTTAGGGTTCGGGTTAGGGTTTAGGATTAGTGTTAGGGTTAGGGTTAGGGTTCGAATTAGGGTTAGGTAAGGGTTAGGGTTAGGGTTCCGGTTAGGGTTAGGGTTAGGGTTCGGGTTAGGGTTAGAGTTCGGGTTCGGGTTAGGTTTAGGGTTAGGGTTAGGGTCAGGTTTAGGTTTCGGGTTCTGGTTAGGGTTAGGGGTTAGGGTTCGGGTTCGGGTTAGGGTTAGGATTAGGGTTCGGGTTAGGGTTAGGGTTCGGGTTCGGGTTAGGTTTAGGGTTAGGGTTAGGGTTAGGTTTAGGGTTCGGGTTCGGGTTAGGGTTAGGGGTTAGGGTTCGGGTTCGGGTTAGGGTTAGGGTTAGGGTTCGGGTTAGGGTTTGGGATTAGTGTTAGGGTTAGGGTTAGGGTTAGGGTTAGGGTTCGAATTAGGGTTAGGTAAGGGTTAGGGTTAGGGTTCCGGTTAGGGTTAGGGTTAGGGTTCGGGTTAGGGTTAGAGTTCGGGTTCGGGTTAGGTTTAGGGTTAGGGTTAGGGTCAGGTTTAGGTTTCGGGTTCTGGTTAGGGTTAGGGGTTAGGGTTCGGGTTCGGGTTAGGGTTAGGGTTAGGGTTCGGGTTAGGGTTAGTGGTTAGTGTTAGGGTTAGGGTTAGGGTTAGGGTTAGGGTTCGAATTAGGGTTAGGTTAGGGTTAGGGTTAGGGTTCGGGTTAGGGTTAGGGTTAGGGTTAGGGTTAGGGTTCGGGATAGGGTTAGTGTTCGGGTTAGGGTTCGGGTTAAGGTTAGGTTTAGGGTTCGGGTTAAGGTTCGGTTTAGGGTTAGGGTTAGGGTTAGGGTTCGGTTTAGGGATAGGGTCAGGGTAAGGATTCGTGTTAGGGTTCGGGTTCGGGTTCGGGTTAGGGTTAGGGTTAGGGTTCGGATTAGGGTTAGGGTTAGGGTTCGGGTTAGGGTTCGGGTTCAGGTTAGGGTTAGGGTTAGGTTTCGGGTTAGGGTTAGGTTTAGGTTTAGAGTTAGGGTTAGGGTTAGGGTTAGGGTTAGGGTTCGGGTTAGGGTTCGGGTTCGGGTTAGGGTTAGGGGTTAGTTTTCAGGTTAGGGTTAGGGTTCGGTTTAGGGTTCGGGTTAGGGTTAGGGTTAGGGTTCGGGTTCGGGTTAGGGTTAGGGTTCGGGTTAGGGTTCGGGTTCGGGTTAGGGTTAGGGTTAGGGTTCGGGTTAGGGTTAGTGTTCGGGTTCGTGTTAGGGTTACGGTTAGGGTTAGGGTTCGGGTTAGGATAAGGGTTTGGGTTCGGGTTAGGGTTCGGGTTAGGGTTCGGGTAAGGGTTAAGGTTAGGGTTAGGGTTAGGGTTCGGGTTAGGGTTAGGGTTCGGGTTAGGGTTAAGGTTAGAGTTCGGGTTAGGGTTCGGGTTAGGGTTCGGGTTAGGGTTAGGGTTCGGGTTAGGGTTAGGTTTAGGGTTAGAGTTAGGGTTAGGGTTAGGGTTAGGGTTAGGGTTCGGGTTAGGCTTCGGGTTCAGGTTAGGGTTAGGGGTTACTGTTCAGGTTAGGGTTAGGGTTCGGGTTAGGGTTCGGGTTAGGGTTAGGGTTCGGGTTAGGGTTGGGTTCGGGTTAGGGTTCGGGTTAGGGTTAGGGTTGGGTTTCGGGTTAGGGTTAGGGTTCGGGTTAGGGTTAGGGTTAGGGTTCGGGTTAGGGTTAGGGTTCGGGTTCGGGTTAGGGTTAGGGTTCGGGTTAGGGTTAGGTTTAGGGTTAGGGTTAGGGTTCGGGTTAGGATTAGGGTTAGGGTTAGGGTTAGGGTTCGGGTTAGAGTTAGGGTTCGGGTTCGGGTTAGAGTTAGGGTTAGGATAGGGTTCGGATTAGGGTTAGGGTTAGGTTTCAGGTTAGGGTTAGTGTTCGGTTTAGGTTTAGGGTTAGGGTTATTGTTCGGGTTAGGGTTAGGGTTAGGGTTAGGGTTAGGGTTCGGGTTAGGTTTAGGGTTCGGGTTAAGGTTCGGGTTAGGGTTAGGGTTAGGTTTAGGGTTCGGGTTAGTGTTAGGGTTAGGGTTAGTGTTCGGGTTAGGGTTAGGTTTCGGGTTCGGGTTAGGGTTAGGGTTAGGGTTAGGGTTCGGATTAGGGTTAGGGTTAGGGTTCGGGTTAGGGTTAGGTTTCGGGTTCGGTTTAGGGTTAGGGTTAGGTTTAGGGTTCGGGTTCGGGTTAGGGTTAGGGGTTAGTGTTCGGGTTCGGGTTAGTGTTAGGGTTAGGTTTCGGGTTAGGGTTAGGGTTAAGTTTCGGGTTAGGTTTGGGTTCGGGTTAGGTTTCGGGTTAGGGTTAGGGATAGGGTTCGGGTTAGGTTTAGGGTTGGAGTTCGGGTTAGGGTTCGGGTTAGGGTTCGGGTTCGGGTTAGGGTTAGGGTTCGGATTCGGGGTTAGGGTTCGGGTTAGGGTTCGGGTTAGGGTTCGGGCTAGGGTTAGGGTTCGGGTTAGGGTTAGCGTTAGGTTTAGGGTTCGGGTTAAGGTTCGGGTTAGGGTTAGTGTTAGGGTTAGTGTTCGGGTTAGGGTTAGGGTTAGTGTTAGGGTTCGGGTTAGGTTTAGGGTTAGGGTTCGTGTTAGGGTTAGATTTAGGGTTAGGGTTAGGGTTCGGGTTAGGGTTAGGGTTCGGGTTAGGGTTAGGGTTCGGGTTAGAGTTAGGGTTCGGGTTCGGGTTAGAGTTAGGTTTAGGGTTATGGTTCGGATTAGGGTTAGGGTTAGGGTTCAGTTTAGGGTTAGTGTTCGGGTTAGGTTTAGGGTTAGGGTTAGGGTTCGGGTTAGGGTTAGGGTTAGGATTAGGGTTCGGGTTAGGGTTAGGGTTCGGGTTCGGGTTAGGTTTAGGGTTAGTGTTAGGGTTAGGTTTAGGGTTCGGGTTCGGGTTAGGGTTAGGGGTTAGGGTTCGGGTTCGGGTTAGGGTTAGGGTTAGGGTTAGGGTTCGGGTTAGGGTTTAGGATTAGTGTTAGGGTTAGGGTTAGGGTTCGAATTAGGGTTAGGTAAGGGTTAGGGTTAGGGTTCCGGTTAGGGTTAGGGTTAGGGTTCGGGTTAGGGTTAGAGTTCGGGTTCGGGTTAGGTTTAGGGTTAGGGTTAGGGTCAGGTTTAGGTTTCGGGTTCTGGTTAGGGTTAGGGGTTAGGGTTCGGGTTCGGGTTAGGGTTAGGATTAGGGTTCGGGTTAGGGTTAGGGTTCGGGTTCGGGTTAGGTTTAGGGTTAGGGTTAGGGTTAGGTTTAGGGTTCGGGTTCGGGTTAGGGTTAGGGGTTAGGGTTCGGGTTCGGGTTAGGGTTAGGGTTAGGGTTCGGGTTAGGGTTTGGGATTAGTGTTAGGGTTAGGGTTAGGGTTAGGGTTAGGGTTCGAATTAGGGTTAGGTAAGGGTTAGGGTTAGGGTTCCGGTTAGGGTTAGGGTTAGGGTTCGGGTTAGGGTTAGAGTTCGGGTTCGGGTTAGGTTTAGGGTTAGGGTTAGGGTCAGGTTTAGGTTTCGGGTTCTGGTTAGGGTTAGGGGTTAGGGTTCGGGTTCGGGTTAGGGTTAGGGTTAGGGTTCGGGTTAGGGTTAGTGGTTAGTGTTAGGGTTAGGGTTAGGGTTAGGGTTAGGGTTCGAATTAGGGTTAGGTTAGGGTTAGGGTTAGGGTTCGGGTTAGGGTTAGGGTTAGGGTTAGGGTTAGGGTTCGGGATAGGGTTAGTGTTCGGGTTAGGGTTCGGGTTAAGGTTAGGTTTAGGGTTCGGGTTAAGGTTCGGTTTAGGGTTAGGGTTAGGGTTAGGGTTCGGTTTAGGGATAGGGTCAGGGTAAGGATTCGTGTTAGGGTTCGGGTTCGGGTTCGGGTTAGGGTTAGGGTTAGGGTTCGGATTAGGGTTAGGGTTAGGGTTCGGGTTAGGGTTCGGGTTCAGGTTAGGGTTAGGGTTAGGTTTCGGGTTAGGGTTAGGTTTAGGTTTAGAGTTAGGGTTAGGGTTAGGGTTAGGGTTAGGGTTCGGGTTAGGGTTCGGGTTCGGGTTAGGGTTAGGGGTTAGTTTTCAGGTTAGGGTTAGGGTTCGGTTTAGGGTTCGGGTTAGGGTTAGGGTTAGGGTTCGGGTTCGGGTTAGGGTTAGGGTTCGGGTTAGGGTTCGGGTTCGGGTTAGGGTTAGGGTTAGGGTTCGGGTTAGGGTTAGTGTTCGGGTTCGTGTTAGGGTTACGGTTAGGGTTAGGGTTCGGGTTAGGATAAGGGTTTGGGTTCGGGTTAGGGTTCGGGTTAGGGTTCGGGTAAGGGTTAAGGTTAGGGTTAGGGTTAGGGTTCGGGTTAGGGTTAGGGTTCGGGTTAGGGTTAAGGTTAGAGTTCGGGTTAGGGTTCGGGTTAGGGTTCGGGTTAGGGTTAGGGTTCGGGTTAGGGTTAGGTTTAGGGTTAGAGTTAGGGTTAGGGTTAGGGTTAGGGTTAGGGTTCGGGTTAGGCTTCGGGTTCAGGTTAGGGTTAGGGGTTACTGTTCAGGTTAGGGTTAGGGTTCGGGTTAGGGTTCGGGTTAGGGTTAGGGTTCGGGTTAGGGTTGGGTTCGGGTTAGGGTTCGGGTTAGGGTTAGGGTTGGGTTTCGGGTTAGGGTTAGGGTTCGGGTTAGGGTTAGGGTTAGGGTTCGGGTTAGGGTTAGGGTTCGGGTTCGGGTTAGGGTTAGGGTTCGGGTTAGGGTTAGGTTTAGGGTTAGGGTTAGGGTTCGGGTTAGGATTAGGGTTAGGGTTAGGGTTAGGGTTCGGGTTAGAGTTAGGGTTCGGGTTCGGGTTAGAGTTAGGGTTAGGATAGGGTTCGGATTAGGGTTAGGGTTAGGTTTCAGGTTAGGGTTAGTGTTCGGTTTAGGTTTAGGGTTAGGGTTATTGTTCGGGTTAGGGTTAGGGTTAGGGTTAGGGTTAGGGTTCGGGTTAGGTTTAGGGTTCGGGTTAAGGTTCGGGTTAGGGTTAGGGTTAGGTTTAGGGTTCGGGTTAGTGTTAGGGTTAGGGTTAGTGTTCGGGTTAGGGTTAGGTTTCGGGTTCGGGTTAGGGTTAGGGTTAGGGTTAGGGTTCGGATTAGGGTTAGGGTTAGGGTTCGGGTTAGGGTTAGGTTTCGGGTTCGGTTTAGGGTTAGGGTTAGGTTTAGGGTTCGGGTTCGGGTTAGGGTTAGGGGTTAGTGTTCGGGTTCGGGTTAGTGTTAGGGTTAGGTTTCGGGTTAGGGTTAGGGTTAAGTTTCGGGTTAGGTTTGGGTTCGGGTTAGGTTTCGGGTTAGGGTTAGGGATAGGGTTCGGGTTAGGTTTAGGGTTGGAGTTCGGGTTAGGGTTCGGGTTAGGGTTCGGGTTCGGGTTAGGGTTAGGGTTCGGATTCGGGGTTAGGGTTCGGGTTAGGGTTCGGGTTAGGGTTCGGGCTAGGGTTAGGGTTCGGGTTAGGGTTAGCGTTAGGTTTAGGGTTCGGGTTAAGGTTCGGGTTAGGGTTAGTGTTAGGGTTAGTGTTCGGGTTAGGGTTAGGGTTAGTGTTAGGGTTCGGGTTAGGGTTAGGTTTCGGGTTCGGATTAGGGTTAGGGTTAGGGTTAGGGTTAGGGTTCGGATTAGGGTTAGGGTTAGGGTTCGGGTTAGGGTTAGTGTTCGGTTTAGGGTTAGGGTTAGTGTTAGGGTTAGGGTTAGGGTTAGGGTTCGGGTTAGGGTTAGGGTTCGGGTTAGGGTTTAGGGTTAGGGTTCGGGTTCGGGTTAGGGTTAGGGTTAGGATTAGGGTTAGGGTTAGGGTTAGGGTTCGGGTTAGATTTAGGGTTAGTGTTAGTGTTAGGGTTGAGGTTAGGGTTAGGGTTAGGGTTAGGGTTAGGTTTAGGGTTCGGGTTCGGGTTAGGGTTAGGGTTCGCGTTAGGGTTCGGGTTCGGGTTAGGGTTAGGGTTAGGGTTCTGCTTAGGGTTAGGGTTCGGGTTCGGGTTAGGGTTAGGGTTAGGGTTAGGGTTAGGTTTAGGGTTCTGGTTCGGGTTAGGGTTAGGGTTAGGCTTCGGGTTCGGGTTAGGGTTAGTGTTAGGGCTCTGGTTAGGGTTAGGGGTTAGTGTTAGGGTTAGGGTTATGGTTAGGGTTAGGGTGAGGGGTCGGATTAGGGTTAGGTTAGGGTTAGGGTTAGGGTTCGGGTTAGGGTTCGGGTTAGGTTTAGGGTTTGGTTTAGTTTTCGGGTTAGGATTAGTGTTAGGGTTCGGGTTTGGGTTCGGGTTAGGGTTCGGGTAAGGGTTAGGGTTAGGGTTAGGTTTAGGGTTCGGGTTAGGGTTAGGGTTCGGGTTAGGGTTAAGGTTAGAGTTCAGGTTAGTGTTCAGGTTAGGGTTCGGGTTAGGGTTAGGGTTCGGGTTAGGGTTAGGTTTAGGGTTAGAGTTAGGGTTAGGGTTAGGGTTAGGGTTAGGGTTCGGGGTGGGTTCGGGTTCGGGTTAGGGTTAGGGGTTAGTGTTCAGGTTAGGGTTAGGGTTCGGGTTAGGGTTCGGGTTAGGGTTAGGGTTCGGGTTAGGGTTGGGTTCGGGTTAGGTTTCGGGTTAGGGTTAGGGTTCGGGTTCGGGTTAGGGTTAGGGTTCGGGTTAGGGTTAGGGTTAGGGTTAGGGTTAGGGTTAGGGTTCGGGTTAGGGTAAGGGTTAGGGTTCGGGTTAGGGTTAGGTTTAGGGTTAGGGTTAGGGTTCGGGTTAGGGTTAGGGTTAGGGTTAGGGTTAGGGTTCGGGTTAGAGTTAGGGTTCGGGTTCGGGTTAGAGTTAGGGTTAGGGTTAGGGTTCGGATTAGGGTTAGGGTTAGGGTTCAGGTTAGGGTTAGTGTTCGGGTTAGGTTTAGGGTTAGGGTTATGGTTCGGGTTAGGGTTAGGGTAAGGGTTAGGGTTAGGGTTCGGGTTAGGTTTAGGGTTCGGGATAAGGTTCGGGTTAGGGTTAGGGTTAGGGTTAGGGTTCGGGTTAGTGTTAGGGTTAGGGTTAGGGTTCGGGTTAGGGTTAGGTTTCGGTTTCGGGTTAGGGTTAGGTTTAGGGTTCGGATTAGGGTTAGGGTTAGGGTTCGGGTTAGGGTTAGGTTTCGGGTTCGTTTAGGGTTAGGTTTAGGGTTCGTGTTCGGGTTAGGGTTAGGGGTTAGTGTTCGGGTCCGGGTTAGTGTTAGGGTTAGGTTTCGGGTTAGGGTTAGGGGTTAGTGTTAGAGTTATGGTTAGGGTTAGGGTTAAGGTTCGGATTAGGGTTAGGTTAGGGTTAGGGTTAGGATTCGGGTTAGGGTTAGGGTTAGGTTTAGGGTTAGGTTTCGGGTTAGGTTTAGTGTTCGGGTTAGGGTTACGGTTAGGGTTAGTGTTCGGGTTAGGTTTAGGTTTAGGGTTCGGGTTCAGGTTCGGGTTAGGGTTAGGGTTAGGTTTAGGGTTCGGGTTAGGGTTAGGGTCAGCGTTAGGATTCGGTTTAGGGTTAGGGTTCGGGTTAGGGTTAGGGTTAGGGTTCCGGTTAGGGTTAGGGTTAGGGTTCGTGTTAGGGTTCGGGTTAGGGTTAGGGTTAGGGTTAGGTTTAGGGTTCGGGTTCGGGTTGGGTTAGGGGTTAGTGTTCGGGTTCGGGTTAGGGTTAGGTTTAGGTTTCGGGTTAGGGTTAGGGGTTAGTGATAGAGTTATGGTTAGGGTTAGGGTTAGGGTTTGGATTAGGGTTAGGTTAGGGTTAGGGTTAGGGTAAGGGTTAAGTTTAGGGTTAGGTTTAGGGTTAGGGTTCGGGTTAGGGTAAGTGTTCAGGTTAGGGTTACGGTTAGGGTGAGGGTTCGGGTTAGGTTTAGGTTTAGGGTTCGGGTTCAGGTTCGGGTTAGGGTTAGGGTTAGTGTTAGGGTTCGGGTTAGGTTTAGGATTCGGGTAAGGTGTTAGTGTTCGGGTTCGGGTTAGGGTTAGGTTTAGGTTTAGGGTTAGGGTTCGGGCTAGGGTTAGGGTTCGGGTTAGTGTTCGGGTTCGGGTTAGGGTTAGGGTTCAGGTTAGGGTTAGGGTTAGGGTTCGGGTAAGGGTTAGGTTTAGGGTTAGGGTTAGGGTTCGGGTTACGGTTCGGGTTAGGGTTAGGGTTAAGGTTCGGGTGATGTTTAGGGTTAGGGTTCGGGTTAGGTTTCGGGTTAGGGTTAGGGTTAGGGTTTGGGTTAGGGTTCGGTTAGGGTTCGGGTTAGGGTTCGGGTTAGGGTTTGTGTTAGGGTTCGGCTTAGGGTTCGGGTTAGGGTTAGGGTTAGGGTTAGGGTTAGGTTTAGGGTTCTGGTTAGGGTTAGGGTTCGGGTTAGGGTTAGGGTTAGGGTTAGGGTTCGGGTTCGGGGTTAGGGTTAGGGTTAGGGTTCGGGTTAGGGTTCGGGTTAGGTTTAGGATTCGGGTAAGGGGTTAGTGTTCGGGTTCGGGTTAGGGTTAGGGTCAGGGTTCCGGTTAGGTTTAGGGTTAGGGTTCGGGTTAGGGATAGGGTTAGGTTTAGTGTTAGGGTTCGGGTTAGGGTTAGGGTTCGGGTTAGGGTTAGGGTTAGGGTTAGTGTTCGGGTTAGGGTTACGGTTAGGGTTCGGGTTAGGGTTCGGGTTCGGGTTAGGTTTAGGGGTGTGTTCAGGTTAGGGTTAGGGTTAGGGTTCGGGTTAGGGTTCGGGTTAGGGTTAGGGTTAGGGTTCGGGTTAGGGTTAGGGTTAGTGTTAGGGTTAGGGTTCGGGTTACGTTTAGGGTTCAGGTTAGGTTTAGGGTTAGGGTTCGGGTTAGGGTTAGGGTTAGGGATCGGGTTAGGGTTAGGGTTCGGGTTAGGGTTAGGTTTAGGGTTCAGGTTAGGGTTCGGTTTAGGTTTAGGGTTAGGGTTCGGGTTTGGTTTAGGTTTCGGTTTCGGGTTAGGGTTAGGGTTAGGGTTCGGGTTAGGGTTAGGGTTCGGGTTAGGGTTGGGTTCGGGTTAGGTTTCGGGTTAGGGTTAGGGATAGGGTTCGGGTTAGGTTTAGGGTTGGAGTTCGGGTTAGGGTTCGAGTTAGGGTTCGGGTTCGGGTTAGGGTTAGGGTTAGGGTTCGGATTCGGGGTTAGGTTTCAGGTTAGGGTTCGGGTTACGGTTCGGGTTAGGGGTAGGGTTCGGTTTAGGGTTAGGGTTAAGTTTAGGGTTCGGGTTAAGGTTCGGGTTAGGGTTACGGTTAGGGTTAGGGTTCAGGTTAGGGTTAGGGTTAGGGTTAGGGTTCGGAATAGGGTTAGGGTTAGGGTTCGGGTTAGGGTTAGTGTTCGGTTTAGGGTTAGGGTTAGGGTTAGGGTTCGGGTTAGGGTTAGGGTTCGGGTTAGGGTTCGGGTTCGGGTTATGGTTAGGGTTAGGGTTAGGGTTCGGAATAGGGTTAGGGTTAGGGTTCGGGTTAGGGTTAGTGTTCGGTTTAGGGTTAGGGTTCGGGTTAGGGTTCGGGTTAGGGTTAGGGTTAGGGTTCGGGTTAGGGTTAGTGTTAGGGTTAGGGTTCGGGTTACGTTTAGGGTTCAGGTTAGGTTTAGGGTTAGGGTTCGGGTTAGGGTTAGGTTTAGGGATCGGGTTAGGGTTAGGGTTCGGGTTAGGGTTAGGTTTAGGGTTCAGGTTAGGGTTCGGTTTAGGTTTAGGGTTAGGGTTCGGGTTTGGGTTAGGTTTCGGTTTCGGGTTAGGGTTAGGGTTAGGGTTCGGGTTAGGGTTAGGGTTCGGGTTAGGGTTGGGTTCGGGTTAGGTTTCGGGTTAGGGTTAGGGATAGGGTTCGGGTTAGGTTTAGGGTTGGAGTTCGGGTTAGGGTTCGGGTTAGGGTTCGGGTTCGGGTTAGGGTTAGGGTTAGGGTTCGGATTCGGGGTTAGGTTTCAGGTTAGGGTTCGGGTTACGGTTCGGGTTAGGGGTAGGGTTCGGGTTAGGGTTAGGGTTAAGTTTAGGGTTCGGGTTAAGGTTCGGGTTAGGGTTACGGTTAGGGTTAGGGTTCAGGGTAGGGTTAGGGTTAGGGTTAGGGTTCGGAATAGGGTTAGGGTTAGGGTTCGGGTTAGGGTTAGTGTTCGGTTTAGGGTTAGGGTTAGGGTTAGGGTTCGGGTTAGGGTTAGGGTTCGGGTTAGGGTTCGGGTTCGGGTTATGGTTAGGGTTAGGGTTAGGGTTCGGAATAGGGTTAGGGTTAGGGTTCGGGTTAGGGTTAGTGTTCGGTTTAGGGTTAGGGTTCGGGTTAGGGTTCGGGTTAGGGTTAGGGTTAGGGTTCGGGTTAGGGTTAGGGTTAGTGTTAGGGTTAGGGTTCGGGTTACGTTTAGGGTTCAGGTTAGGTTTAGGGTTAGAGTTCGGGTTAGGGTTAGGTTTAGGGATCGGGTTAGGGTTAGGGTTCGGGTAAGGGTTAGGTTTAGGGTTCAGGTTAGGGTTCGGTTTAGGTTTAGGGTTAGGGTTCGGGTTTGGTTTAGCTTTCGGTTTCGGGTTAGGGTTAGGGTTAGGGTTCGGGTTAGGGTTAGGGTTCGGGTTAGGGTTGGGTTCGGGTTAGGTTTCGGGTTAGGGTTAGGGATAGGGTTCGGGTTAGGTTTAGGGTTGGAGTTCGGGTTAGGGTTCGGGTTAGGGTTCGGGTTAGGGTTAGGGTTCGGGTTAGGGTTAGGGTTCGGGTTAGGGTTAGGGTTAGGGTTCGGGTTAGGGTTAGGTTTAGGGTTAGGGTTAGGGTTCGGGTTAGGGTTAGGGTTCGGGTTTGGGTTAGGGTTCGGGTTAGAGTTAGGGTTCGGGTTCGGGTTAGAGTTAGGGTTAGGGTTAGTGTTCGGATTAGGGTTAGGGTTAGGGTTCAGTTTAGGGTTAGTGTTCGGGTTAGGTTTAGGGTTAGGGTTAGGGTTCGGGTTAGGGTTAGGGTTAGGGTTCGGGTTAGGGTTAGGGTTCGGGTTCGGGTTAGGTTTAGGGTTAGGGTTAGGGTTAGGTTTAGGGTTCTGGTTCTGGTTAGGGTTGGGGGTTAGGGTTCGGGTTCGGGTTAGGGTTAGGGTTAGGGTTCGGTTTAGGGTTAGGGGTTAGTGTTAGGGTTAGGGTTAGGGTTAGGGTTAGGGTTCGAATTAGGGTTAGGTTAGGGTTAGGGTTAGGGTTCGGGTTAGGGTTAGGGTTAGGGTTAGGGTTAGGGTTAGGGTTCGGGTTAGGGTTAGTGTTCAGGTTAGGGTTCGGGTTCGGGTTAGGTTTAGGTTTCGGGTTAAGTTTCGGGTTAGGGTTAGGGTTAGGGTTAGGGTTCGGTTTAGGGATAGTGTCAGGGTTAGGATTCGGGTTAGGGTTATGGTTCGGGTTCGGGTTAGGGTTAGGGTTAGGGTTCGGATTAGGGTTAGGGTTAGGGTTCGGGTTAGGGTTCGGGTTCAGGTTAGGGTTAGGGTTAGGGTTCGGGTTAGGGTAAGGGTTCGAATTCGGGTTAGGGTTAGTGTTAGGGCTAGGGTTCGGGTTAGGGTTAGGGTTAGGGTTCGGGTGAGGGTTCGGGTTAGGGTTCGGGTTATGTTTAGGATTCGGGTAAGGGGTTAGTGTTCGGGTTCGGGTTAGGGTTAGGGTCAGGGTTCCGGTTAGGGTTAGGGTTAGGGTTCGGGTTAGGGATAGGGTTAGGTTTAGTGTTAGGGTTCTGGTTAGGGTTAGGGTTCGGGTTAGGGTTAGGGTTAGGGTTAGGGTTCGGTTTAGGGTTGGGTTAGGGTTCGGGTTAGGGTTCGGGTTAGGGTTAGGGTTAGGTTTAGGGTTCGGGTTAGGGTTACGGTTAGGGTTCGGGTTAGGGTTCGGGTTCGGGTTAGGGTTAGGGGTGTGTGTTCAGGTTAGGGTTAGGGTTAGGGTTCAGGTTAGGGTTCGGGTTAGGGTTAGGGTTAGGGTTCGGGTTAGGGTTAGGGTTAGTGTTAGGGTTAGGGTTCGGGTTACGTTTAGGGTTCTTGTTAGGTTTAGGGTTAGGGTTCGGGTTAGGGTTAGTGTTAGGGATCGGGTTAGGGTCAGGTTTCGGGTTAGGGTTAGGTTTAGGGTTCAGGTTAGGGTTCGGGTTAGGTTTAGGGTTAGGGTTCGGGTTTGGTTTAGGTTTCGGTTTCGGGTTAGGGTTAGGGTTAGGGTTCGGGTTAGGGTTATGGTTTGGGTTAGGGTTGGGTTCGGGTTAGGGTTCGGGTTCGGGTTAGGGTTAAGGTTCGGATTCGGGGTTAGGTTTCAGGTTAGGGTTCGGGTTACGGTTCGGGTTAGGGTTAGGGTTCGGTTTAGGGTTAGGGTTAAGTTTAGGGTTCGGGTTAAGGTTCGGGTTAGGGTTACGGTTAGGGTTAGGGTTCAGGTTAGGGTTAGGGTTAGGGTTAGGGTTCGGGTTAGGTTTAGGTTTCGGGTTCGGGTTAGGGTTAGGGTTAGGGTTAGGGTTCGGAATAGGGTTAGGGTTAGGGTTCGGGTTAGGGTTAGTGTTCGGTTTAGGGTTAGGTTTAGGGTTAGGGTTCGGGTTAGGGTTAGGGTTCGGGTTAGGGTTCGGGTTCGGGTTATGGTTAGGTTTAGGGTTCGGGTTTGGGTTAGGTTTAGGGTTAGGGCTCGGGTTAGGGTTAGGGGTTAGTGTTAGGGTTAGGCTTATGGTTTGGGTTAGGGTTAGTGGTCGGATTAGGGTTAGGTTAGGGTTAGGTTTAGGGTTCGGTTTAGGGTTAGTGTTAGGGTTAGGGTTCGGTTTAGGGTTCGGGTTCGGATTAGGGTTAGGGTTCGGGTTAGGGTTCGGGTTAAAGTTCGGGTTAGGGTTAGGGTTAGGGTTAGGGTTCGGGTTAGGGTTAGGGTTCAGATTAGTGTTAAGGTTAGAGTTCGGGTTAGGGTTCGGGTTAGGGTTCGGGTTAGGGTTAGGTTTCCGGTTAGGGTTAGGTTTAGGGTTAGAGTTAGGGTTAGGTTTAGGGTTAGGGTTAGGGTTCGGGTTAGGGTTCGGGTTCGGTTTAGGGTTAGGGGTTAGTTTTCAGGTGAGGGTTAGGGTTCGGTTTAGGGTTCGGGTTAGGTTTAGGGTTAGGGTTAGGGTTCGGGTTCGTGTTAGGGTTAGGGTTCGGGTTAGGGTTAGGGTTAGGGTTCGGGTTAGGGTTAGGGTTCGGGTTAGGGTTAGGGTTAGGTTTCGGGTTAGGGTTAGGTTTAGGGTTAGGGTTAGGGTTCGGGTTAGGGTTAGGGTTCGGGTTTGGGTTAGGGTTAGGGTTAGAGTTAGGGATCGGGTTCGGGTTAGAGTTAGGGTTAGGGTTAGGGTTCGGATTAGGGTTAGGCTTAGGGTTCAGTTTAGGGTTAGTGTTCGGGTTAGGTTTAGGTTTAGGGTTAGGGTTCGGGTTAGGGTTAGGGTTAGGGTTAGGGTTCGGGTTAGGGTTAGGGTTCGGGTTCGGGTTAGGTTTAGGGTTAGGGTTAGGGTTAGGTTTAGGGTTCGGGTTCTGGTTAGGGTTAGGGGTTAGGGTTCGGGTTCGGGTTAGGGTTAGGGTTAGGGTTCGGAATAGGGTTAGGGGTTAGTGTTAGGGTTAGGGTTAGGGTTAGGGTTAGGGTTCGAATTAGGGTTAGGTTAGGGTTAGGGTTAGGGTTCGGGTTAGTGTTAGGGTTAGGGTTAGGGTTAGGGTTAGGGTTCGGGTTAGGGTTAGTGTTCAGGTTAGGGTTCGGGTTCGGGTTAGGTTTAGGTTTCGGGTTAAGTTTCGGGTTAGGGTTAGGGTTAGGGTTAGGGTTCGGTTTAGGGATAGTGTCAGGGTTAGGATTCGGGTTAGGGTTATGGTTCGGGTTCGGGTTCGGGTTAGGGTTAGGGTTAGGGTTCGGATTAGGGTTAGGGTTAGGGTTCGGGTTAGGGTTCGGGTTCAGGTTAGGGTTAGGGTTAGGGTTCGGGTTAGGGTAAGGGTTCGAATTCGGGTTAGGGTTAGTGTTAGGGCTAGGGTTAGTTTTAGGGTTCGGGTTAGGGTTAGGGATAGGGTTCGGGTTAGGGTTCGGGTTAGGGTTAGGGGTGAGTGTTCAGGTTAGGTTTAGGGTTAGGGTTCGTGTTAGGGTTCGGGTTAGGGTTAGGGTTAGGTTTCGTGTTAGGGTTAGGGTTAGGGTTAGGGTTATGGTTCGGGTTACGTTTAGGGTTCAGGTTAGGTTTAGGGTTAGGGTTCGGGTTAGGGTTAGGGTTAGGTTTCGGGTTAGGGCTAGGGTTCGGGTTAGGGTTAGGTTTAGGGTTCAGGTTAGGGTTCGGGTTAGGTTTAGGTTTAGGGTTCGGGTTTGTTTTAGGTTTCGGGTTCGGGTTAGGGTTAGGGTTAGGGTTAGGGTTCGGGTTAGGGTTAGGGTTCGGGTTAGGGTTGGGTCGGGTTAGGTTTCGGGTTAGGGTTAGGGATAGGGTTCGGGTTAGGTTTAGGGTTGGAGTTTGGGTTAGGGTTCGGGTTAGGGTTCGGTTTCGGGTTAGGGTTAGGGTTAGGGTTCGGATTCGGGGTTAGGGTTCGGGTTAGGGTTCGGGTCAGGGTTCGGGTTACGGTTAGGGTTCGGGTTAGGGTTAGGGTTAAGTTTAGGGTTCGGGTTAAGTTTCGGGTTAGGGTTACGGTTAGGGTTAGGGTTCGGGTTAGGGTTAGGGTTAGGGTTAGGGTTCGGGTTAGGGTTAGGTTTCGGGTTCGGGTTAGGGTTAGGGTTCGGAATAGGGTTAGGGTTAGGGTTCGGGTTAGGGTTAGTGTTCGGTTTAGGGTTAGGTTTAGGGTTAGGGTTCGGGTTAGGGTTAGGGTTCGGGTTAGGGTTAGGGTTAGTGATAGTGTTAGGTTTGAGGTTAGGGTTAGGGTTAGGTTTAGGGTTAGGTTTCGGGTTCGGGTTAGGTTTAGGGTTAGGGTTAGGGTTCGGATTAGGGTTAGGGTTAGGGTTCGGGATAGGGTTAGTGTTCGGTTTAGGGTTAGGGTTAGGGTTTGGTTTCGGGTTAGGGTTAGGGTTCGGGTTAGGGTTAGGGTTCGGGTTAGGGTTTAGGGTTAGGGTTCGGGTTCGGTTTAGGGTTAGGGTTAGGGTTAGGTTTAGGGTTAGCGTTCGGGTTAGGGTTAGGGTTAGTTTTAGTGTTAGGGTTGAGTTTAGGGTTAGGGTTAGGGTTAGGGTTAGGGTTAGGGTTCGGGTTCGGGTTAGGGTTAGGGTTCTGGTGAGGGTTCGGTTTCGTTTTAGGGTTAGGGTTAGGGTTCGGGTTAGGGTTAGGGTTCGGGTTCGGGTTAGGGTTAGGGTTAGGGTTAGGGTTAGGTATAGAGTTCTGGCTCGGGTTAGGGTTAGGGTTTAGGGTTCGGGTTCGGGTTAGGGTTAGGGTTAGGGCTCAGGTTAGGGTTAGGGGTTAGTGTTAGGGTTAGGGTTATGGTTAGGGTTAGGGTTAGTGGTCGGATTCGGGTTAGGTTAGGGTTACGGTTAGGGTTCGGGTTAGGGTTCGGGTTAGGGTTAGGGTTAGGTTTCGGTTTAGGGTTCGGGTTCGGATTAGGGTTAGGGTTCGGGTTAGGGTTCGGGTTAGGGTTCGGGTTAGGGTTAGGTTTAGGGTTAGGGTTCGGATTAGGGTTAGGGTTCGGGTTAGGGTTAAGGTTAGAGTTCGGGTTAGGGTTCGGTTTACGGTTCGGGTTAGGGTTAGGTTTCGGGTTAGGGTTAGGTTTAGGGTTAGAGTTAGGGTTAGGGTTAGGGTTAGGGTTAGGGTTCGGGTTAGGGTTCGGGTTCGGGTTAGGGTTAGGGTTAGGGTTCGGGTTAGGGTTAGGGTTCGGGTTAGGGTTAAGTTTAGAGTTCGGGTTAGGGTTCGGTTTACGGTTCGGGTTAGGGTTAGGTTTCAGGTTAGGGTTAGGTTTAGGGTTAGAGTTAGGGTTCGGGTTCGGGTTAGAGTTAGGGTTAGTGTTAGGGTTCGGATTAGGGTTAGGGTTAGGGTTCAGTTTAGGGTTAGTGTTCGGGTTAGGTTTAGGGTTAGGGTTAGGGTTCGGGTTAGGGTTAGGGTTAGGATTAGGGTTCGGGTTAGGGTTAGGTTTCGGGTTCGGGTTAGGTATAGGGTTAGGGTTAGGGTTATGTTTAGGGTTCGGGTTGGGGTTAGGGTTAGGGGTTAGGGTTCGGTTTCGGGTTAGGGTTAGGGTTAGGGTTCGGGTTAGGGTTTGGGATTAGTGTTAGGGTTAGGGTTAGGGTTAGGGTTAGGGTTCGAATTAGGGTTAGGTAAGGGTTAGGGTTAGGGTTCCGGTTAGGGTTAGGGTTAGGGTTCGGGTTAGGGTTAGGGTTTGGGTTCGGGTTAGGTTTAGGGTTAGGGTTAGGGTCAGGTTTAGGGTTCGGGTTCTTGTTAGGGTTAGGGGTTAGGGTTCGGGTTCGGGTTAGGGTTAGGGTTATGGTTCGGGTTAGGGTTAGGGGTTAGTGTTAGTGTTAGGGTTAGGGTTAGGGTTAGGGTTAGGGTTCGAATTAGGGTTAGGTTAGGGTTAGGGTTAGGGTTCGTGTTAGGGTTAGGTTTAGGGTTAGGGTTAGGGTTAGGGTTCGGGTTAGGGTTAGTGTTCGGGTTAGGGTTCGGGTTAGGGTTAGGTTTAGGGTTCGGGTTAAGGTTCGGGTTAGGGTTAGGGTTAGGGTTCGGTTTAGGGATAGGGTCAAGGTAAGGATTCGGGTTAGGGTTAGGGTTCGGGTTCGGGTTCGGGTTAGGGTTAGGGTTAGGGTTCGGATTAGGGTTAGGGTAAGGGTTCGGGTTAGGGTTCGGGTTCAGGTTAGGGTTAGGGTTAGGGTTCGGGTTAAGGTAAGGGTTCGAATTCGGGTTAGGGTTAGTGTTAGGGTTAGGGTTAGGTTTAGGGTTCGGGATCGGGTTAGGGTTAGGGGTTAGTGTTCGGGTTCGGGTTAGTGTTAGGGTTAGGTTTCGGGTTAGGGTTAGGGGTTAGTGTTAGAGTTATGGTTAGGGTTAAGGTTAGGGTTCGGATTAGGGTTAGGTTAGGGTTAGGGTTAGGGTTCGGGTTAGGGTTAGGGTTAGGTTTAGGGTTAGGTTTCGGGTTAGGGTTAGTGTTCGGGTTAGGGTTACGTTTAGGGATAGTGTTCGGGTTAGGTTTAGGTTTAGGGTTCGGGTTCGGATTAGGGTTAGGGTTCGGGTTAGGGTTAGGGATAGGGTTCGGGTTAGGTTTAGGGTTGGAGTTCGGGTTAGGGTTCGGGTTAGGGTTCGGGTTCGGGTTAGGGTTAGGGTTCGGATTCGGGGTTAGGGTTCGTGTTAGGGTTCGGGTTAGGGTTCGGGCTAGGGTTAGGGTTCGGGTTAGGGTTAGGTTTAGGTTTAGGGTTCGGGTTAAGGTTCGGGTTAGGGTTAGTGTTAGGGTTAGTGTTCGGGTTAGGGTTAGGGTTAGTGTTAAGGTTCGGGTTAGGGTTAGGTTTCGGGTTCGGATTAGGGTTAGGGTTAGGGTTAGGGTTAGGGTTCGGATTAGGGTTAGGGTTAGGGTTCGGGTTAGGGTTAGTGTTCGGTTTAGGGTTAGGGTTAGTGTTAGGGTTAGGGTTAGGGTTAGGGTTCGGGTTAGGGTTAGGGTTCGGGTTAGGGTTTAGGGTTAGGGTTCGGGTTCGGGTTAGGGTTAGGGTTAGGATTAGGGTTAGGGTTAGGGTTAGGGTTCGGGTTAGATTTAGGGTTAGTGTTAGTGTTAGGGTTGAGGTTAGGGTTAGGGTTAGGTTTAGGGTTAGGGTTAGGGTTCGGGTTCGGGTTAGGGTTAGGGTTCGCGTTAGGGTTCGGGTTCGGGTTAGGGTTAGGGTTAGGGTTCGGCTTAGGGTTAGGTTTCGGGTTCGGGTTAGGGTTAGGGTTAGGGTTAGGGTTAGGTTTAGGGTTCTGGTTCGGGTTAGGGTTAGGTTTTAGGCTTCGGGTTCGGGTTAGGGTTAGTGTTAGGGCTCTGGTTAGGGTTAGGGGTTAGTGTTAGGGTTAGTGTTATGGTTAGGGTTAGGGTGAGGGGTCGGATTAGGGTTAGGTTAGGGTTAGGGTTAGGGTTCGGGTTAGGGTTCGGTTTAGGTTTAGGGTTTGGTTTAGGTTTCGGGTTAGGATTAGTGTTAGGGTTCGGGTTTGGGTTCGGGTTAGGGTTCGGGTAAGGGTTAGGGTTAGGGTTAGGGTTAGGGTTCGGGTTAGGGTTAGGGTTCGGGTTAGGGTTAAGGTTAGAGTTCAGGTTAGTGTTCAGGTTAGGGTTCGGGTTAGGGTTAGGGTTCGGGTTAGGGTTAGGTTTAGGGTTAGAGTTAGGGTTAGGGTTAGGGTTAGGTTTAGGGTTCGGGGTGGGTTCGGGTTCGGGTTAGGGTTAGGGGTTAGTGTTCAGGTTAGGGTTAGGGTTCGGGTTAGGGTTCGGGTTAGGGTTAGGGTTCGGGTTAGGGTTGGGTTCGGGTTAGGTTTCGGGTTAGGGTTAGGGTTCGGGTTCGGGTTAGGGTTAGGGTTCGGGTTAGGGTTAGGGTTAGGGTTAGGGTTAGGGTTCGGGTTAGGGTTAGGGTTAGGGTTCGGGTTAGGGTTAGGTTTAGGGTTAGGGTTAGGGTTCGGGTTAGGGTTAGGGTTAGGGTTAGGGTTAGGGTTCGGGTTAGAGTTAGGGTTCGGGTTCGGGTTAGAGTTAGGGTTAGGGTTAGGGTTCGGATTAGGGTTAGGGTTAGGGTTCAGGTTAGGGTTAGTGTTCGGGTTAGGTTTAGGGTTAGGGTTATGGTTCGGGTTAGGGTTAGGGTAAGGGTTAGGGTTAGGGTTCGGGTTAGGTTTAGGGTTCGGGATAAGGTTCGGGTTAGGGTTAGGGTTAGGGTTAGGGTTCGGGTTAGTGTTAGGGTTAGGGTTAGGGTTCGGGTTAGGGTTAGGTTTCGGTTTCGGGTTAGGGTTAGGTTTAGGGTTCGGATTAGGGTTAGGGTTAGGGTTCGGGTTAGGGTTAGGTTTCGGGTTCGTTTAGGGTTAGGTTTAGGGTTCGTGTTCGGGTTAGGGTTAGGGGTTAGTGTTCGGGTCCGGGTTAGTGTTAGGGTTAGGTTTCGGGTTAGGGTTAGGGGTTAGTGTTAGAGTTATGGTTAGGGTTAGGGTTAGGGTTCGGATTAGGGTTAGGTTAGGGTTAGGGTTAGGATTCGGGTTAGGGTTAGGGTTAGGTTTAGGGTTAGGTTTCGGGTTAGGGTTAGTGTTCGGGTTAGGGTTACGGTTAGGGTTAGTGTTCGGGTTAGGTTTAGGTTTAGGGTTCGGGTTCAGGTTCGGGTTAGGGTTAGGGTTAGGTTTAGGGTTCGGGTTAGGGTTAGGGTCAGGGTTAGGATTCGGTTTAGGGTTAGGGTTCGGGTTCGGGTTAGGGTTAGGGTTAGGGTTCCGGTTAGGGTTAGGGTTAGGGTTCGTGTTAGGGTTCGGGTTAGGGTTAGGGTTAGGGTTAGGTTTAGGGTTCGGGTTCGGGTTGGGTTAGGGGTTAGTGTTCGGGTTCGGGTTAGGGTTAGGTTTAGGTTTCGGGTTAGGGTTAGGGGTTAGTGATAGAGTTATGGTTAGGGTTAGGGTTAGGGTTTGGATTAGGGTTAGGTTAGGGTTAGGGTTAGGGTAAGGGTTAAGTTTAGGGTTAGGTTTAGGGTTAGGGTTCGGGTTAGGGTAAGTGTTCAGGTTAGGGTTACGGTTAGGGTGAGGGTTCGGGTTAGGTTTAGGTTTAGGGTTCGGGTTCAGGTTC
Source organism: Urocyon cinereoargenteus (assembly GCA_032313775.1). Classification (NCBI taxonomy): domain Eukaryota; kingdom Metazoa; phylum Chordata; class Mammalia; order Carnivora; family Canidae; genus Urocyon; species Urocyon cinereoargenteus. The sequence continues at coordinate 675,365 of JAVLSZ010000091.1, read as the reverse complement.
GGGTTAGTGTTAGGGTTAGGGTTCGGGTTAGGGTTAGGGTTCGGGTTAGGGTTAGGGTTAAGTTTAGGGTTCGGGTTAAGGTTCGGGTTAGGGTTACGGTTAGGGTTAGGGTTCAGGTTAGGGTTAGGGTTAGGGTTAGGGTTCGGATTCGGGTTAGGGTTTGGGTTCGGGTTAGGGTTAGGGTTAGGGTTAGGGTTAGGTTTAGGTTTCTGGTTCGGGTTAGGGTTAGGGTTTAGGGTTCGGGTTCGGGTTAGGTTTAGGGTTAGGGCTCGGGTTAGGGTTAGGGGTTAGTGTTAGGGTTAGGGTTATGGTTAGGGTTAGGGTTAGTGGTCGGATTAGGGTTAGGTTAGGGTTAGGTTTAGGTTTCGGGTTAGGGTTAGGGTTAGGGTTAGTGTTCGGTTTAGGGTTCGGGTTCGGATTAGGGTTAGGGTTCGGGTTAGGGTTCGGGTTAGGGTTCGGGTTAGGGTTAGGGTTAGGGTTCGGGTTAGGGTTCGGGTTCGGGTTAGGGTTAGGGGTTAGTTTTCAGGTGAGGGTTAGGGTTCGGTTTAGGGTTCGGGTTAGGTTTAGGGTTAGGGTTAGGGTTCGGGTTCGGGTTAGGGTTAGGGTTCGGGTTAGGGTTAGGGTTAGGGTTCGGGTTAGGGTTAGGGTTCGGGTTAGGGTTAGGGTTCGGGTTAGGGTTAGGGTTAGGGTTCGGGTTAGGGTTAGGTTTAGGGTTAGGGTTAGGGTTCGGGTTAGGGTTACGGTTCGGGTTTGGGTTAGGGTTCGGGTTAGAGTTAGGGTTCGGGTTCGGGTTAGAGTTAGGGTTAGGGTTAGTGTTCGGATTAGGGTTAGGGTTAGGGTTCAGTTTAGGGTTAGTGTTCGGGTTAGGTTTAGGGTTAGGGTTAGGGTTCGGGTTAGGGTTAGGGTTAGGGTTAGGGTTCGGGTTAGGGTTAGGGTTCGGGTTCGGGTTAGGTTTAGGGTTAGGGTTAGGGTTAGGTTTAGGGTTCTGGTTCTGGTTAGGGTTAGGGGTTAGGGTTCGGGTTCGGGTTAGGGTTAGGGTTAGGGTTCGGTTTAGGGTTAGGGGTTAGTGTTAGGGTTAGGGTTAGGGTTAGGGTTAGGGTTCGAATTAGGGTTAGGTTAGGGTTAGGGTTAGGGTTCGGGTTAGGGTTAGGGTTAGGGTTAGGGTTAGGGTTAGGGTTCGGGTTAGGGTTAGTGTTCAGGTTAGGGTTCGGGTTCGGGTTAGGTTTAGGTTTCGGGTTAAGTTTCGGGTTAGGGTTAGGTTTAGGGTTAGGGTTCGGTTTAGGGATAGTGTCAGGGTTAGGATTCGGGTTAGGGTTATGGTTCGGGTTCGGGTTAGGGTTAGGGTTAGGGTTCGGATTAGGGTTAGGGTTAGGGTTCGGATTAGGGTTCGGGTTCAGGTTAGGGTTAGGGTTAGGGTTCGGGTTAGGGTAAGGGTTCGAATTCGGGTTAGGGTTAGTGTTAGGGCTAGGGTTCGGGTTAGGGTTAGGGTTAGGGTTCGGGTTAGGGTTCGGGTTAGGGTTCGGGTTAGGTTTAGGATTCGGGTAAGGGGTTAGTGTTCGGGTTCGGGTTAGGGTTAGGGTCAGGGTTCCGGTTAGGGTTAGGGTTAGGGTTCGGGTTAGGGATAGGGTTAGGTTTAGTGTTAGGGTTCTGGTTAGGGTTAGGGTTCGGGTTAGGGTTAGGGTTAGGGTTAGGGTTCGGGTTAGGGTTGGGTTAGGGTTCGGGTTAGGGTTCGGGTTAGGGTTAGGGTTAGGTTTAGGGTTCGGGTTAGGGTTGCGGTTAGGGTTCGGGTTAGGGTTCGGGTTCGGGTTAGGGTTAGGGGTGTGTGTTCAGGTTAGGGTTAGGGTTAGGGTTCAGGTTAGGGTTCGGGTTAGGGTTAGGGTTAGGGTTCGGTTTAGGGTTAGGGTTAGTGTTAGGGTTAGGGTTCGGGTTACGTTTAGGGTTCTTGTTAGGTTTAGGGTTAGGGTTCGGGTTAGGGTTAGTGTTAGGGATCGGGTTAGGGTCAGGTTTCGGGTTAGGGTTAGGTTTAGGGTTCAGGTTAGGGTTCGGGTTAGGTTTAGGGTTAGGGTTCGGGTTTGGTTTAGGTTTAGGTTTCGGTTTCGGTTTAGGGTTAGGGTTAGGGTTCGGGTTAGGGTTATGGTTTGGGTTAGGGTTGGGTTCGGGTTAGGGTTCGGGTTCGGGTTAGGGTTAAGGTTCGGATTCGGGGTTAGGTTTCAGGTTAGGGTTCGGGTTACGGTTCGGGTTAGGGTTAGGGTTCGGGTTAGGGTTAGGGTTAAGTTTAGGGTTCGGGTTAAGGTTCGGGTTAGGGTTACGGTTAGGGTTAGGGTTCAGGTTAGGGTTAGGGTTAGGGTTAGGGTTCGGGTTAGGTTTAGGTTTCGGGTTCGGGTTAGGGTTAGGGTTAGGGTTAGGGTTCGGAATAGGGTTAGGGTTAGGGTTCGGGTTAGGGTTAGTGTTCGGTTTAGGGTTAGGTTTAGGGTTAGGGTTCGGGTTAGGGTTAGGGTTCGGGTTAGGGTTCGGGTTCGGGTTAGGGTTAGGTTTAGGGTTCGGGTTTGGGTTAGGGTTCGGGTTCGGGTTAGGGTTAGGGTTAGGGTTAGGGTTAGGTTTAGGTTTCTGGTTCGGGTTAGGGTTAGGGTTTAGGGTTCGGGTTCGGGTTAGGTTTAGGGTTAGGGCTCGGGTTAGGGTTAGGGGTTAGTGTTAGGGTTAGGGTTATGGTTTGGGTTAGGGTTAGTGGTCGGATTAGGGTTAGGTTAGGGTTAGGTTTAGGGTTCGGTTTAGGGTTAGGGTTAGGGTTAGGGTTCGGTTTAGGGTTCGGGTTCGGATTAGGGTTAGGGTTCGGGTTAGGGTTCGGGTTAAAGTTCGGGTTAGGGTTAGGGTTAGGGTTAGGGTTCGGGTTAGGGTTAGGGTTCGGATTAGGGTTAAGGTTAGAGTTCGGGTTAGGGTTCGGGTTAGGGTTCGGGTTAGGGTTAGGTTTCCGGTTAGGGTTAGGTTTAGGGTTAGCGTTAGGGTTAGGTTTAGGGTTAGGGTTAGGGTTCGGGTTAGGGTTCGGGTTCGGTTTAGGGTTAGGGGTTAGTTTTCAGGTGAGGGTTAGGGTTCGGTTTAGGGTTCGGGTTAGGTTTAGGGTTAGGGTTAGGGTTCGGGTTCGTGTTAGGGTTAGGGTTCGGGTTAGGGTTAGGGTTAGGGTTCGGGTTAGGGTTAGGGTTCGGGTTAGGGTTAGGTTTAGGGTTCGGATTAGGGTTAGGTTTAGGGTTAGGGTTAGGGTTCGGGTTAGGGTTAGGGTTCGGGTTTGGGTTAGGGTTAGGGTTAGAGTTAGGGATCGGGTTCGGGTTAGAGTTAGGGTTAGGGTTAGGGTTCGGATTAGGGTTAGGCTTAGGGTTCAGTTTAGGGTTAGTGTTCGGGTTAGGTTTAGGGTTAGGGTTAGGGTTCAGGTTAGGGTTAGGGTTAGGGTTAGGGTTCGGGTTAGGGTTAGGGTTCGGGTTCGGGTAGGTTTAGGGTTAGGGTTAGGGTTAGGTTTAGGGTTCGGGTTCTGGTTAGGGTTAGGGGTTAGGGTTCGGGTTCGGGTTAGGGTTAGGGTTAGGGTTCGGAATAGGGTTAGGGGTTAGTGTTAGGGTTAGGGTTAGGGTTAGGGTTAGGGTTCGAATTAGGGTTAGGTTAGGGTTAGGGTTAGGGTTCGGGTTAGTGTTAGGGTTAGGGTTAGGGTTAGGGTTAGGGTTCGGGTTAGGGTTAGTGTTCAGGTTAGGGTTCGGGTTCGGGTTAGGTTTAGGTTTCGGGTTAAGTTTCGGGTTAGGGTTAGGGTTAGGGTTAGGGTTCGGTTTAGGGATAGTGTCAGGGTTAGGATTCGGGTTAGGGTTATGGTTCGGGTTCGGGTTCGGGTTAGGGTTAGGGTTAGGGTTCGGATTAGGGTTAGGGTTAGGGTTCGGGTTAGGGTTCGGGTTCAGGTTAGGGTTAGGGTTAGGGTTCGGGTTAGGGTAAGGGTTCGAATTCGGGTTAGGGTTAGTGTTAGGGCTAGGGTTAGTTTTAGGGTTCGGGTTAGGGTTAGGGATAGGGTTCGGGTTAGGGTTCGGGTTAGGGTTAGGGGTGAGTGTTCAGGTTAGGGTTAGGGTTAGGGTTCGGGTTAGGGTTCGGGTTAGGGTTAGGGTTAGGTTTCGTGTTAGGGTTAGGGTTAGGGTTAGGGTTATGGTTCGGGTTACGTTTAGGGTTCAGGTTAGGTTTAGGGTTAGGGTTCGGGTTAGGGTTAGGGTTAGGTTTCGGGTTAGGGCTAGGGTTCGGGTTAGGGTTAGGTTTAGGGTTCAGGTTAGGGTTCGGGTTAGGTTTAGGTTTAGGGTTCGGGTTTGTTTTAGGTTTCGGGTTCGGGTTAGGGTTAGGGTTAGGGTTCGGGTTAGGGTTAGGGTTCGGGTTAGGGTTGGGTCGGGTTAGGTTTCGGGTTAGGGTTAGGGATAGGGTTCGGGTTAGGTTTAGGGTTGGAGTTTGGGTTAGGGTTCGGGTTGGGGATCGGTTTCGGGTTAGGGTTAGGGTTAGGGTTCGGATTCGGGGTTAGGGTTCGGGTTAGGGTTCGGGTCAGGGTTCGGGTTACGGTTAGGGTTCGGGTTAGGGTTAGGGTTAAGTTTAGGGTTCGGGTTAAGTTTCGGGTTAGGGTTACGGTTAGGGTTAGGGTTCGGGTTAGGGTTAGGGTTAGGGTTAGGGTTCGGGTTAGGGTTAGGTTTCGGGTTCGGGTTAGGGTTAGGGTTAGGGTTAGGGTTCGGAATAGGGTTAGGGTTAGGGTTCGGGTTAGGGTTAGTGTTCGGTTTAGGGTTAGGTTTAGGGTTAGGGTTCGGGTTAGGGTTAGGGTTCGGGTTAGGGTTAGGGTTCGGGTTAGGGTTTAGGGTTAGGGTTAGGGTTCGGGTTAGGGTTAGGGTTAGTGATAGTGTTAGGTTTGAGGTTAGGGTTAGGGTTAGGTTTAGGGTTAGGTTTCGGGTTCGGGTTAGGTTTAGGGTTAGGGTTAGGGTTCGGATTAGGGTTAGGGTTAGGGTTCGGGATAGGGTTAGTGTTCGGTTTAGGGTTAGGGTTAGGGTTTGGTTTCGGGTTAGGGTTAGGGTTCGGGTTAGGGTTAGGGTTCGGGTTAGGGTTTAGGGTTAGGGTTCGGGTTCGGTTTAGGGTTAGGGTTAGGGTTAGGTTTAGGGTTAGCGTTCGGGTTAGGGTTAGGGTTAGTTTTAGTGTTAGGGTTGAGTTTAGGGTTAGGGTTAGGGTTAGGGTTAGGGTTAGGGTTCGGGTTCGGGTTAGGGTTAGGGTTCTGGTGAGGGTTCGGTTTCGTTTTAGGGTTAGGGTTAGGGTTCGGGTTAGGGTTAGGGTTCGGGTTCGGGTTAGGGTTAGGGTTAGGGTTAGGGTTAGGTAT
>JAVLSZ010000091.1:647500-665000 GCA_032313775.1 Urocyon cinereoargenteus | reverse complement strand
AGTGTTAGGGTTAGTGTTCGGGTTAGGGTTAGGGTTAGTGTTAGGGTTCGGGTTAGGGTTAGGTTTCAGGTTCGGATTAGGGTTAGGGTTAGGGTTAGGGTTAGGGTTCGGTTTAGGGTTAGGGTTAGGGTTCGGGTTAGGGTTAGTGTTCGGTTTAGGGTTAGGGTTAGTGTTAGGGTTAGGGTTAGGGTTAGGGTTCGGGTTAGGGTTAGGGTTCGGGTTAGGGTTTAGGGTTAGGGTTCGGGTTCGGGTTAGGGTTAGGGTTAGGATTAGGGTTAGGGTTAGGGTTAGGGTTCGGGTTAGATTTAGGGTTAGTGTTAGTGTTAGGGTTGAGGTTAGGGTTAGGGTTAGGGTTAGGGTTAGGGTTAGGGTTAGGGTTCGGGTTCGGGTTAGGGTTAGGGTTCGCGTTAGGGTTCGGGTTCGGGTTAGGGTTAGGGTTAGGTTTCGGCTTAGGGTTAGGGTTCGGGTTCGGGTTAGGGTTAGGGTTAGGGTTAGGGTTAGGTTTAGGGTTCTGGTTCGGGTTAGGGTTAGGTTTTAGGCTTCGGGTTCGGGTTAGGGTTAGTGTTAGGGCTCTGGTTAGGGTTAGGGGTTAGTGTTAGGGTTAGGGTTATGGTTAGGGTTAGGGTGAGGGGTCGGATTAGGGTTAGGTTAGGGTTAGGGTTAGGGTTCGGGTTAGGGTTCGGGTTAGGTTTAGGGTTTGGTTTAGGTTTCGGGTTAGGATTAGTGTTAGGGTTCGGGTTTGGGTTCGGGTTAGGGTTCGGGTAAGGGTTAGGGTTAGGGTTAGGGTTAGGGTTCGGGTTAGGGTTAGGGTTCGGGTTAGGGTTAAGGTTAGAGTTCAGGTTAGTGTTCAGGTTAGGGTTCGGGTTAGGGTTAGGGTTCGGGTTAGGGTTAGGTTTAGGGTTAGAGTTAGGGTTAGGGTTAGGGTTAGGGTTAGGGTTCGGGGTGGGTTCGGGTTCGGGTTAGGGTTAGGGGTTAGTGTTCAGGTAAGGGTTAGGGTTCGGGTTAGGGTTCGGGTTAGGGTTAGGGTTCGGGTTAGGGTTGGGTTCGGGTTAGGTTTCGGGTTAGGGTTAGGGTTCGGGTTCGGGTTAGGGTTAGGGTTCGGGTTAGGGTTAGGGTTAGGGTTAGGGTTAGTGTTAGGGTTAGGGTTCGGGTTAGGGTTAGGGTTAGGGTTCGGGTTAGGGTTAGGTTTAGGGTTAGGGTTAGGGTTCGGGTTAGGGTTAGGGTTAGGGTTAGGGTTAGGGTTCGGGTTAGAGTTAGGGTTCGGGTTCGGGTTAGAGTTAGGGTTAGGGTTAGGGTTCGGATTAGGGTTAGGGTTAGGGTTCAGGTTAGGGTTAGTGTTCGGGTTAGGTTTAGGGTTAGGGTTATGGTTCGGGTTAGGGTTAGGGTAAGGGTTAGGGTTAGGGTTCGGGTTAGGTTTAGGGTTCGGGATAAGTTTCGGGTTAGGGTTAGGGTTAGGGTTAGGGTTCGGGTTAGTGTTAGGGTTAGGGTTAGGGTTCGGGTTAGGGTTAGGTTTCGGTTTCGGGTTAGGGTTAGGTTTAGGTTTCGGATTAGGGTTAGGGTTAGGGTTCGGGTTAGGGTTAGGTTTCGGGTTCGTTTAGGGTTAGGTTTAGGGTTCGTGTTCGGGTTAGGGTTAGGGGTTAGTGTTCGGGTCCGGGTTAGTGTTAGGGTTAGGTTTCGGGTTAGGGTTAGGGGTTAGTGTTAGAGTTATGGTTAGGGTTAGGGTTAGGGTTCGGATTAGGGTTAGGTTAGGGTTAGGGTTAGGATTCGGGTTAGGGTTAGGGTTAGGTTTAGGGTTAGGTTTCGGGTTAGGGTTAGTGTTCGGGTTAGGGTTACGGTTAGGGTTAGTGTTCGGGTTAGGTTTAGGTTTAGGTTTCGGGTTCAGGTTCGGGTTAGGGTTAGGGTTAGGTTTAGGGTTCGGGTTAGGGTTAGGGTCAGGGTTAGGATTCGGTTTAGGGTTAGGGTTCGGGTTCGGGTTAGGGTTAGGGTTAGGGTTCCGGTTAGGGTTAGGGTTAGGGTTCGTGTTAGGGTTCGGGTTAGGGTTAGGGTTAGGGTTAGGTTTAGGGTTCGGGTTCGGGTTGGGTTAGGGGTTAGTGTTCGGGTTCGGGTTAGGGTTAGGTTTAGGTTTCGGGTTAGGGTTAGGGGTTAGTGATAGAGTTATGGTTAGGGTTAGGGTTAGGGTTTGGATTAGGGTTAGGTTAGGGTTAGGGTTAGGGTAAGGGTTAAGTTTAGGGTTAGGTTTAGGGTTAGGGTTCGGGTTAGGGTAAGTGTTCAGGTTAGGGTTATGGTTAGGGTGAGGGTTCGGGTTAGGTTTAGGTTTAGGGTTCGGGTTCAGGTTCGGGTTAGGGTTAGGGTTAGGGTTAGGGTTCGGGTTAGGTTTAGGATTCGGGTAAGGGGTTAGTGTTCGGGTTCGGGTTAGGGTTAGGTTTAGGTTTAGGGTTAGGGTTCGGGCTAGGGTTAGGGTTCGGGTTAGTGTTCGGTTTCGGGTTAGGGTTAGGGTTCAGGTTAGGGTTAGGGTTAGGGTTCGGGTAAGGGTTAGGTTTAGGGTTAGGGTTAGGGTTCGGGTTACGGTTCGGGTTAGGGTTCGGGTTAGGTTTAGGATTCGGGTAAGGGGTTAGTGTTCGGGTTCGGGTTAGGGTTAGGGTCAGGGTTCCGGTTAGGTTTAGGGTTAGGGTTCGGGTTAGGGATAGGGTTAGGTTTAGTGTTAGGGTTCGGGTTAGGGTTAGGGTTCGGGTTAGGGTTAGGGTTAGGGTTAGGGTTCGGGTTAGGGTCGGGTTAGGGTTAGGGTTAGGTTTAGGGTTCGGGTTAGGGATACGGTTAGGGTTCGGGTTAGGGTTCGGGTTCGGGTTAGGGTTAGGGGTGTGTGTTCAGGTTAGGGTTAGGGTTAGGGTTCGGGTTAGTGTTCGGGTTAGGGTTAGGGTTAGGGTTCGGGTTAGGGTTAGGGTTAGTGTTAGGGTTAGGGTTCGGGTTACGTTTAGGGTTCAGGTTAGGTTTAGGGTTAGGGTTCGGGTTAGGGTTAGGGTTAGGGATCGGGTTAGGGTTAGGGTTCGGGTTAGGGTTAGGTTTAGGGTTCAGGTAAGGGTTCGGTTTAGGTTTAGGGTTAGGGTTCGGGTTTTGTTTAGGTTTCGGTTTCGGGTTAGGGTTAGGGTTCGGGTTAGGGTTAGGGTTCGGGTTAGGGTTGGGTTCGGGTTAGGTTTCGGGTTAGGGTTAGGGATAGGATTCGGGTTAGGTTTAGGGTTGGAGTTCGGGTTAGGTTTCGGGTTAGGGTTCGGGTTCGGGTTAGGGTTAGGGTTAGGGTTCGGATTCGGGGTTAGGTTTCAGGTTAGGGTTCGGGTTACGGTTCGGGTTAGGGGTAGGGTTCGGGTTAGGTTTAGGGTTAAGTTTAGGGTTCTGGTTAAGGTTCGGGTTAGGGTTACGGTTAGGGTTAGGGTTCAGGTTAGGGTTAGGGTTAGGGTTAGGGTTCGGAATAGGGTTAGGGTTAGGGTTCGGGTTAGGGTTAGTGTTCGGTTTAGGGTTAGGGTTAGGGTTAGGGTTCGGGTTAGGGTTAGGGTTCGGGTTAGGGTTCGGGTTCAGGTTATGGTTAGGTTTAGGGTTCGGGTTCGGGTTAGGGTTCGGGTTCGGGTTAGGGTTAGGGTTAGGGTTAGGGTTAGGTTTAGGTTTTTGGTTCGGGTTAGGGTTAGGGTTTAGGGTTCGGGTTCGGGTTAGGTTTAGGGTTAGGGCTCGGGTTAGGGTTAGGGGTTATTGTTAGGGTTAGGGTTATGGTTAGGGTTAGGGTTAGTGGTCGGATTAGGGTTAGGTTAGGGTTAGGTTTAGGTTTCGGGTTAGGGTTAGGGTTAAGGTTAGGGTTCGGTTTAGGGTTCGGGTTCGGATTAGGGTTAGGGTTCGGGTTAGGGTTCGGGTTAGGGTTCGGGTTAGGGTTAGGGTTAGGGTTCGGGTTAGGGTTCGGGTTCGGGTTAGGGTTAGGGGTTAGTTTTCAGGTGAGGGTTAGGGTTCGGTTTAGGGTTCGGGTTAGGTTTAGGGTTAGGGTTAGGGTTCGGGTTCGGGTTAGGGTTAGGGTTCGGGTTAGGGTTAGGGTTAGGGTTCGGGTTAGGGTTAGGGTTCGGGTTAGGGTTAGGGTTCGGGTTAGGGTTAGGGTTAGGTTTCGGGTTAGGGTTAGGTTTAGGGTTAGGGTTAGGGTTCGGGTAGGGTTAGGGTTCGGGTTTGGGTTAGGGTTCGGGTTAGAGTTAGGGTTCGGGTTCGGGTTAGAGTTAGGGTTAGGGTTAGGGTTCGGATTAGGGTTAGGGTTAGGGTTCAGTTTAGGGTTAGTGTTCGGGTTAGGTTTAGGGTTAGGGTTAGGGTTCGGGTTAGGGTTAGGGTTAGGGTTAGGGTTCGGGTTAGGGTTAGGGTTCGGGTTCGGGTTAGGTTTAGGGTTAGGGTTAGGGTTAGGTTTAGGGTTCGGGTTCTGGTTAGGGTTAGGGGTTAGGGTTCGGGTTCGGGTTAGGGTTAGGGTTAGGGTTCGGTTTAGGGTTAGGGTTTAGTGTTAGGGTTAGGGTTAGGGTTAGGGTTAGGGTTCGAATTAGGGTTAGGTTAGGGTTAGGGTTAGGGTTCGGGTTAGGGTTAGGGTTAGGGTTAGGTTTAGGGTTAGGGTTAGGGATAGGGTTAGGGTTCGTTTAGGGATAGTGTCAGGGTTAGGATTCGGGTTAGGGTTATGGTTCGGGTTCGGGTTCGGGTTAGGGTTAGGGTTAGGGTTCGGATTAGGGTTAGGGTTAGGGTTCGTGTTAGGGTAAGTGTTCGAATTCGGGTTAGGGTTAGTGTTAGGGCTAGGGTTCGGGTTAGGGTTAGGGTTAGGGTTCGGGTTAGGGTTCGGGTTAGGGTTCGGGTTAGGTTTAGGATTCGGGTAAGGGGTTAGTGTTCGGGTTCGGGTTAGGGTTAGGGTCAGGGTTCCGGTTAGGGTTAGGGTTAGGGTTCGGGTTAGGGATAGGGTTAGGTTTAGTGTTAGGGTTCGGGTTAGGGTTAGGGTTCGGGTTAGGGTTAGGGTTAGGGTTAGGGTTCGGGTTACGGTTGGGTTAGGGTTCGGGTTAGGGTTCGGGTTAGGGTTAGGGTTAGGTTTAGGGTTCGGGTTAGGGTTACGGTTAGGGTTCGGGTTAGGGTTCGGGTTCGGGTTAGGGTTAGGGGTGTGTGTTCAGGTTAGGGTTAGAGTTAGGGTTCGGGTTTGGGTTCGGGTTAGGGTTAGGGTTAGGGTTCGGGTTAGGGTTAGTGTTAGTGTTAGGGTTAGGGTTCGGTTTACGTTTAGGGTTCATGTTAGGTTTAGGGTTAGGGTTCGGGTTAGGGTTAGTGTTAGGGATCGGGTTAGGGTTAGGGTTCGGGTTAGGGTTAGGTTTAGGGTTCAGGTTAGGGTTCGGGTTAGGTTTAGGGTTAGGGTTCGGGTTTGGTTTAGGTTTCGGTTTCGGGTTAGGGTTAGGGTTAGGGTTCGGGTTAGGGTTATGGTTTGGGTTAGGGTTGGGTTCGGGTTAGGTTTCGGGTTAGGGTTAGGGATAGGGTTCGGGTTAGGTTTAGGGTTGGATTTCGGGTTAGGGTTCGGGTTAGGGTTCGGGTTCGGGTTAGGGTTAGGGTTCGGATTCGGGGTTAGGTTTCAGGTTAGGGTTCGGGTTACGGTTCGGGTTAGGGTTAGGGTTCGGGTTAGGGTTAGGGTTAAGTTTAGGGTTCGGGTTAAGGTTCGGGTTAGGGTTACGGTTAGGGTTAGGGTTCAGGTTAGGGTTAGGGTTAGGGTTAGGGTTCGGGTTAGGTTTAGGTTTCGGGTTCGGGTTAGGGTTAGGGTTAGGGTTAGGGTTCGGAATAGGGTTAGGGTTAGGGTTCGGGTTAGGGTTAGTGTTCGGTTTAGGGTTAGGTTTAGGGTTAGGGTTCGGGTTAGGGTTAGGGTTCGGGTTAGGGTTCGGGTTCGGGTTAGGGTTAGGTTTAGGGTTCGGGTTTGGGTTAGGGTTCGGGTTCGGGTTAGGGTTAGGGTTAGGGTTAGGGTTAGGTTTAGGTTTCTGGTTCGGGTTAGGGTTAGGGTTTAGGGTTCGGGTTCGGGTTAGGTTTAGGGTTAGGGCTCGGGTTAGGGTTCGGGGTTAGTGTTAGGGTTAGGGTTATGGTTTGGGTTAGGGTTAGTGGTCGGATTAGGGTTAGGTTAGGGTTAGGTTTAGGGTTCGGTTTAGGGTTAGGGTTAGGGTTAGGGTTCGGTTTAGGGTTCGGGTTCGGATTAGGGTTAGGGTTCGCGTTAGGGTTCGGGTTAGGGTTCGGGTTAGGGTTAGGGTTAGGGTTCGGGTTAGGGTTAGGGTTCGGGTTAGGGTTAAGGTTAGAGTTCGGGTTAGGGTTCGGGTTAGGGTTCGGGTTAGGGTTAGGTTTCCGGTTAGGGTTAGGTTTAGGGTTAGAGTTAGGGTTAGGTTTAGGGTTAGGGTTAGGGTTCGGGTTCGGTTTAGGGTTAGGGGTTAGTTTTCAGGTGAGGGTTAGGGTTCGGTTTAGGGTTCGGGTTAGGTTTAGGGTTAGGGTTAGGGTTCGGGTTCGTGTTAGGGTTAGGGTTCGGGTTAGGGTTAGGGTTAGGGTTCGGGTTAGGGTTAGGGTTCGGGTTAGGGTTAGGGTTAGGGTTCGGGTTAGGGTTAGGTTTAGGGTTAGGGTTAGGTTTCGGGTTAGGGTTAGGGTTCGGGTTTGTGTTAGGGTTCGGGTTAGAGTTAGGGATCGGGTTCGGGTTAGAGTTAGGGTTAGGGTTAGGGTTCGGATTAGGGTTAGGCTTATGGTTCAGTTTAGGGTTAGTGTTCGGGTTAGGTTTAGGGTTAGGGTTAGGGTTCGGGTTAGGGTTAGGGTTAGGGTTAGGGTTCGGGTTAGGGTTAGGGTTCGGGTTCGGGTTAGGTTTAGGGTTAGGGTTAGGGTTAGGTTTAGGGTTCGGGTTCTGGTTAGGGTTAGGGGTTAGGGTTCGGGTTCGGGTTAGGGTTAGGGTTAGGGTTCGGAATAGGGTTAGGGGTTAGTGTTAGGGTTAGGGTTAGGGTTAGGGTTAGGGTTCGAATTAGGGTTAGGTTAGGGTTAGGGTTAGGGTTCGTGTTAGTGTTAGGGTTAGGGTTAGGGTTAGGGTTAGGGTTCGGTTTAGGGTTAGTGTTCAGGTTAGGGTTCGGGTTCGGGTTAGGTTTAGGTTTCGGGTTAAGTTTCGGGTTAGGGTTAGGGTTAGGGTTAGGGTTCGGTTTAGGGATAGTGTCAGGGTTAGGATTCGGGTTAGGGTTATGGTTCGGGTTCGGGTTCGGTTTAGGGTTAGGGTTAGGGTTCGGATTAGGGTTAGGGTTAGGGTTCGGGTTAGGGTTCGGGTTCAGGTTAGGGTTAGGGTTAGGGTTCGGGTTAGGGTAAGGGTTCGAATTCGGGTTAGGGTTAGTGTTAGGGCTAGGGTTAGTTTTAGGGTTCGGGTTAGGGTTAGGGATAGGGTTCGGGTTAGGGTTCGGGTTAGGGTTAGGGGTGAGTGTTCAGGTTAGGGTTAGGGTTAGGGTTCGGGTTAGGGTTCGGGTTAGGGTTAGGGTTAGGTTTCGGGTTAGGGTTAGGGTTAGGGTTAGGGTTATGGTTCGGGTTACGTTTAGGGTTCAGGTTAGGTTTAGGGTTAGGGTTCGGGTTAGGGTTAGGGTTAGGTTTCGGGTTAGGGCTAGGGTTCGGGTTAGGGTTAGGTTTAGGGTTCAGGTTAGGGTTCGGGTTAGGTTTAGGTTTAGGGTTCGGGTTTGTTTTAGGTTTCGGGTTCGGGTTAGGGTTAGGGTTAGGGTTCGGGTTAGGGTTAGGGTTCGGGTTAGGGTTGGGTTCGGGTTAGGTTTCGGGTTAGGGTTAGGGATAGGGTTCGGGTTAGGTTTAGGGTTGGAGTTTGGGTTAGGGTTCGGGTTAGGGTTCGGGTTCGGGTTAGGGTTAGGGTTAGGGTTCGGATTCGGGGTTAGGGTTCGGGTTAGGGTTCGGGTCAGGGTTCGGGTTACGGTAGGGTTCGGTTTAGGGTTAGGGTTAAGTTTAGGGTTCGGGTTAAGTTTCGGGTTAGGGTTACGGTTAGGGTTATGGTTCGGGTTAGGGTTAGGGTTAGGGTTAGGGTTCGGGTTAGGGTTAGGTTTCGGGTTCGGGTTAGGGTTAGGGTTAGGGTTCGGAATAGGGTTAGGGTTAGGGTTCGGGTTAGGGTTAGTGTTCGGTTTAGGGTTAGGTTTAGGGTTAGGGTTCGGGTTAGGGTTAGGGTTCGGGTTAGGGTTAGTGTTCGGGTTAGGGTTTAGGGTTAGGGTTAGGGTTCGGGTTAGGGTTAGGGTTAGTGATAGTGTTAGGTTTGAGGTTAGTGTTAGGGTTAGGGTTAGGGTTAGGTTTCGGGTTCGGGTTAGGGTTAGGGTTAGGGTTAGGGTTCGGATTAGGGTTAGGGTTAGGGTTCGGGTTAGGGTTAGTGTTCGGTTTAGGGTTAGGGTTAGGGTTTGGGTTCGGGTTAGGGTTAGGGTTCGGGTTAGGGTTAGGGTTCGGGTTAGGGTTTAGTGTTAGGGTTCGGGTTCGGTTTAGGGTTAGGGTTAGGGTTAGGTTTAGGGTTAGCGTTCGGGTTAGGGTTAGGGTTAGTTTTAGTGTTAGGGTTGAGTTTAGGGTTAGGGTTAGGGTTAGGGTTAGGGTTAGGGTTCGGGATAGGGTTAGGGTTCTGGTGAGGGTTCGGGTTCGGTTTAGGGTTAGGGTTAGGGTTCGGGTTAGGGTTAGGGTTCGGGTTCGGGTTAGGGTTAGGGTTAGGGTTAGGGTTAGGTATAGAGTTCTGGCTCGGGTTAGGGTTAGGGTTTAGGGTTCGGGTTCGGGTTAGGGTTAGGGTTAGGGCTCAGGTTAGGGTTAGGGGTTAGTGTTATGGTTAGGGTTATGGTTAGGGTTAGGGTTAGTGGTCGGATTAGGGTTAGGTTAGGGTTACGGTTAGGGTTCGGGTTAGGGTTCGGGTTAGGGTTAGGGTTAGGGTTCGGTTTAGGGTTCGGGTTCGGATTAGGGTTAGGGTTCGGCTTAGGGTTCGGGTTAGGGTTCGGGTTAGGGTTAGGGTTAGGGTTAGGGTTCGGATTAGGGTTAGGGTTCGGGTTAGGGTTAAGCTTAGAGTTCGGGTTAGGGTTCGGTTTACGGTTCGGGTTAGGGTTAGGTTTCGGGTTAGGGTTAGGTTTAGGTTTAGAGTTAGGGTTAGGGTTAGGGTTAGGGTTAGGGTTCGGGTTAGGGTTCGGGTTCGGGTTAGGGTTAGGGTTAGGGTTCGGGTTAGGGTTAGGGTTCGGGTTAGGGTTAAGTTTAGAGTTCGGGTTAGGGTTCGGTTTACGGTTCGGGTTAGGGTTAGGTTTCAGGTTAGGGTTAGGTTTAGGGTTAGAGTTAGGGTTCGGGTTCGGGTTAGAGTTAGGGTTAGGGTTAGGGTTCGGATTAGGGTTAGGGTTAGGGTTCAGTTTAGGGTTAGTGTTCGGGTTAGGTTTAGGGTTAGGGTTAGGGTTCGGGTTAGGGTTAGGGTTAGGATTAGGGTTCGGGTTAGGGTTAGGTTTCGGGTTCGGGTTAGGTATAGGGTTAGGGTTAGGGTTAGGTTTAGGGTTCGGGTTCGGGTTAGGGTTAGGGGTTAGGGTTCGGGTTCGGGTTAGGGTTAGGGTTACGGTTCGGGTTAGGGTTTGGGATTAGTGTTAGGGTTAGGGTTAGGGTTAGGGTTCGAATTAGGGTTAGGTAAGGGTTAGGGTTAGGGTTCGGGTTAGGGTTAGGTTTAGGGTTAGGGTTAGGGTTAGGGTTCGGGTTAGGGTTAGTGTTCGGGTTAGGGTTCGGGTTAGGGTTAGGTTTAGGGTTCGGGTTAAGGTTCGGGTTAGGGTTAGGGTTAGGGTTAGGGTTCGGTTTAGGGATAGGGTCAAGGTAAGGATTCGGGTTAGGGTTAGGGTTCGGGTTCGGGTTCGGGTTAGGGTTAGGGTTAGGGTTCGGATTAGGGTTAGGGTTAGGGTTCGGATTAGGGTTCGGGTTCAGGTTAGGGTTAGGGTTAGGTTTCGGGTTAAGGTAAGGGTTCGAATTCGGGTTAGGGTTAGTGTTAGGGTTAGGGTTAGGTTTAGGTTTCGGGATCGGGTTAGGGTTAGGGGTTAGTGTTCGGGTTCGGGTTAGTGTTAGGGTTAGGTTTCGGGTTAGGGTTAGGGGTTAGTGTTAGAGTTATGGTTAGGGTTAAGGTTAGGGTTCGGATTAGGGTTAGGTTAGGGTTAGGGTTAGGGTTCGTGTTAGGGTTAGGGTTAGGTTTAGGGTTAGGTTTCGGGTTAGGGTTAGTGTTCGGGTTAGGGTTACGTTTAGGGTTAGTGTTCGGGTTAGGTTTAGGTTTAGGGTTCGGGTTCAGGTTCGGGTTAGGGTAGGGTTAGTTTTAGGGTTCGGGTTAGGGTTAGGGTCAGGGTTAGGATTCGGTTTAGGGTTAGGGTTCGGGTTCGGGTTAGGGTTAGGGTTAGGGTTTGGGTTAGGGTTCGGGTTAGGGTTCGGTTTAGGGTTAGGTTTAGGGTTAGGGTTAGGGTTAGGGTTCGGGTTAGGGTTAGGGTTAGGGTTAGGGTTCGGGTTCGTGGTTAGGGTTAGGGTTAGGGTTCGGGTTAGGGTTCGGGTTAGGTTTAGGATTCGGGTAAGGGGTTAGTGTTCGGGTTCGGGTTAGGGTTAGGGTTAGGGTTCCGGTTAGGGTTAGGGTTAGGGTTCGGGTTAGGGATAGGGTAAGGTTTAGTGTTAGGGTTCGGGTTAGGGTTAGGGTTCGGGTTAGGGTTAGGGTTAGGGTTCGGGTTAGGGTTAGGGTTAGGGTTAGGTTTCGGGTTAGGGTTAGGGTTAGGGTTAGGGTTTGGGTTAGGGTTAGGGTTCGGGTTAGGGTTAGGGTTAGAGTTAGGGTTAGGGTTCGGGTTAGGGTTCGGGTTCGGGTTAGGGTTAGGTTTCGGTTTAGGGTTCGGGTTAGGGTTCGCGTTAGGTTTAGGGTTAGGGTTAGGGTTAGGGTTTGGGTTAGGGTTAGGGTTCGGGTTAGGGTTAGGGTTAGAGTTAGGGTTAGGGTTCGGGTTAGGGTTCGCGTTAGGGATCGGGTTAGAGTTAGGGTTCGGGTTAGGGTTAGGGTTAGGGTTAGGGTTAGGGGTCGGTTTAGGGTTAGGGGTGAGTGTTCAGGTTAGGGTTAGGGTTAGGGTTCGGGTTAGGGTTCAGGTTAGGGTTAGGGTAGGGTTCGGGTTAGGGTTAGGGTTTGGGTTAGGGTTAGGGTTCGGGTTACGTTTAGGGTTCAGGTTAGGTTTAGGGTTAGGGTTCGGGTTAGGGTTAGGGTTAGGGTTCGGGTTAGGGTTAGGGTTCGGGTTAGGGTTAGGTTTAGGGTTCAGGTTAGGGTTCGGGTTAGGTTTAGGGTTAGGGTTCGGGTTTGGTTTAGGTTTCGGTTTCGGGTTAGGGTTAGGGTTAGGGTTCGGGTTAGGGTTAGGGTTCGGGTTAGGTTTGGGTTCGGGTTAGGTTTCGGGTTAGGGTTAGGGATAGGGTTCGGGTTAGGGTTCGGGTTAGGGTTAGGGTTAAGTTTAGGTTTAGGGTTCGGGTTAAGGTTCGGGTTAGGGTTAGTGTTAGGGTTAGGGTTCGGGTTAGGGTTAGGGTTAGGGTTAGGGTTCGGGTTAGGGTTAGGGTTCGGGTTAGGGTTTAGGGTTAGTGTTCGGGTTCGGGTTAGGGTTAGGGTTAGGGTTAGGGTTAGGGTTAGGTTTCGGGTTAGGTTTAGGGTTAGTGTTAGTGTTAGGGTTGAGGTTAGGGTTAGGGTTATGGTTAGGGTTAGAGTTAGGGTTCGGGTTCGGGTTAGGGTTAGGGTTCGGTTAGGGTTCGGGTTCGGGTTAGGGTTAGGGTTAGGGTTCGGGTTAGGGTTAGGGTTCGGGTTCGGGTTTGGGTTAGGGTTAGGGTTAGGTTTAGGGTTCTGGTTCGGGTTTGGGTTAGGGTTTAGGGTTCGGGTTCGGGTTAGGGTTAGGGTTAGGGCTCGGGTTAGGGTTAGGGGTTAGTGTTAGGGTTAGGATTATGGTTCGGGTTAGGGTGAGGGGTCGGATTAGGGTTAGGTTAGGTTTAGGGTTAGGGTTCGGGTTAGGGTTCGGGTTAGGGTTAGGGTTCGGTTTAGGGTTCGGGTTAGGATTAGGGTTAGGGTTCGGTTTAGGTTTCGGGTTAGGGTTCGGGTAAGGGTTAGGGTTAGGGTTAGGGTTAGGGTTCGGGTTAGGGTTAGGGTTCGGGTTAGGGTTAAGGTTAGAGTTCGGGTTAGGGTTCGGGGTAGGGTTCGGGTTAGGGTTAGGGTTCGGGTTAGGGTTCGGATTAGGGTTAGGGTTCGGGATAGGGTTGGGTTCGGGTTAGGTTTCGGGTTAGGGTTAGGGTTCGGGTTCGGTTTAGGGTTAGGGTTCGGGTTAAGTTTAGGGTTAGGGTTCGGGTTAGGGTTCGGGTTAGGGTTAGGTTTAGGGTTCGGGTTAGGGTTAGGTTTAGGCTTAGGGTTAGGGTTCGTGTTAGGGTTAGGGTTAGGGTTAGGGTTAGGGTTCGGGTTAGAGTTAGGGTTCGGGTTCGGGTTAGAGTTAGGGTTAGGGTTAGGGTTCGGATTAGGGTTAGGGTTAGGGTTCAGGTTAGGGTTAGTGTTCGGGTTAGGTTTAGGGTTAGGTTTCGGGTTACGTTTAGGGTTCAGGTTAGGTTTAGGGTTAGGGTTCGTGTTAGGGTTAGGGTTAGGGTTCGGGTTAGGGTTAGGGTTTGGTTTAGGGTTAGGTTTAGGGTTCAGGTTAGGGTTCGGGTTAGGTTTAGGGTTAGGGTTCGGGTTTGGTTTAGGTTTCGGTTTCGGGTTAGGGTTAGGGTTAGGGTTGGGGTTAGGGTTAGGGTTAGGGGTTAGTGTTCGGGTTCGGGTTAGTGTTAGGGTTAGGTTTCGGGTTAGGGTTAGGGGTTAGTGTTAGAGTTATGGTTAGGGTTAAGGTTAGGGTTCGGATTAGGGTTAGGTTAGGGTTAGTGTTAGGGTTCGGGTTAGGGTTAGGTTTAGGTTTAGGGTTAGGTTTCGGGTTAGGGTTAGTGTTCGGGTTAGGGTTACGGTTAGGGTTAGTGTTCGGGTTAGGTTTAGGTTTAGGGTTCGTGTTCAGGTTCGGGTTAGGGTTAGGGTTAGGTTTAGGGTTAGGGTTAGGGTTAGGGTCATGGTTAGGATTCGGTTTAGGATTAGGGTTCGGGTTCGGGTTAGGGTTAGTGTTAGGGTTCGGGTTAGGGTTCGGGTTAGGGTTCGGGTTAAGGTTAGGGTTCGGGTTAGGGTTCGGGTTAGGGTTCGGGTTAGGGTTAGGGTTAGGGTTCGGGTTAGGGTTATGGTTAGGGTTCGGTTAGGGTTCGGGTTAGGGTTCGCGTTAGGGTTAGAGTTAGGGTTAGGTTTAGGGTTTGGGTTAGGGTTAGGGTTCGGGTTAGGGTTAGGGTTAGAGTTAGGGTTGGGGTTCGGGTTAGGGTTCGCGTTAGGGATCGGGTTAGAGTTAGGGTTCGGGTTAGGGTTAGGGTTAGGGTTAGGGGTCGGGTTAGGTTTAGGGTTAGGGTTCGGGTTAGGGTTAGGGTTAGGGGTGAGTGTTCAGGTTAGGGTTAGGGTTAGGGTTCGGGTTAGGGTTCGGGTTAGGGTTAGGGTTAGGGTTCGGGTTAGGGTTAGGGTTTGGGTTAGGGTTAGGTTTCGGGTTACGTTTAGGGTTCAGGTTAGGTTTAGGGTTAGGGTTCGTGTTAGGGTTAGGGTTAGGGTTCGGGTTAGGGTTAGGGTTTGGGTTAGGGTTAGGTTTAGGGTTCAGGTTAGGGTTCGGGTTAGGTTTAGGGTTAGGGTTCGGGTTTGGTTTAGGTTTCGGTTTCGGGTTAGGGTTAGGGTTAGGGTTGGGGTTAGGGTTAGGGTTCGGGTTAGGTTTGGGTTCGGGTTAGGTTTCGGTTTAGGGTTAGGGATAGGGTTCGGGTTAGGTTTAGGGTTGGAGTTCGGGTTAGGGTTCGGGTTAGGGTTCGGGTTCGGGTTAGGGTTAGGGTTCGGATTCGGGGTTACGGTTCGGGTTAGGGTTCGGGTTAGGGTTCGGGTTAGGGTTAGGGTTAGGTTTAGGGTTCGGGTTAAGGTTCGGGTTAGGGTTAGTGTTAGGGTTAGGGTTCGGGTTAGGGTTAGGGTTAGGGTTCGGGTTAGGGTTAGGTTTCGGGTTCGGTTTAGGGTTAGGGTTAGGGTTAGGGTTCGGATTAGGTTTAGGGTTAGGGTTCCCGTTAGGGTTAGTGTTCGGTTTAGGGTTAGGGTTAGGGTTAGGGTTAGGGTTCGGGTTAGGGTTAGGGTTCGGGTTAGGGTTTAGGGTAGGGTTCGTGTTTGGGTTAGGGTTAGGGTTAGGGTTAGGGTTAGGATTAGGATTAGGGTTCGGGTTAGGGTTAGGGTTAGTGTTAGTGTTAGGGTTGAGGTTAGGGTTAGGGTTAGGGTTAGGGTTCGGGTTAGGGTTAGGTTTAGGGTTAGAGTTAGGTTTAGGGTTAGGGTTAGGGTTAGGGTTCGGGTTAGGTTTAGGGTTCGGGTTAGGGTTGGGTTCGGGTTAGGTTTCGGGTTAGGGTTAGGGTTCGGGTTCGGGTTAGGGTTAGGGTTCGGGTTAGGGTTAGGGTTAGGGTTCGGGTTAGGGTTAGGGTTCGGGTTAGGGTTAGGGTTAGGGTTCGGGTTAGGGTTAGGTTTAGGGTTAGGGTTAGGGTTCGGGTTAGGTTTAGGGTTAGGGTTAGGGTTCGGGTTAGAGTTAGGGTTCAGGTTCGGGTTAGAGTTAGGGTTAGGGTTAGGGTTCGGATTAGGGTTAGGGTTAGGGTTCAGGTTAGGGTTAGTGTTCGGGTTAGGTTTAGGGTTAGGGTTATGGTTCGGGTTAGGGTTAGGGTTAGGGTTAGGGTTAGGGCTCGGGTTCGGGTTAGGTTTAGGGTTCGGGTTAAGGTTCGGGTTAGGGTTAGGTTTAGGGTTAGGGTTCGGGTTAGTGTTAGGGTTAGGGTTAGGGTTCGGGTTAGTGTTAGGTTTCGGTTTCGGGTTAGGGTTAGGGTTAGGGTTAGGGTTCGGATTAGGGTTAGGGTTAGGGTTCGGGTTAGGGTTAGGTTTCGGGTTCGGGTTAGGGTTAGGGTTAGGTTTAGGGTTCGGGTTCGTGTTAGGGTTAGGGGTTAGTGTTCGGGTTCGGGTTAGTGTTAGGGTTAGGTTTCGGGTTAGGGTTAGGGGTTAGTGTTAGAGTTATGGTTAGGTTTAGGGTTAGTGTTCGGATTAGGGTTAGGTTAGGGTTAGTGTTAGGGTTCGGGTTAGGGTTAGGGTTAGGTTTAGGGTTAGGTTTCGGGTTAGGGTTAGTGTTCGGGTTAGGGTTACGGTTAGGGTTAGTGTTCGGGTTAGGTTTAGGTTTAGGGTTCGGGTTCAGGTTCGGGTTAGGGTTAGGGTTAGGTTTAGGGTTCGGGTTAGGGTTAGGGTCAGGGTTAGGATTCGGTTTAGGGTTAGGGTTCGGGTTCGGGTTAGGGTCAGGGTTAGGGTTTGGGTTAGGGTTCGGGTTAGGGTTCGGGTTCGGGTTCGGGTTAGGGTTAGGGTTCGGGTTAGGGTTAGGTTTCGGGTTAGGGTTAGGGTTAGTGTTAGGGTTCGGGTTCGGGGTTAGGGTTAGGGTTAGGGTTCGTGTTAGGGTTCGGGTTAGGTTTAGGATTCGGGTAAGTGGTTAGTGTTCGGGTTCGGGTTAGGGTTAGGGTTAGGGGTCCGGTTAGGTTTAGGGTTAGGGTTCGTGTTAGGGTTCGGGTTAGGGTTAGGGTTAGGGTTCGGGTTAGGGTTAGTGTTAGGGTTCGGGTTAGGGTTCGGGTTAGGGTTCGCGTTAGGGTTAGGGTTAGGTTTAGGTTTAGGGTTTGGTTTATGGTTAGGGTTCGGGTTAGGGTTAGGGTTAGAGTTAGGGTTAGGGTTCGGGTTAGGGTTCGCGTTAGGGATCGGGTTAGAGTTAGGGTTCGGGTTCGGGTTAGGGTTAGGGTTAGGGGTCGGGTTAGGGTTAGGGTTAGTGTTCGGGTTAGGGTTCGGGTTCGGGTTAGGGGTGAGTGTTCAGGTTAGGGTTAGGGTTAGGGTTCGGGTTAGGGTTCGGGTTAGGGTTAGGGTTAGGGTTCGGGTTAGGGTTAGGGTTTGGGTTAGAGTTAGGGTTCGGGTTACGTTTAGGGTTCAGGTTAGGTTTAGGGTTAGGGTTCGGGTTAGGGTTAGGGTTAGGGTTCGGGTTAGGGTTAGGGTTCGGGTTAGGGTTAGGTTTAGGGTTCAGGTTAGAGTTCCGGTTAGTTTTAGGGTTAGGGTTCGGGTTTGGTTTAGGTTTCGGTTTCGGGTTAGGGTTAGGGTTAGGGTTCGGGTTAGGGTTAGGGTTCGGGTTAGGTTTCGGTTCGGGTTAGGTTTCGGGTTAGGGTTAGGGATAGGGTTCGGGTTAGGTTTAGGGTTGGAGTTCGGGTTAGGTTTCGGGTTAGGGTTCGGGTTCGGGTTAGGGTTAGGGTTAGGGTTCGGATTCGGGGTTAGGGTTCAGGTTAGGGTTCGGGTTAGGGTTCGGGTTAGGGTTAGGGTTCGGGTTAGGGTTAGGGTTAGGTTTAGGGTTCGGGTTAAGGTTCGGGTTAGGGTTAGGGTTAGGGTTAGGGTTCGGGTTAGGGTTAGGGTTCGGGTTAGGGTTAGGTTTCGGGTTCGGGTTAGGGTTAGGGTTAGGGTTCAGATTAGGGTTAGGGTTAGGGTTCGGGTTAGGGTTAGTTTTCGATTTAGGGTTAGGGTTAGGGTTAGGGTTCGGGTTAGGGTTAGGGTTCGGGTTCGGGTTAGGGTTAGGGTTAGGGTTAGAGTTAGGTTTAGGGTTATGGTTCGAGTTAGGGTTAGGGTTAGGGTTCGGGTTCGGGTTAGGTTTAGGGTTCGGGTTAAGGTTCGGGTTAGGGTTAGGGTTCGGGTTAGGTTTCGGTTTAGGGTTAGGGATAGGGTTCGGGTTAGGTTTAGGGTTGGAGTTCGGGTTAGGGTTCGGGTTAGGGTTCGGGTTCGGGTTAGGGTTAGGGTTAGGGTTCGGATTCGGGGTTAGGGTTCGGGTTAGGGTTCGGGTTAGGGTTCGGGTTAGGGTTAGGGTTAGGTTTAGGGTTCGGGTTAAGGTTCGGGTTAGGGTTAGTGTTAGGGTTAGTGTTCGGGTTAGGGTTAGGGTTAGGGTTCGGGTTAGGGTTAGGTTTCGGGTTCGGTTTAGGGTTAGGGTTAGGGTTAGGGTTCGGATTAGGTTTAGGGTTAGGGTTCCCGTTAGGGTTAGTTTTCGGTTTAGGGTTAGGGTTAGGGTTAGGGTTAGGGTTCGGGTTAGGGTTAGGGTTCGGGTTAGGGTTTAGGGTTAGGGTTCCTGTTCGGGTTAGGGTTAGGGTTAGGGTTAGGGTTAGGATTAGGATTAGGGTTCGGGTTAGGGTTAGGGTTAGTGTTAGTGTTAGGGTTGAGGTTAGGGTTAGGGTTAGGGTTAGGGTTCGGGTTAGGGTTAGGTTTAGGGTTAGAGTTAGGGTTAGGGTTAGGGTTAGGGTTAGGGTTAGGGTTCGGGTTAGGGTTCGGGTTCGGGTTAGGGTTAGGGGTTAGTGTTCAGGTTAGGGTTAGGGTTCGGGTTAG
>JAVLSZ010000091.1:642500-645000 GCA_032313775.1 Urocyon cinereoargenteus | reverse complement strand
AGGGTTTAGGGTTAGGGTTCGGGTTCGGGTTAGGGTTAGGGTTAGGGTTAGAGTTAGGTTTAGGGTTAGGGTTAGGGTTCGGGTTAGGGTTAGGGTTAGTGTTAGTGTTAGGGTTGAGGTTAGGGTTAGGGTTAGGGTTAGGGTTAGGGTTCGGATTCGGGTTAGGGTTAGGGTTCGGTTTAGGGTTCGGGTTCGGGTTAGGGTTAGGGTTCGGGTTAGGGTTCGGGTTCGGGTTCGGGTTAGGGTTAGGGTTAGGGTTAGGTTTAGGGTTCTGGTTCGGGTTAGGGTTAGGGTTTAGGGTTCGGGTTCGGGTTAGGTTTAGGGTTACGGCTCTGGTTAGGGTTAGGGGTTAGTGTTAGGGTTAGTGTTATGGTTAGGGTTAGGGTGAGGGGTCGGATTAGGGTTAGGTTAGGGTTAGGGTTAGGGTTCGGGTTAGGGTTAGGGTTAGGTTTAGGGTTCGAGTTAGGATTAGGGTTAGGGTTCGGGTTAGGGTTTGGGTTAGGGTTCGGGTTAGGGTTAAGGTTAGGGTTAGGGTTAGGGTTCGGGTTAGGGTTAGGGTTCGGGTTAGGGTTAAGGTTAGAGTTCGGGTTAGGGTTCGGGTTAGGGTTAGGGTTGGGTTAGGGTTAGGGTTCGGGTTCGGGTTCGGGATAGGGGTGAGTGTTCAAGTTAGGGTTAGGGTTAGGGTTCGGGTTAGGGTTCGGGTTAGGGTTAGGGTTAGGGTTCGGGTTAGGGTTAGGGTTTGGGTTAGAGTTAGGGTTCGGGTTACGTTTAGGGTTCAGGTTAGGTTTAGGGTTAGGGTTCGGGTTAGGGTTAGGGTTAGGGTTCGGGTTAGGGTTAGGGTTCGGGTTAGGGTTAGGTTTAGGGTTCAGGTTAGAGTTCCGGTTAGTTTTAGGGTTAGGGTTCGGGTTTGGTTTAGGTTTCGGTTTCGGGTTAGGGTTAGGGTTAGGGTTCGGGTTAGGGTTAGGGTTCGGGTTAGGTTTCGGTTCGGGTTAGGTTTCGGGTTAGGGTTAGGGATAGGGTTCGGGTTAGGTTTAGGGTTGGAGTTCGGGTTAGGTTTCGGGTTAGGGTTCGGGTTCGGGTTAGGGTTAGGGTTAGGGTTCGGATTCGGGGTTAGGGTTCAGGTTAGGGTTCGGGTTAGGGTTCGGGTTAGGGTTAGGGTTCGGGTTAGGGTTAGGGTTAGGTTTAGGGTTCGGGTTAAGGTTCGGGTTAGGGTTAGGGTTAGGGTTAGGGTTCGGGTTAGGGTTAGGGTTCGGGTTAGGGTTAGGTTTCGGGTTCGGGTTAGGGTTAGGGTTAGGGTTCAGATTAGGGTTAGGGTTAGGGTTCGGGTTAGGGTTAGTTTTCGGTTTAGGGTTAGGGTTAGGGTTAGGGTTCGGGTTAGGGTTAGGGTTCGGGTTAGGGTTAGGGTTCGGGTTAGGGTTTAGGGTTAGGGTTCGGGTTCGGGTTAGGGTTAGGGTTAGGGTTAGAGTTAGGTTTAGGGTTATGGTTCGAGTTAGGGTTAGGGTTAGGGTTCGGGTTCGGGTTAGGTTTAGGGTTCGGGTTAAGGTTCGGGTTAGGGTTAGGGTTCGGGTTAGGTTTAGGTTTAGGGTTATTGATAGGGTTCGGGTTAGGTTTAGGGTTGGAGTTCGGGTTAGGGTTCGGGTTAGGGTTCGGGTTCGGGTTAGGGTTAGTGTTAGGGTTCGGATTCGGGGTTAGGGTTCGGTTTAGGGTTCGGGTTAGGGTTCGGGTTAGGGTTAGGGTTAGGTTTAGGGTTCGGGTTAAGGTTCGGGTTAGGGTTAGTGTTAGGGTTAGTGTTCGGGTTAGGGTTAGGGTTAGGGTTCGGGTTAGGGTTAGGTTTCGGGTTCGGTTTAGGGTTAGGGTTAGGGTTAGGGTTCGGATTAGGTTTAGGGTTAGGGTTCCCGTTAGGGTTAGTGTTCGGTTTAGGGTTAGGGTTAGGGTTAGGGTTAGGGTTCGGGTTAGGGTTAGGGTTCGGGTTAGGGTTTAGGGTTAGGGTTCCTGTTCGGGTTAGGGTTAGGGTTAGGGTTAGGGTTAGGATTAGGATTAGGGTTCGGGTTAGGGTTAGGGTTAGTGTTAGTGTTAGGGTTGAGGTTAGGGTTAGGGTTAGGGTTAGGGTTCGGGTTAGGGTTAGGTTTAGGGTTAGAGTTAGGGTTAGGGTTAGGGTTAGGGTTAGGGTTAGGGTTCGGGTTAGGGTTCGGGTTCGGGTTAGGGTTAGGGGTTAGTGTTCAGGTTAGGGTTAGGGTTCGGGTTAGGTTTCGGGTTAGGTTTAGGGTTCGGGTTAGGGTTGGGTTCGGGTTAGGTTTCGGGTTAGGGTTAGGGTTCGGGTTCGGGTTAGGGTTAGGGTTCGGGTTAGGGTTAGGGTTAGGGTTCGGGTTAGGGTTAGGGTTCGGGTTAGGGTTAGGGTTAGGGTTCGGGTTAGGGTTAGGTTTAGGGTTAGGGTTAGGGTTCGGGTTAGGGTTAGGGTTAGGGTTAGGGTTCGGGTTAGAGTTAGGGTTCAGGTTCGGGT
>JAVLSZ010000091.1:620000-625000 GCA_032313775.1 Urocyon cinereoargenteus | reverse complement strand
TTTAGTGTTAGGTTTAGGGTAGAGTTAGGGTTAGGGTTAGGGTTAGGGTTAGGGTTCGGGTTAGGGTTCTGGTTAGCGTTAGGGTTAGGGGTTAGAGTTCAGGTTAGGGTTAAGTTTCGGGTTAGGGTTCGGGTTAGGTTTAGTGTTAGGGTTCGGGTTAGGGTTAGGGTTAGTGTTAGGGTTAGGTTTAGGGTTCGGGTTACGGTTAGGGTTCGGGTTAGGGTTAGGGTTAGGGTTCGGGTTAGGGTTCGGGTTAGGTTTAGGGTTAGGGTTCGGGTTAGGGTTAGGGTTAGGGTTCGGGTTAGGGTTAGGGTTCGGGTTAGGGTTAGGTTTAGGGTTCAGGTTAGGGTTCGGGTTAGGTTTAGGGTTAGGGTTCGGGTTTGGTTTAGGTTTCGGTTTCGGGTTAGGGTTAGTGTTAGGGTTAGGTTTAGGGTTAGAGTTAGGGTTAGGGTTAGGGTTACGGTTAGGGTTCGGGTTAGGGTTCGGGTTCGGGTTAGGGTTAGGGGTTAGTGTTCAGGTTAGGGTTAGTGTTCGGGTTAGGGTTCGGGTTAGGTTTAGGGTTAGGGTTAGGGTTCGGGTTTGGTTTAGGTTTCGGTTTCGGGTTAGGGTTAGGGTTAGGGTTGGGGTTAGGGTTAGGGTTCGGGTTAGGTTTGGGTTCGGGTTAGGTTTCGGTTTAGGGTTAGGGATAGGGTTCGGTTTAGGTTTAGGGTTGGAGTTCGGGTTAGGGTTCGGGTTAGGGTTCGGGTTCGGGTTAGGGTTAGGGTTAGGGTTCGGATTCGGGTTTAGGGTTCGGGTTAGGGTTCGGGTTAGGGTTCGGGTTAGGGTTAGGGTTAGGTTTAGGGTTCGGGTTAAGGTTCGGGTTAGGGTTAGTGTTAGGGTTAGTGTTCGGGTTAGGGTTAGGGTTAGGGTTAGGGTTCGGGTTAGGGTTCGGGTTCGGGTTAGGGTTAGGTTTAGGGTTAGGGTTCGGGTTTGGTTTAGGTTTCGGTTTCGGGTTAGGGTTAGGGTTAGGGTTGGGGTTAGGGTTAGGGTTTGGGTTAGGGTTAGGTTTAGGGTTCAGGTTAGGGTTCGGGTTAGGTTTAGGGCTAGGGTTCGGGTTTGGTTTAGGTTTCGGTTTCCGGTTAGGGTTAGGGTTAGGGTTGGGGTTAGGGTTAGGGTTCGGGTTAGGTTTGGGTTCGGGTTAGGTTTCGGTTTAGGGTTAGGGATAGGGTTCGGTTTAGGTTTAGGGTTGGAGTTCGGGTTAGGGTTCGGGTTAGGGTTCGGGTTCGGGTTAGGGTTAGGGTTCGGATTCGGGTTTAGGGTTCGGGTTAGGGTTCGGGTTAGGGTTAGGGTTATGTTTAGGGTTCGGGTTAAGGTTCGGGTTAGGGTTAGTGTTAGGGTTAGTGTTCGGGTTAGGGTTAGAGTTAGGGTTAGGGTTCGGGTTAGGGTTAGGTTTCGGGTTCGGTTTAGGTTTAGGGTTAGGGTTAGGGTTCGGATTAGGTTTAGGGTTAGGGTTCCCGTTAGGGTTAGTGTTCGGTTTAGGGTTAGGGTTAGGGTTAGGTTTAGGGTTCGGGTTAGGGTTAGGGTTCGGGTTAGGGTTTAGGGTTAGGGTTCGTGTTCGGGTTAGGGTTAGGGTTAGGGTTAGGGTTAGGATTAGGATTAGGGTTCGGGTTAGGGTTAGGGTTAGTTTTAGTGTTAGGGTTGAGGTTAGGGTTAGGGTTAGGTTTAGGGTTCGGGTTAGGGTTAGGTTTAGGGTTAGAGTTAGGGTTAGGGTTAGGGTTAGGGTTAGGGTTAGGGTTCGGGTTAGGGTTCGGGTTCGGGTTAGGGTTAGGGGTTAGTGTTCAGGTTAGGGTTAGGGTTCGGGTTAGGGTTCGGGTTAGGTTTAGGGTTCGGGTTAGGGCTGGGTTCGGGTTAGGTTTCGGGTTAGGGTTAGGGTTCGGGTTCGGGTTTGGGTTAGGGTTCGGGTTAGGGTTAGGGTTAGGGTTCGGGTTAGGGTTAGGGTTAGGGTTCGGGTTAGGGTTAGGGTTAGGGTTCGGGTTAGGGTTAGGTTTAGGGTTAGGGATAGGGTTCGGGTTAGGGTTAGGGTTAGGGTTAGGGTTAGGGTTAGGGTTAGGGTTCGGGTTAGAGTTAGGGTTAGGGTTAGGGTTCGGATTAGGGTTAGGGTTAGGGTTCAGGTTCGGGTTAGTGTTCGGGTTAGGTTTAGGGTTAGGGTTATGGTTCGGGTTAGGGTTAGGGTTAGGGTTAGGGTTAGGGCTCGGGTTCGGGTTAGGTTTAGGGTTCGGGTTAAGGTTCGGGTTAGGGTTAGGTTTAGGGTTAGGGTTCGGGTTAGAGTTAGGGTTAGGGTTAGGGTTCGGGTTAGGGTTAGGTTTCGGTTTCGAGTTAGGGTTAGGGTTAGGGTTAGGGTTCGGATTAGGGTTAGGGTTAGGGTTCGGGTTAGGGTTAGGTTTCGGGTTCGGGTTAGGGTTAGGGTTAGGTTTAGGGTTCGGGTTCGTGTTAGGGTTAGGGGTTAGTGTTCGGGTTCGGGTTAGTGTTAGGGTTAGGTTTCGGGTTAGGGTTAGGGGTTAGTGTTAGAGTTATGGTTAGGGTTAGGGTTAGTGTTCAGATTAGGGTTAGGTTAGGGTTAGGTTTAGGGTTCGGGTTAGGGTTAGGGTTAGGTTTAGGGTTAGGTTTCGGGTTAGGGTTAGTGTTCGGGTTAGGGTTCCGGTTAGGGTTAGTGTTCGGGTTAGGTTTAGGTTTAGGGTTCGGGTTCAGGTTCGGGTTAGTGTTAGGGTTAGGTTTAGGGTTCGGGTTAGGGTTAGGGTCAGGGTTAGGATTCGGTTTAGGGTTAGGGTTCGGGTTCGGGTTAGGGTTAGGGTTAGGGTTTGGGTTAGGGTTCGGGTTAGGGTTCGGGTTCGGGTTAGGGTTAGGGTTAGGGTTCGGGTTAGGGTTAGGTTTCGGGTTAGGGTTAGTGTTAGGGTTCGGGTTCGGGGTTAGGGTTAGGTTTAGGGTTCGTGTTAGGGTTCGGGTTAGGTTTAGGATTCGGGTAAGGGGTTAGTGTTCGGGTTCGGTTTAGGGTTAGAGTTAGGGTTCCGGTTAGGTTTAGGGTTAGGGTTCGTGTTAGGGTTCGGGTTAGGGTTAGGGTTAGGGTTCGGGTTAGGGTTAGTGTTAGGGTTCGGGTTAGGGTTCGGGTTAGGGTTCGCGTTAGGGGTAGGGTTAGGTTTAGGGTTAGGGTTTGGTTTATGGTTAGGGTTCGGGTTAGGGTTAGGGTTAGAGTTAGGGTTAGGGTTCGGGTTAGGGTTCGCGTTAGGGATCGGGTTAGAGTTAGGGTTCGGGTTCGGGTTAGGGTTAGGGTTAGGGGTCGGGTTAGGGTTAGGGTTAGTGTTCGGGTTAGGGTTCGGTTTCGGGTTAGGGTTAGGGGTGAGTGTTCAGTTTAGGGTTAGGGTTAGGGTTCGGGTTAGGGTTCGGGTTAGGGTTAGGGTTAGGGTTCGGGTTAGGGTTAGGGTTTGGGTTAGAGTTAGGGTTCGGGTTACGTTTAGGGTTCAGGTTAGGTTTAGGGTTAGGGTTCGGGTTAGGGTTAGGGTTAGGGTTCGGGTTAGGGTTAGGTTTCGGGTTAGGGTTAGGTTTAGGTTTCAGGTTAGGGTTCCGGTTAGTTTTAGGGTTAGGGTTCGGGTTTGGTTTAGGTTTCGGTTTCGGGTTAGGGTTAGGGTTAGGGTTAGGGTTCGGGTTAGGGTTAGGGTTCGGGTTAGGTTTCGGTTCGGGTTAGGTTTCGGGTTAGGGTTAGGGATAGGGTTCGGGTTAGGTTTAGGGATGGAGTTCGGGTTAGGTTTCGGGTTAGGGTTCGGGTTCGGGTTAGGGTTTAGGTTAGGGTTCGGATTCGGGGTTAGGGTTCAGGTTAGGTTTCGGGTTAGGGTTCGGGTTAGGGTTAGGGTTCGGGTTAGGGTTAGGGTTAGGTTTAGGGTTCGGGTTAAGGTTCGGGTTAGGGTTAGGGTTAGGGTTAGGGTTCGGGTTAGGGTTAGGGTTCGGGTTAGGGTTAGGTTTCGGGTTCGGGTTAGGGTTAGGGTTAGGGTTAGGGTTCAGATTAGGGTTAGGGTTAGGGTTCGGGTTAGGGTTAGTTTTCGGTTTAGGGTTAGGGTTAGGGTTAGGGTTCGGGTTAGGGTTAGGGTTCGGGTTAGGGTTAGGGTTCGGGTTAGGGTTTAGGGTTAGGGTTCGGGTTCGGGTTAGGGTTAGGGTTCGGGTTAGAGTTAGGTTTAGGGTTAGGGTTAGGGTTCGGGTTAGGGTTAGGGTTAGTGTTAGTGTTAGGGTTGAGGTTAGGGTTAGGGTTAGGGTTAGGGTTAGGGTTCGGGTTCGGGTTAGGGTTAGGGTTCGGTTTAGGGTTCGGGTTCGGGTTAGGGTTAGGTTTCGGGTTAGGGTTAGGGTTCGGGTTCGGGTTAAGGTTAGGGTTAGGGTTAGGGTTAGGTTTAGGGTTCTGGTTCGGGTTAGGGTTAGGGTTTAGGGTTCGGGTTCGGGTTAGGTTTAGGGTTACGGCTCGGGTTAGGGTTAGGGGTTAGTGTTAGGGTTAGTGTTATGGTTAGGGTTAGGGTGAGGGGTCGGATTAGGGTTAGGTTAGGGTTAGGGTTAGGGTTCGGGTTAGGGTTAGGGTTAGGGTTATGGTTCGATTTAGGGTTCGAGTTAGGATTAGGGTTAGGGTTCGGGTTAGGGTTTGGGTTAGGGTTCGGGTTAGGGTTAGGGTTAGGGTTAGGGTTAGGGTTCGGTTTAGGGTTAGGGTTCGGGTTAGGGTTAAGGTTAGAGTTCGGGTTAGGGTTCGGGTTAGGGTTAGGGTTGGGTTAGGGTTAGGTTTAGGGTTAGAGTTAGGGTTAGGGTTAGGGTTACGGTTAGGGTTCGGGTTAGGGTTCGGGTTCGGGTTAAGGTTAGGGGTTAGTGTTCAGGTTAGGGTTAGGGTTCGGGTTAGGGTTCGGGTTAGGGTTAGGGTTCGGGTTATGGTTGGGTTCGGGTTAGGTTTCGGATTAGGGTTAGGGTTAGGGTTCGGGTTAGGGTTAGGGTTCGGG
>JAVLSZ010000091.1:595000-610000 GCA_032313775.1 Urocyon cinereoargenteus | reverse complement strand
GGTTAGGGTTCGGTTTAGTGTTAGGTTTAGGGTAGAGTTAGGGTTAGGGTTAGGGTTAGGGTTAGGGTTCGGTTTAGGGTTCGGGTTCGGGTTAGGGTTAGGTGTTAGAGTTCAGGTTAGGTTTAAGGTTCGGGTTAGGGTTCGGGTTAGGTTTAGTGTTAGGGTTCGGGTTAGGGTTAGGGTTAGTGTTAGGGTTAGGGTTAGGGTTCGGGTTACGGTTAGGGTTCGGGTTAGGGTTAGGGTTAGGGTTCGGGTTAGGCTTCGGGTTAGGTTTAGGGTTAGGGTTCGGGTTAGGTTTAGGATTCGGGTTAGGGTTAGGGTTAGTTTTCGGGTTAGGGTTCGGGTTAGGTTTAGGGTTGGGATTCGGTTTAGGTTTAGGTTTCGGGTTAGGGTTAGGGTTAGGGTTCGGGTTAGGGTTAGGGTTTGGGTTAGGTTTGGGTTCGGGTTAGGTTTCGGGTTAGGGTTAGGGTTCGGGTTCGGGTTAGGTTTAGGGTTCGGGTTAGGGTTAGGTTTAGGGTTCGGGTTAGGGTTAGGGTTCGGGTTAGGGTTAGGGTTAGGGTTAGGGTTCGGGTTAGGGTTAGGTTTAGGGTTAGGGTTAGGGTTCGGGTTAGGGTTAGGGTTAGGGTAGGGTTCGGGTTAGAGTTAGGGTTCGGGTTCGGGTTAAAGTTAGGGTTAGGGTTAGGGTTCGGATTAGGGTTAGGGTTAGGGTTGAGGTTAGGGTTAGTGTTCGGGTTAGGTTTAGGGTTAGGGTTAGGGTTCGGGTTAGGGTTAGGGTTAGGGTTAGGGTTCGGGTTAGGGTTAGGGTTCGGGTTCGGGTTAGGTTTAGGGTTAGGGTTAGGGTTAGGTTTAGGGTTCGGGTTCGGGTTAGGGTTAGGGGTTAGGGTTCGGGTTCGGGTTAGGTTTAGGGTTAGGGTTCGGGTTAGGATTTGGCGTTAGGGTTCGAATTAGGGTTAGGTTAGTGTTCGGGTTAGGGTTAGGCTTAGGGTTCGTGTTAGGGTTAGGGTTCGGGTTCGGGTTAGGTTTAGGGTTATGGTTAGGGTTAGGTTTAGGGTTCGGGTTCGGGTTAGGGTTAGGGGTTAGGGTTCGGGTTCGGGTTAGGTTTAGGGTTAGGGTTCGGGTTAGGGTTAGGGTTCGGGTTCGGGTTAGGTTTAGGGTTAGGGTTAGGGTTAGGTTTAGGGTTCGGGTTCGGGTTAGGGTTAGGGGTTAGGGTTCAGGTTCGGGTAAGGTTTAGGGTTAGGGTTCGGGTTAGGATTTGGGGTTAGGTTTCGAATTAGGGTTAGGTTAGTGTTCGGGTTAGGGTTAGGCTTAGGGTTCGTGTTAGGGTTAGGGTTCGGGTTCGGTTTAGGATTATGGTTAGGGTTAGGTTTAGGGTTCGGGTTCGGGTTAGGGTTAGGGGTTAGGGTTCGGGTTCGGGTTCGGGTTAGGGTTAGGGTTAGGGTTCGGGTTAGGGTTAGGGGTTAGTGTTAGGGTTAGGGTTAGGGTTAGGGTTAGGGTTCGGGTTAGGGTTCGGGTTAGGGTTAGGATTCGGGTAAGGGGTTAGTGTTCGGGTTTGGGTTAGGGTTAGGGTTAGGGTTCCGGTTAGGGTACGGGTTAGGGTACGGGTTAGGTATAGGGTTAGGTTTAGTGTTAGGGTTCGAGTTAGGGTTAGGGTTCGGGTTAAGGTTAGGGTTAGGGTTCGGGTTTGGGTTAGGGTTAGGGTTCGGGTCAGGGTTCGGTTTAGGGTTAGGGTTAGGTTTCTGGTTAGGGTTAGGGTTAGGGTTCGGGTTAGTGTTCGGGTTAGTGTTCGCGTCACGGTTAGGGTTAGGGTTAGGGTTATGGTTCGGGTTAGGGTTAGGGTTCGGGTTAGGGTTAGGGTTAGAGTTAGGGTTAGGGATCGGGTTAAGGTTCGCGTTAGGGATCGGGTAAGAGTTAGGGTTCGGGTTAGGGTTAGGGTTAGGGTTAGGGGTCGAGTTAGTTTTAGGGTTAGGGTTCGGGTTAGGGTTCGGGTTCGGGTTAGGGTTAGGGGTTAGTGTTCAGGTTAGGGTTAGGGTTAGGGTTCGGGTTAGGGTTCGGGTTAGGGTTAGGGTTAGGGTTAGGGTTAGGTTTCGGGTTACGTTTAGGGTTCAGGTTAGGTTTAGGTTTAGGGTTCGGGTTAGGGTTAGGGTTAGGGTTCGCGTTAGGGTTAGGGTTCAGGTTAGGGTTAGGGTTAGGTTTAGGGTTCGGGTTAGGGTTCGGGTTAGGTTTAGGGTTAGGGTTCGGGTTTGGTTTAGGTTTCGGGTTCGGGTTAGGGTTAGGGTGAGGGTTCGGGTTAGGGTTAGGGTTAGGTTTAGGGTTCGGTTTAGGGTTAGGGTTGGAGTTCAGGTTAGGGTTCGGGTTAGGGTTCGGGTTCAGGTTAGGGTTAGGGTTAGGGTTCGGATTCGGGGTTAGGGTTCGGGTTAGGGTTCGGGTAAGTGTTCGGGTTAGGGTTAGGGTTCGTGTTAGAATAAGGGTTAGGTTTAGGGTTCGGGTTAAGGTTCGGGTTAGGGTTAGGGTTAGGGTTAGGGTTCGGGTTAGGGTTAGGTTTAGGGTTAGGGTTCGGGTTAGGGTTAGGTTTCGGGTTCGGGATAGGGTTAGGGTTAGGGTAAGTGTTCGGATTAGGGTTAGGGTTAGGGTTCGGGTTAGGGTTAGTGTTCGGTTTAGGGTTAGGTTTAGGGTTAGTGTTCGGGTTAGGGTTAGGGTTAGGGTTCGGGTTCGGGTTACGGTTAGGGTTCAGGTTAGGGTTAGGGTTAGGGTTCGGTTTAGGGTTAGGGTTCGGGTTAGGGTTCGGGTTAGGGTTAGGGTTAGGGTTCGGGTTAGGGTTCGGGTTAGGTTTAGGGTTAGGGTTCGGGTTTGGTTTAGGTTTAGGGTTAGGGTTAGCGTTAGGGTTCGGTTTAGGTTTAGGGTTCGGTTTAGGGTTGGGTTCGGGTTAGCTTTCGGGTTAGGGTTAGGGTGTGGGTTCGGGGTAGGGTTAGGGTTGGGGTTCGGGTTAGGGTTCGGGTTAGGGTTCGGGTTAGGGGTTAGTGTTCAGTTTAGGGTTAGGGTTAGGTTTCGGGTTAGGTTTCGGGTTAGGGTTAGGGTTGGGGTTCGGTTTAGTGTTCGGGTTCGGGTTAGGGTTAGGGGTTAGTGTTCAGTTTAGGGTTAGGTTTAGGTTTCGGGTTAGAGTTCGGGTTAGGGTTAGGGTTGGGGTTCGGGTTAGGGTTCGGGTTCGGTTTAGGGTTAGGGGTTAGTGTTCAGTTTAGGGTTAGGGTTAGGTTTCGGGTTAGGGTTCGGGTTAGGGTTAGGGTTAGGCTTCGGGTTAGGGTCAGGGTTAGGGTTAGGGTTAGGGTTCGGGTTACGGTTAGGGTTCGGGTGAGGGTTAGGGTTCGGGTTAGGTTTCGGGTTAGGTTTAGGGTTAGGGTACGGGTTAGGTTTAGGATTCGGTTTAGGGTTAGGTTTAGGGTTAGGGTTAGGGTCGGGTTAGGGTTAGGGTTCGGGTTAGGGTTGGGTTCGGGTTAGGTTTCGGTTTAGGGTAAGGTTTCGGGTTCGGGTTAGGGTTAGGGTTTGGGTTAGGTTTAGGGTTAGGGTTCGAGTTAGGGTTCGGGTTCGGGTTAGGGTTAGGGTTAGGGTTAGGGTTCGTTTTAGGGTTCGGGTTAGGGGTCGGTTTAGGGTTAGGGTTAGGGTTCGGGTTAGGGTTAGGGTAGGGTTAGGTTTCGGGTTAGGGTTAGAGTTCGATTTAGGGTTAGGGTTAGGGTTAGGGTTTGGGTTCGGGGTTAGGGTTAGGGTTAGGGTTCGGGTTAGCGTTCGGGTTAGGGTTAGGATTCGGGTAAGGGGTTACGGTTCGGGGTCGTGTTAGGGTTAGGGTTAGGGTTCCGGTTAGGGTTAGGGTTAAGGTTCGGGTTAGGGTTAGGGTTAGGTTTAGTGTTAGGGTTCGGGTTAGGGTTCGGGTTCGGGTTAGGGTTAGGGTTCGAGTTAGGGTTCGGGTAAGGGTTAGGGTTAGGGTTCGGGTTAGGGTTAGGGTTAGGGTTCGGGTTAGGGTTCGGGTTCGGGTTAGGGTTAGGGTTAGGGTTAGGGTTAGGGTTCGGGTTAGGGTTAGGGTTCGGGTTAGGGTTAGGGTTAGAGTTAGGGTTAGGGTTCGGGTTAGAGTTCGCGTTAGGGATCGGGTTAGATTTAGGGTTCGGTTTAGGGTTAGGGTTAGGTTAGGGGTCGGGTTAGGGTTAGGGTTATTGTTCGGGTTAGGGTTCGTGTTCGGGTTAGGTTTAGGGGTTAGTGTTCAGTTTAGGGTTAGGGTTAGGGTTCGGGTTAGTGTTCGGGTTCGGGTTAGGGTTAGGTTTCGGGATAGGGTTAGGTTAGGGTTAGGGTTAGGGTTCGGGTTTGGGTTACGGTTAGGGTTCAGGTTAGGTTTAGGGTTAGGGTTCGGGTTAGGGTTAGGTTTCGGGTTAGGGTTAGGGTTAGGGTTAGGGTTAGGGTTCGGGTTAGGGTTAGGGTTCGGGTGAGGGTTAGGGTTCGGGTTAGGGTTCGGGTTAGGTTTAGGGTTAGGGTTCGGGTTAGGTTTAGGATTCGGTTTAGGGTTAGGTTTAGGGTTAGGTTTAGGGTTCGGGTTAGGGTTAGGGTTCGGGTTAGGGTTGGGTTCAGGTTAGGTTTCGGTTTAGGGTTAGGTTTCGGGTTCGGGTTAGGGTTAGGGTTTGGGTTAGGGTTAGGGTTAGGGTTCGGGTTAGGGTTAGGGTTCGGGTTAGGGTTAGGTTTAGGGTTAGGGTTCGTTTTAGGGTTCGGGTTAGGGGTCGGTTTAGGGTTAGTGTTAGGGTTCGGGTTAGGGTTAGGTTAGGGTTAGGTTTCGGGTTAGGGTTAGAGTTCGATTTAGGGTTAGGGTTCGGGTTCGGTTTAGGGTTAGGGTTGGGGTTCGTGTTAGGGTTCGGGTTAGGGTTCGGGTTAGGGTTAGGTTTAGGGTTAGGGTTCGGGTTCTGGGTTAGGGTTAGGGTTAGGGTTCGGGTTAAGGTTCGGGTTAGGTTTAGTATTCGGGTAAGGGGTTAGGGTTCGGGTTCGTGTAAGGGTTAGGGTTAGGGTTCCGTTTAGGGTTAGGGTTAGGGTTCCTGTTAGGGTTAGGGTTAGGTTTAGGGTTAGGGTTCGGGTTAGGGTTCAGGTTAGGGTTAGTGTTAGTGTTCGGGTTAGGGTTAGGGTTAGGGTTCGGGTTAGGGTTCGGGTTAGGGTTAGGGTTAGGGTTCGGGTTAGGTTTAGGTTATGGTTAGGGTTAGGGTTCGGGTTAGGGTTCGGGTTAGGGTTAGGGTTAGGGTTAGTGTTCAGGTTAGGGTTCGGGTTAGGATTAGGGTTAGGGTTAGGGTAAGGTTTCGTGTTAGGTTTCGGGTTAGGGGTCGGGTTAGGGTTAGGGGTAAGGTTCGGGTTAGGGTTGGGGTTATGGTTAGGGTTAGGGTTCGGGTTAGGTTTAGGGGTTAGTTTTAGGGTTACGGTTAGGGTTAGGGTTAGGGTTAGGGTAAGGGGTTATGGTTCGGGTTCGGGTTAGGGTTAGGGTTAGGGTTCCGGTTAGGGTTAGGGTTAAGGTTCGCGTTAGGGTTAGGTTTAGGTTTAGTGTTAGGGTTCGGGTTAGGGTTCGGGTTAGGGTAGGGTTCGGGTTAGGGTTAGGGTTAGGTTTAGGGTTAGGGTTAGGGTTCGGGTTAGGGTTGGGTTCGGGTTAGGTTTCGGGTTAGGGTTAGGGTTAGGGTTCGGGTTAAGTTTAGGTTTGGGGTTCGGGTTAGGGTTCGGGTTAGGGTTCGGGTTAGGGTTAGGGTTAGGTTTAGGGTTCGGATTCGGGGTTAGGGTTCGGGTTAGGGTTCGGGTTAGGGTTCGGGTTAGGGTTAGGGTTTGGGTTAGGGTTAGGGTTAGGGTTCGGGTTAAGGTTCGGGTTAGGGTTAGGGTTAGGGTTAGGGTTCGTATTAGGGTTAGGGTTAGGGTTAGGGTTCGGGTTAGGGTTAGGTTTCGGGTTCGGGTTAGGGTTAGGTTTAGGGTTAGGGTTCGGATTAGGGTTAGGGTTAGGGTTCGGGTTAGGGTTAGTGTTCGGGTTAGGGTTAGGGTGAGGGTTAGGGTTAGGTTTCGGGTTAGGGTTAGGGTTCGGGTTAGGGTTTAGGGTTAGGTTTCGGGTTCGGGTTAGGGTTATGGTTAGGATTAGGGTTAGGTTTAGGATTCGTGTTAGGGTTAGGGTTAGTGTTAGGGTTAGGGTTGGTGTTAGGTTTAGGGTTAGGGTTAGTGATAGGGTTCGGGTTCGGGATAGGGTTGGGTTTCGGGTTAGGGTTAGGTTTAGGGTTCGGGTTCGTGTTAGGGTTAGGTTTCGGGTTAGGGTTAGGGTTAGGGTTAGGGTTCGGGTTCGGGTTAGGGTTAGGGTTCGTGTTAGGGTTAGGGTTCGGGTTAGGGTTAGGGTTAGGGTTCGGGTTAGTGTTCGGGTTCGGGTTTGTGTTAGGGTTAGGGTTAGGTTTCGGGTTATGGTTAGGGTTAGGGTTCGGGTTAGGTTTAGGGGTAGGTTTAGGGTTATGTTTAGGGTTAGGTTTAGTGTTCTGGTTTGGCTTAGGGTTAGGGGTTAGGGTTCGGGTTCGGGTTAGTGTTAGGGTTTGGGCTCGGGTTAGTGTTAGGGGTTAGTGTTAGGGTTAGGGTTAGGGTTAGGGTTCGGATTAGGCTTAGGTTAGGGTTAGGGTGAGGGTTCGGGTTAGGGTTAGGGTTAGGGTTAAGGTTCGGGTTAGTTTTAGTGTTCGTGTTAGGGTTAGGATTAGGGTTAGGGTTCGGGTTAGGGTTAGGGTTCGGGTTAAGGTTCGGGTTAGGGTTAGGTTTCGGGTTCGTGTTAGGGTTTGGGTTAGGGTTCGGGTTAGGTTTAGGGTTCGGTTTAGTGTTCGGGTTAGGGTTAGAATTCGGGTAAGTTGTAGGGTTCGTGTTCCGGTTAGGGTTAGGTTTAGGGTTGCGGTTAGGGTTAGGATTAGTTTTCGGTTTAGGGTTCGGGTTAGGGTTCGGGTTAGGGTTCGGGTTAGGGTTAGGGTTAGGGTTCGGGTTAGGGTAGGGTTCGGGTTAGGGTTAGGGTTAGGTTTAGGGTTAGGTTTAGGGTTTGGGTTAGTGTTAGGTTTAGGGTTAGGGTTTGGGTTAGGGTTAGGGTTCGGGTTAGGGTTAGAGTTAGGGTTAGGGTTAGTGTTAGGTTTTAGGGTTAGGGTTAGGGTTAGGGTTATGGGTTAGGGTTAGGTTTAGGGTTAGGGTTAGGGTTAGGGTTCGGGTTAGGGTAGGGTTCGGTTTAGGGTTAGGGTTAGGTTTAGGGTTAGGGTTCGGTTTAGGGTTAGGGTTAGGGTTAGGGTTTGGGTTAGGGTTAGGGTTCGGGCTAGGGTTAGGGTTAGGGTTAGGGTTAGGTTTCGGGTTCGGTGTTATGGTTAGGATTCGGGTTAGGGTTAGGGTTAGTGTTTGGGTTAGGGTTCGTTTTAGGGTACGGGTTAGGGTTAGGGTTCGGGTTAGGGTTCAGGTTAGGGTTAGGGTTCGGTGTAGGGTTAGGTTTAGGGTTAGGTTTTCGGGTTAGGGTTCGGGTTAAGTTTAGGGTTAGGGTTCGGGTTAGGGTTAGGGTTCGGGTTCGGGTTAGGGTTAGGGTTACGGTTAGTGTTCGGGTTAGGTATCGGGTTAGGGTTCGGGTTCGGGTTCGGGTTAGGGTTAGGGTTAGGGTTAGAGTTAGGGTTCAGGTTCGGGTTAGGGTTAGGGTTAGGGTTCGGGTTCGGGCTAGGGTTCGGGTTAGGTTTAGTGTTCGTGTTAGGGTTAGGGTTCGGGTTAGGGTTCGGGTTAGGGTTAGGGTTAGGGTTAGGGTTAGTGTTCGGTTTCGGGTTCGGGTTAGGGTTCGGGTTCTGGTCGGGTTAAGGTTCGGGATAGGGTTAAGGTTCGGGTTAGGGTTCGGGTTAGGGTTAGGATTAGGTTTCGGGTTAGGGTTAGGGTTAGGGTTCGTGTTAGGTTTGGGTTCGGATTAAGTTTCAGGTTACGGATAGGGTTCGGATTCGGGTTAGGGTTAGGGTCGGGTAGGGTTAGGGTTAGTGTTCGGGTTAGGGTTAGGGTTCAGGTTAGGGTTAGGGTTAGGGTTCGGGTTATGTTTCGGGTTGGGGTTAGGGTTCGGGTTCGGGTTCGGGTTAGTGTTAGGTTTAGTGTTAGGGTTAGGGTTAGGGTTCGGGTTAGGTTTCAGGTTAGTGTTAGGGTTAGGGTTAGGGTTAGGGTTAGGGTTAGGGTTAGGTTTAGGGTTCAGGTTAGGATTAGGGTTAGGGTTAGAGTTAGTGTAAGGTTTTAGGGTTAGGGTTAGGGTTGGGGTTAGGGTTATGGGTTAGGTTTAGGGTTAGGGTTAGGGTTAGGGTTCGGGTTAGGGTAGGGTTCGGGTTAGGGTTAGGGTTAGATTTAGAGTTAGGGTTAGGGTTCGGATTAGGGTTAGTTTTAGGGTTAGCGTTTGGGTTAGGGTTAGGGTTAGAGTTCGGGTTAGGGTTAGGGTTAGGTTTAGGGTTAGGGTTAGGGTTAGAGTTAGGGTTCAGGTTCGGTATAGAGTTAGGGTTAGGGTTCGGGTTCGGGCTAGGGTTCGGGTTAGGTTTAGGGTTCTTGCTAGGGTTAGGGTTCGGGTTAGGGTTCGGTTACTGTTAGGGTTAGGGTTAGGGTTCGGTTTCGGGTTCGGGTTAGGGTTCGTGTTCTGGTCGGTTTAAGGTTCGGGTTAGGGTTAGGGTTCGGGTTAGGGTTCGGGTTAGGGTTCGGGTTAGGGTTAGGTTTAGGGTGCGGGTTAGTGTTTGGGTTAGGGTTAGGGTTCGAGTTACGGTTAGGGTTCGGGTTAGGGTTAGGGTTAGGGTTCGGGTTAGGTTTAGTTTAAGGGTTCGGGTTAGGTTCAGGGTTCGTGTTAGGGTTAGGTTTAGGTTTAGGGTTCGGGTTAGGATTAGGTTTCGGGCTAGGGTTGGGTTCGGGTTAAGTTTCGGGTTAGGGATAGGGTTCGGATTGGGTTTAGGGTTAGGGTTCGGGTTAGGGTAGGGTTAGGGTTCGGGTTAGTGTTAGGGTTCGGGTTAGGGTTAGGGTTAGGGTTCGGTGTAGGGTTAGGGTTCGGGTTAGGGTTAGGGTTAGGGTTAGGGTTAGGTTTCGGGTTAGGGTTAGGTTTAGGGTTAGGGTTCGGTTTCGTGTTAAGGTTTAGGATTCGGCTTAGAGTTACGTTTCGGTTTCGAGTTAGGGTTCGGGTTAGGGTTAGGGTTCGGGTTAGGGTTCGTTTTAGGGTTAGGGTTCGGGTTAGGGTTAGTGTTAGGGTTAGGGGTTCGGCTTAGGGTTCAGGTTAGGGTTAGGGTTAGGTTTAGGGTTCGGTTTAGGGTTAGGGTTTGGGTTAGGGTTAGGGTTAGGGTTCGGTTTAGGGTTAGGTTTAGGGTTTGGGTTAGGGATCGGGTTAGGGTTCGGGTTAGGGTTCGGGTTTGGCTTCGGGTTAGGGTTCGGGTTGGGTTAGGGTTCGGGATAGGGTTCGGGTTAGGTTTCGGGTTATGGTTAGGTTTAAGTTTCGGGTTAGGATTAGGGTTAGGGTTAGGGTTAGGGTTCAGTTTACGGTTATGGTTCGGGTTAGGTTTAGGGTTAGGTTTCGGGTTAGGTTTAGGGTTAGGGTTCTGGTTAGGTTTAGGGTTCGGATTAGGGTTAGGGTTAGGGTTAGTGTTCGGGTTAGGGTTAGGGTTCGGTTTAGGTTTGGGTTCGGGTTAGGTTTCGGGTTAGGGTTAGGGTTCGAGTTCGGGTTAGGGTTAGGGTTCGGGTTAGGGTTAGGGTTAGGGTTCGGGTTAGGGTTAGGGTTAAGGTTCGGGTTAGGGTTAGGGTTAGGGTTAGGGTTAGGGTTTGTGTAAGGGTTCCGGTTAGGGGTCGGGTTAGGGTTAGGGTTAGTGTTCGGGTTAGGGTTAGGGTTAGGGTTAGGGTTCGGGTTAGGGTTAGGGTTCGGTTTAGGGTTAGGGTTAGGGTTAGGGTTAGGTTTAGGGTTCGGGTTAGGGTTAGGGTTAGGGTTAGGGTTCGGGTTAGGGTTAGGGTTCGGTTTAGGTTTGGGTTCGGGTTAGGTTTCGGGTTAGGGTTAGGGTTAGGGTTAGGGTTAGGGTTAGGTTTCGGGTTAGGGTTAGTGTTCGGGTTCGGGTTCGGGTTCGGGTTCGGGTTAGGGTTAGGGTTCGGGTTCGGGTAGGGTTAGGGTTCGGGTTAGGGTTAGGGTTAGGGTTAGGGTTCGTGTTAGAGTTCGGGTTAGGGGTCGGTTTAGCGTTAGGGTTAGGGTTCGGGTTAGGGTTCGGGTTAGGGTTAGGGTTCGGGTTAGGGTTAGGGTTCGAGTTAGGGTTAGGTTTCTGGTTCGGGTTAGGGTTAGTGTTGGGGTTCGGGTTAGGGTCCAGGTTAGGGTTCGGGTTAGGTTTAGGGTTA
Source organism: Urocyon cinereoargenteus (assembly GCA_032313775.1). Classification (NCBI taxonomy): domain Eukaryota; kingdom Metazoa; phylum Chordata; class Mammalia; order Carnivora; family Canidae; genus Urocyon; species Urocyon cinereoargenteus. Next base: position 599,638 of record JAVLSZ010000091.1, on the reverse strand, counting down.
GGGTTAGTGTTCGGGTTCGGGGTTAGGGTTCGGGTTAGGATTCGGGTTAGGGTTCGGTTTAGGGTTAGGGTTCGGTTTCGGGTTCGGGTTAGGTTTTGGGTTCGGGTTAGGGTTAGGGTTCGGGTTAGGGTTCGGGTTCTGGTTAGGGTTAGGGGTTAGGGTTCGGGTTAGGGTTAGGGTTAGGGTTCGGGTTCGGTTTAGGGTTAGGGTTAGGGTTAGGTTTCGGGTTCGGGTTAGGGTTAGGGATCGTGTTAGAGTTAGGGTTTGTGTTCGGGGTAGGGTTAGGGTTAGGGTTCGGGTTAGGGTTAGGGTTAGGGTTAGGCTTAGGGTTAGGGTTCGTGTTAGGGTTGGGTTAGGGTTAGGGTTAGGGTTCGGGTTAGTTTTAGGTTTAGGGTTCGGTTTAGTGTTCGGGTTAGTGTTAGGGTTAGGGTTCGGGTTAGGGTTCGCGTTAGGGTTCGGTTTAAGGTTCGGGTTAGGGTTCGGGTGAGGGTTCGGGTTAGAGTTCGGGTTAGGGTTAGGGTTCGGGTTAGGGTTAGGTTTAGGGTTAGGGTTAGGGTTAGGGTTCGGGTTAGGGTTCAGGTTGTGGTTAGGGTTTGGGTTCGGGTTCGGGTTAGGGTTCGGGTTAGGGTTAGGTTTAGGGTTAGGGTTAGGGTTAGGGTTCGGGTGAGGGTTCGGGTTCGGGTTATGGGTTAGGGTTAGGGTTAGGGTTAGGTTTAGGGTTCGAGTTAATGTTAGGGTTAGGGTTAGGGTTAGTGTTAGGTTTTAGGGTTAGGGTTAGGGTTAGGGTTAGGGTTATGTGTTAGGGTTAGGTTTCGGGTTAGGGTTAGTGTTCGGGTTCGGGTTCGGGTTAGGGTTCGGGTTAGGGGTAAGGTTTGGGTTCGGGTTAGGGTTAGGGTTCGGGTAGGGTTAGGGTTCGGGTTAGGGTTAGGGTTAGGGTTAGGGTTCGTGTTAGAGTTCGGGTTAGGGGTCGGTTTAGCGTTAGGGTTAGGGTTCGGGTTAGGGTTCGGGTTAGGGTTAGGGTTCGGGTTAGGGTTAGGGTTCAAGTTAGGGTTAGGGTTCTGGTTCGGGTTAGGGTTAGTGTTGGGGTTCGGGTTAGGGTCCGGGTTAGGGTTCGGGTTAGGTTTAGGGTTAGGGTTAGGGTTCGGTTTCGGGGTTAGGGTTCGGGTTAGGGTTCGGGTTAGGGTTCGGTTTAGGGTTAGGGTTCGGGTTCGGGTTCGGGTTAGGTTTCGGGTTCGGGTTAGGGTTAGGGTTCGGGTTAGGGTTCGGGTTCTGGTTAGGGTTAGGGGTTAGGGTTCGGGTTAGGGTTAGGGTTAGGGTTCGGGTTCGGTTTAGGGTTAGGGTTAGGGTTAGGTTTCGGGTTCGGGTTAGGGTTAGGGATCGTGTTAGAGTTAGGGTTTGTGTTCGGGGTAGGGTTAGGGTTAGGGTTCGGGTTAGGGTTAGGGTTAGGGTTAGGCTTAGGGTTAGGGATCGGGTTAGGGTTGGGTTAGGGTTAGGGTTAGGGTTCGGGTTAGTTTTAGGGTTAGGGTTCGGTTTAGTGTTCGGGTTAGTGTTAGGGTTAGGGTTCGGGTTAGGGTTCGCGTTATGGTTCGGTTTAGGGTTCGGGTTAGGGTTCGGGTGAGGGTTCGGGTTAGAGTTCGGGTTAGGGTTAGGGTTCGGGTTAGGGTTAGGTTTAGGGTTAGGGTTAGGGTTAGGGTTAGGTTTCGGGTTAGGGTTCAGGTTGTGGTTAGGGTTTGGGTTCGCGTTCGGGTTAGGGTTCGGGTTAGGGTTAGGTTTAGGGTTAGGGTTAGGGTTAGGGTTCGGGTGAGGGTTCGGGTTCGGGTTAGGGGTTAGGGTTAGGGTTAGGGTTAGGTTTAGGGTTCGAGTTAATGTTAGGGTTAGGGTTAGGGTTAGTGTTAGGTTTTAGGGTTAGGGTTTGGGTTAGGTTTAGGGTTATGTGTTAGGGTTAGGTTTAGGGTTAGGGTTAGGGTTAGGGTTCGGGTTAGGGTAGGGTTCGAGTTAGGGTTAGGGTTAGGATTAGGGTTCGGGTTCGGGTTAGGGTTAGGGTTTGGGTTAGTGTTAGGGTTCGGGTTAGGGTTAGGGTTAGGGTTAGGTTTCGGGTTCGGTGTTAGGGTTAGGATTCGGGTTAGGGTTAGGGTTAGTGTTTGGGTTAGGGTTCGTTTTAGGGTACGGGTTAGGGTTAGGGTTCGGGTTAGGGTTCAGGTTAGGGTTAGGGTTCGGGGTAGGGTTAGGGTTAGGGTTTCGGGTTAGGGTTCGGGTTAAGTTTAGGGTTAGGGTTCGGGTTAGTGTTAGGGTTCGGGTTCGGGTTAGGGTTAGGGTTACGGTTAGTGTTCGGGTTAGGTATCGGGTTAGGGTTCGGGTTCGGGTTCGGGTTAGGGTTAGGGTTTGGGTTAGAGTTAGGGTTCAGGTTCGGGTTAGTGTTAGGGTTAGGGTTCGGGTTCGGGCTAGGTTCGGGTTAGGTTTAGTGTTCGTGTTAGGGTTAGGGTTCGGGTTAGGGTTCGGATTAGGGTTAGGGTTAGGGTTAGGGTTAGGGTTCGGTTTCGGGTTCGGGTTAGGGTTCGGGTTCTGGTCGGGTTAAGGTTCGGGTTAGGGTTAGGGTTCATGTTAGGGTTCGGGTTAGGGTTCGGGTTAGGGTTCGGGTTAGGGTTCGGGTTAGGTTTAGGGTTAGGGATCGGGTTAGGTTTGGGTTCGGGTTAAGTTTCAGGTTACGGATAGGGTTCGGATTCGGGTTAGGGTTAGGGTTCGGGTTAGGGTTAGGGTTAGTGTTCGGGTTAGGGTTAGGGTTCGGGTTAGGGTTAGGGTTAGGGTTCGGGTTATGGTTCGGGTTGGGGTTAGGGTTCGGGTTCGCGATAGGCTTAGGGTTCGGGTTAGGGTTAGGTTAAGTGTTAGGGTTAGGGTTAGGGTTCGAGTTAGGGTTCGGGTTAGTGTTAGGGTTAGGGTTAGGTTTAGGGTTAGGGTTCGGTTTAGGGTTAGGGTTCGGGTTAGGGGTTAGGGTTAGGGTTAGGGTTAGGTTTAGGGTTCGGGTTAGTATTAGGGTTAGGGTTAGGGTTAGTGTTAGGTTTTAGGGTTAGGGTTAGGGTTGGGGTTAGGGTTATGGGTTAGGGTTAGGTTTAGGGTTAGGGTTAGGGTTAGGGTTCGGGTTAGGGTTCAGGTTGTGGTTAGGGTTTGGGTTCGGGTTCCGGTTAGGGTTCGGGTTATGGTTAGGTTTAGGGTTAGGGTTAGGGTTAGGGTTCGGGTGAGGGTTCGGGTTAGGGTTAGGGTTAGGGTTAGGGTTAGGGTTAGGGTTAGGGTTATGTTTAGGTATAGGGTTCGGGTTAGGGTTAGGGTTAGGGTTAGGGTTCAGTTTAGGTTTAGGTTTAGAGTTCGGTTTAGGGTTAGTGTTCGGGTTAGGGTTAGGGGTTAGAGTTAGGGTTAGGGTTAGGTTTAGGGTTCGAGTTAGTGTTAATGTTAGGGTTAGGGTTAGTGTTAGCTTTTAGGGTTAGGGTTAGGGTTAGGGTTAGGGTTATGGGTTAGGGTTAGGTTTAGGGTTAGGGTTAGGGTTAGGGTTCGGGTTAGGGTAGTGTTCGGGTTAGTGTTAGGGTTAGGTTTAGGGTTAGGGTTCGGGTTAGGGTTAGGGTTAAGGTTAGGGTTTGGGTTAGGGTTAGGGTTCGGGTTAGGGTTATGGTTAGGGTTAGGTTTCGGGTTCGGTGTTAGAGTTAGGATTCGGGTTAGGGTTAGGGTTAGGGTTTGGGTTAGGGTTCGTTTTAGGGTACGGGTTAGGGTTAGGGTTCGGGTTAGGTTTCAGGTTAGGGTTAGTGTTCGGGTTAGGGTTAGGGTTAGGGTTAGGGTTAGGGTTAGGGTTAGGGTTCGGGTTAGGGTTAGGGTTAGGGTTCGGTTTAGGTTTAGGGTTCGGGTTAGGGTTAGGTTTAGGGTTCGGGTTAGGGTTAGGTTTCGGGTTAGGTTTGGGTTCGGGTTAAGTTTCAGGTTACGGATAGGGTTCGGATTCGGGTTAGGGTTAGGGTTCGGGTTAGGGTTAGGGTTAGTGTTCGGGTTAGGTTTAGGGTTCGGGTTAGGGTTAGGGTTAGGGTTCGGGTTAGGGTTCGGGTTGGGGTTAGGGTTCGGGTTCGGTTAGGGTTAGGGTCGTGTTAGGGTTAGGTTTAGTGTTAGGGTTAGGGTTAGGTTTAGGTTTAGGGTTAGGGTTCGGGTTGGGGTTAGGGTTCGGGTTCGGGTTGGGGTTAGGGTTCGGGTTCGGGTTAGGGTTAGGGTTCGGGTTTGGTTTCGGGTTTGTGTTAGGGTTAGGGTTAGGGTTAGGGTTCGGTTTAGGGTTAGGGTTCGGGTTAGGGTTAGGGGTTAGGGTTAGGGTTAGTGTTAGGTTTAGGGTTCGGGTTAGGATTAGGGTTAGGTTTAGGGTTAGTGTTAGGTTTTAGGGTTAGGGTTAGATTTAGAGTTAGGGTGAGGGTTCGGGTTAGGGTTAGGGTTAGGGTTAGGGTTAGGGTTCAGGTTCGGGTTAGGGTTAGGTTTAGGGTTAGGGTTCGGGTTAGGGTTCGGTTCGGGTTCAGGTTCGGGTTAGGGTTCGAGTTTGGGTTCGGGTTAGGGTTCGGGTTAGGTTAGGGTTCGGGATAGGGTTCGGGTTAGGGTTCGGGTTAGGGTTAGGGTTAAGTT
>JAVLSZ010000091.1:572500-592500 GCA_032313775.1 Urocyon cinereoargenteus | reverse complement strand
TTAGGGTTAGGTTTAGGGTTTGGGTTACGGTTCGGGTTAGGGTTAGGGTTAGGGTTAATGTTAGGGTTAGGATTAGAGTTAGGGTTCGGGTTAGGGTTAGGTTTATGGTTAGGGTTCGGGTTCGGGTTAGGGTTACGCTTCGAGTTAGGGTTAGGGTTCGGATTAGGTTTAGGGTTTAGGGTTAGGGTTAGTGTTAGGGTTAGGCTTCGGGTTAGGGTTAGGTTTAGGTTTAGGGTTAGGGTTCGGGTTAGGGTTAGCGTTAGGGTAGGGTTAGGGTTAGGTTTTAGGTTTAGGGTTACGGTTAGGGTTAGGGTTAGGGTTAGGGGTTAGGGTTAGTGTTAGGGTTAGGGTTCGGGTTAGGGTTAGGGTTCGGGTTAGGGTTAGGTTTAGGTTTAGGGTTAGGGTTAGTGTTCGGGTTAGCTTTAGCGTTAGGTTTAGGGTTAGGGTTAGTGTTCGGTTTAGGGTTAGGTTTCGGGTTAGGGTTAGGTTTAGGGTTCAGGTTAGCGTTAGGGTTAGGGTTAGTGTTAGCGTTCGTGTTAGGGTTCGGTTTAGGGGTCGGGTTAGGGTTAGGGTTAGGGTTCGGGTTAGGGTTCGGTTTAGGGTTAGGCTTAGGGTTCGGGGTAGGGTTAGGGTTAGGGTTCGGGATAGGGTTCGGGTTAGGGTTATGGTTTGGGTACGGGTTAGGGTTCGTGTTACGGTTCGGGTTAGGGTTAGGGTTAAGGTTAGGGTTCGGGTTCGGGTTCGGGTTATGGTTCGGGTTAGGGTTAGGGTTAGGGTTAGTGTTCGGGTTATGGTTCGGTTTAGGGTTCAGGTTAGGGTTAGGGTTCGGGTTAGGGTTAGGGTTAGGGTTAGAGTTAGGGTTAGGGTTAGGGTTCGGGTTCAGGTTAGGGTTAGGGTTAGGGTTAGGGTTAGGGTTCGGGTTAGGTTTCGGGTTCGGTTTCGGGTTAGGGTTAGGGTTCGGGTTAGGGTTAGGGTTCGTGTTCGGGTTCGGGTTAGGGTTAGGTTTCGGTTTCGGTTTAGGGTTAGGGTTCGGGTTCGGGTTAGGGTTAGTGTTTGGGTTACTGTTAGGGTTAGGTTTCGGGTTACGGTTAAGTTTAGTGTTCGGGTTAGGGTTAGGCTTAGGGTTATGGTTAGGGTTCGGGTTAGTCTTTCGGGTAGGGTTAGGGTTAGGGTTCGTGTTGGGGTTAGGGTTCGGGTTAGGGGTAGGGTTCGGGTTAGGGTTATGGTTAGGGTTCGAGATAGGGTTAGGGTTAGGTTTAGGGTTAGGGTTCGTGTTAGGCTTTGGGTTAGGGTTAGGGTTAGGTTTCGGGTTAGGGTTAGGGTTCGGGTTAGGGTTAGGGTTAGGGTTCGGGTTCGGGTTCGGGTTCGGGTTAGGGTTAGGGTTAGATTTAGGGTTAGGGTTACGGTGCGGGTTAGGGTTAGGGTTAGGTTTAGGGTTCGGGTTAGGGTTAGGGTTAGGGTTAGATTTAGGGTTTGGGTTAGGGTGCGGGTTAGGGTTAGGGATAGGATTAGGGTTAGGGTTAGGGTTCGGGTTAGGGTTAGGGTTAGGGTTCGGGTTCGGGTTCGGGTTAGGGTTAGGGGTCGGGTTCGGGTTAGGGGTCGGGTTCGGCTTAGGGTTCGGGTTCGGGTTAGGGTTAGGGGTTAGGGTTCAGGTTAGGGTTAGGGTTAGGGTTCGGGTTAGGGGTAGGGTTAGGGTTAGGGTTCGGGTTAGGGTTAGGGTTCGGGTTAGGGTTCGGGTTAGGGTTCGGGTTAGGGTTAGGGTTAGGGTTCGTGTTAGGGTTCGGGTTAGGGTTAAGGTTAGGGTTAGGGTACGGGTTCAGATTCGGGTTAGGGTTAGGTTTCGTGTTCGGGTTAGGGTTCGGGTTCGGGTTAGGGTTCGGGTTCGGGTTAGGGTTAGGGGTTAGGGTTCAGGTTAGGGTTAGGTTTAGGGTTCGGGTTAGGGGTAGGGTTAGGGTTAGGGTTCGGTTTAGGGTTAGGGTTCGGGTTAGGGTTAGGGTTAGGGTTAGGGTTCGGTTTAGGGTTAGGGTTAGGGTTCGGGTTAGGGTTAGGTTTAGGGTTAGAGTTAGGGTTAGGGTTAGGGTGTGGGTTAGGTTTAGGGTTAGGGTTAGGGTTAGGGTTCGGGTTAGGGTTAGGGTTAGGGTTCGGGTTCGGGTTCGGGTTAGGGTTAGGGTTCGGGTTCGGGTTAGGGTTCGGGTTTGGGTTAGGGTTCGGGTTCGAGTTAGTGTTAGGGGTTAGGGTTCAGGTTAGGGTTAGGGTTAGGGTTCGGGTTAGGGGTAGGGTTAGGGTTAGGGTTCGGGTTAGGGTTAGGGTTCGGGTTAGGGTTCGGGTTAGGGTTCGGGTTAGGGTTAGGGTTAGGGTTCGTGTTAGGGTTCGGGTTAGGGTTAAGGTTAGGTTTCGGGTTAGGGTTCGGGTTAGGGTTCGGGTTAGGTTTCGGGTTAGGGTTAGCGTTAGGGTTCGTGTTAGGTTTCGGGTTCGGGTTCGGGTTAGGGTTCGGGTTAGGGTTAGGGTTAGGTTTAGGGTTCGGTTTAGGGTTAGGGTTAGGGTTCGGGTTAGGGTTCGGGTTCGGCTTAGGGAAAGGGTTAGGGTTCGGTTTAGGGTTAGGGTTAGGGTTAGGGTTAGGTTTCGGGTTCGGGTTCGGGTTAGGGTTTGGGTTAGGGTTAGCATTAGGGTTAGGATTAGGTTTAGGGTTAGGGTTAGGGTTAGGGTTTGGGTTAGGGTTAGGGTTAGGTTTCGGGTTAGTGTTAGTGTTCGGGTTAGGGTTAGGAGTTAGGGTTAGGGTTAGGGTTAGCGTTAGGGTTCGGGTTAGGGTTAGGTTTAGGGTTAGGGTTCGGGTTAGGTTTAGGGTTAGGGTTAGGGTTAGGGTTAGGGATCGGTTTAGGGTCAGGGTTAGGGTTAGGGTTAGGTTTCGGTTTCGGGATCGGGTTAGGGTTAGGTTAGGTTTAGGGTTAGGATTAGGTTTAGGATTAGGGTTCGGGTTAGGGTTTGGGTTAGGGTTAAGGTTAGTGTTAGGGTTCGGGTTCGGGTTAGGGTTCGGGTTAGGGTTCGGGTTAGGGTTAGGGTTAGGGTTAGGGTTCGGGTTAGGGTTAGGTTTAGGGTTCGGGTTAGGGTTCGGGTTAAGGTTAGGGTTAGGGTTCGGGTTAGGGTTAGGGTTAGGGTTCGGGTTAGGGTTTGGGTTAGGGTTAGGGTTAGGGTTAGGGTTAGGGTTAAGTTTAGGGTTAGGGTTCGGGTTAGGGTTCGGGTTAGGGTTAGGGTTAGGGTTAGGGTTAGGGTTCGGGTTAGGGCTCGGGTTAGCGTTAGGTTTAGTGTTAGGGTTCGGGTTAGTGTTAGGGTTAGGGTTCGGGTTAGGATTAGGGTTCGGGTTAGTGTTAGGGTTAGGGTTCGGGTTAGGGATAGGGTTATGTTTAGGTTGTAGGGTTAGGGTTAGGGTTAGGGTTAGGGTTTGGGTTAGGGTTAGGGTTCGGGTTAGGGTTAGGGTTAGGGTTAGGGTTACGGTTAGGGTTCGGGTTAGGGTTCGGGTTAGGGTTAGGGTTCGGGTTAGGATTAGGGTTAGGGTTAGAGTTAGGGTTAGGGTTAGGGTTCGGGTTAGGGTTAGGCTTAGGGTTAGGTTTCGGTTTAGGGTTAGGGTTAGGGTTCGGGTTCGGGTTCGGGTTAGGGTTAGGGTTCGGTTTCTGGTTAGGGTTCGGGTTCGGGTTAGGGTTCGGGTTCAGGTTAGGGTTAGGGGTTAGGGTTCAGGTTAGGGTTAGGTTTAGGGATCGGGTTAGGGTTAGTGTTAGGGTTAGGGTTAGAGTTAGGTTTCGGGTTAGGGTTAGGGTTAGTGTTCGGGTTAGGGTTAAGGTTAGGGTTCGGTTTAGGGTTCGGGTAAGGGTTCCGGTTAGGGTTAGGGTTAGGGTTCGGGTTAGGGTTCGGGTTAGGGTTAGGGTTAGGGTTCCGGTTAGGGCTCGAGTTAGGGTTCGGGTTAGGGTTTGGGTTAGGGTTAGGGTTAGGGTTCGGGTTAGGGTTCGGGTCCGGGTTCGGGTTAGAGTTCGGGTTAGGGTTAGGGATAGGTTTAGGGTTCGGGTTCGGGTTAGGGTTAGGGTTCGGGTTAGGGTTAGGGTTAGGGTTAGGGTTAGGGTTCGGGTTAGGGTTCGGGTTCGGGGTCGGGTTAGGGTTAGGTTTCAGTTTAGGGTTAGGATTAGGTTTAGGGTTAGGGTTAGGTTTCGTGTTCGGGTTCGGTTTAGGGTTAGGGTTAGGGTTAGTGTTAGGATTAGGTTTAGGGTTAGGGTTCCGGTTAGGGTTTGGGTTAGGGTTACGGTTAGGGTTAGGGTTCGGGTTAGGGTAGGGTTAGGGTTAGGGGTTAGGCTTAGGGTTAGGGTTCGGGTTCGGTGAGGGTTAGGCTTAGGGTTCGGGTTAGGGTTAGGGTTAGGGTTAGGGTTCGGGTTAGCGTTCGGGTTAGGGTTAGGTTTAGGGTTAGGGTTAGCGTTAGGTTTAGGGTTAGGTTTCGTGTTAGGGTTAGGGTTAGGGTTAGGGTTCGGGTTAGGGTTAGGGTTAGGGTTCGAGTTAGGGTTAGGTTTCGGGTTATGGTTAGGGGTTAGGGTTAGGGTAGGGTTAGGTTTAGGGTTCGGGATAGGGTTAGGGTTAGGTTTAGGGTTTGGTTTAGGGTTAGCGTTAGGGTTAGGGTTAGGGTTAGGTTTTAAGGTTAGGGTTACGGTTAGGGTTAGGGTTCGGTTTAGGGTTAGGGTTAGGGTTAGGTTTCGGGTTCGGGTTCGGGTTAGGGTTAGGGTTAGCGTTAGGGTTCGGGTTAGGGTTAGGTTTAGGGTTAGGGTTCGGATTAGGTTTAGGGTTAGGGTTAGGGTTAGGGTTTGGGTTAGGGTTAGGGTTCGGGTTAGGGTTAGGGTTAGGATTAGGGTTAGGGTTTGGGTTCGGGTTAGGGTTCGGGTTAGGGTTCGGGTTAGGTTTCGGGTTAGCGTTCGGGTTAGGGTTCGGTTTAGGGTTCAGGTTAGGGTTATGGTTAGGGTTAGGGTTCGGGTTAGGGTTAGGGTTAGGGTGCGGGTTAGGGTTAGGGTTCTGGTTAGGGTTCGGGTTAGGGTTCGGGTTAGGAATCGGGTTAGGGTTCGGGTTAGGGTTAGGGTCAGGGTTAGGGTTAGGGTTAGGGTTCGGTTTAGGGTTCGGGTTAGGGTTAGGGTTAGTGTTAGGATTAGGGTTAGGTTTAGGGTTAGGGTTCGGGTTAGGGTTAGAGTTAGGGTTAGGGTTCGGGTTAGGGTTTGGGTTAGGTTTAAGGTTAGTGTTAGGGTTCGGGTTAGGGTTAGGGTTCGGGTTAGGGTTCGGTTTAGGGTTAGGGTTATGGTTCGGGTTAGGGTTAGGTTTAGGGTTCGGGTTAGGGTTCGGGTTAAGGTTAGGGTTAGGGTTCGGGTTAGGGTTAGGCTTAGGGTTCGGGTTAGGGTTCGGGTTAGGGTTAGGGTTAGGGTTAGGGTTAGGGTTAGGGTTAAGTTTAGGGTTAGGGTTCGGGTTAGGGTTCGGGTTAGGGTTAGGGTTAGGGTTAGGGTTCGGGTTAGGGCTCGGGTTAGCATTAGGTTTAGTGTTAGGGTTCGGGTTAGTGTTAGGGTTAGGGTTCGGGTTAGGATTAGGGTTCGGGTTAGTGTTAGGGTTGGGGTTCGGGTTAGGGTTAGGGTTAGGTTTAGGTTGTAGGGTTAGGGTTAGGTTTAGGGTTAGGGTTTGGGTTAGGGTTAGGGTTCGGGTTAGGGTTAGGGTTAGGGTTAGGGTTACGGTTAGGGTTCGGGTTAGGGTTCGGGTTAGGGTTAGGGTTCGGGTTAGGATTAGGGTTAGGGTTAGAGTTAGGGTTAGGGTTAGGGTTCGGGTTAGGGTTAGGGTTTGGGTTCGGTTTCGGTTTAGGGTTAGGGTTAGGGTTCGGGTTCGGGTTCGGGTTAGGGTTAGGGTTCGGTTTCTGGTTAGGGTTCGGGTTCGGGTTAGGGTTCGGGTTCAGGTTAGGGTTAGGGGTTAGGGTTCAGGTTAGGGTTAGGTTTAGGGATCGGGTTAGGGTTAGGGTTAGGGTTAGAGTTAGGGTTCGGGTTAGTGTTAGGGTTAGTGTTCGGGTTAGGGTTAAGGTTAGGGTTCGATTTAGGGTTCGGGTAACGGTTCCGGTTAGGGTTAGGGTTAGGGTTCGGGTTAGTGTTCGGGTTAGGGTTAGGGTTAGGGTTATGGTTTGGGTACGGGTTAGGGTTCGTGTTAGGGTTCGGGTTAGGGTTAGGGTTAAGGTTAGGGTTCGGGTTCGGGTTCGGGTTATGGTTCGGGTTAGGGTTAGGGTTAGGGTTAGTGTTCGGGTTATGGTTCGGTTTAGGGTTCAGGTTAGGGTTAGGGTTCGGGTTAGGGTTAGGGTTAGGGTTAGAGTTAGGGTTAGGGTTAGGGTTCGGGTTCAGGTTAGGGTTAGGGTTAGGGTTAGGGTTAGGGTTCGGGTTAGGTTTCGGGTTCGGTTTCGGGTTAGGGTTAGGGTTCGGGTTAGGGTTAGGGTTCGTGTTCGGGTTCGGGTTAGGGTTAGGTTTCGGTTTCGGTTTAGGGTTCGGGTTCGGGTTAGGGTTAGTGTTTGGGTTAGTGTTAGGGTTAGGGTTCGGGTTACGGTTAAGTTTAGTGTTCGGGTTAGGGTTAGGCTTAGGGTTATGGTTAGGGTTCGGGTTAGTCTTTCGGGTAGGGTTAGGGTTAGGGTTCGTGTTGGGGTTAGGGTTCGGGTTAGGGGTAGGGTTCGGGTTAGGGTTATGGTTAGGGTTCGAGATAGGGTTAGGGTTAGGTTTAGGGTTAGGGTTCGTGTTAGGCTTTGGGTTAGGGTTAGGGTTAGGTTTCGGGTTAGGGTTAGGGTTCGGGTTAGGGTTAGGGTTAGGGTTCGGGTTCGGGTTCGGGTTCGGGTTAGGGTTAGGGTTAGATTTAGGGTTAGGGTTACGGTGCGGGTTAGGGTTAGGGTTAGGTTTAGGGTTCGGTTTAGGGTTAGGGTTAGGGTTAGATTTAGGGTTTGGGTTAGGGTGCGGGTTAGGGTTAGGGATAGGATTAGGGTTAGGGTTAGGGTTCGGGTTAGGGTTAGGTTTAGGGTTCGGGTTAGGGTTAGGGTTAGGGTTAGCGTTAGGGTTAGGGTTAGGGTGTGGGTAAGGGTTAGGGTTAATGTTAGGGTTAGGGTTCGGGTTAGGGTTAGGGTTAGGGTTCGGGTTCGGGTTCGGGTTAGGGTTAGGGGTCGGGTTCGGGTTAGGGGTCGGGTTCGGGTTAGGGTTCGGGTTCGGGTTAGGGTTAGGGGTTAGGGTTCAGGTTAGGGTTAGGGTTAGGGTTCGGGTTAGGGGTAGGGTTAGGGTTAGGGTTCGGGTTAGGGTTAGGGTTCGGGTTAGGGTTCGGGTTAGGGTTCGGGTTAGGGTTAGGGTTAGGGTTCGTGTTAGGGTTCGGGTTAGGGTTAAGGTTAGGGTTATGGTACGGGTTCAGATTCGGGTTAGGGTTAGGTTTCGTGTTCGGGTTAGGGTTCGGGTTCTGGTTAGGGTTCGGGTTCGGGTTAGGGTTAGGGGTTAGGGTTCAGGTTAGGGTTAGGTTTAGGGTTCGGGTTAGGGGTAGGGTTAGGGTTAGGGTTCGGTTTAGGGTTAGGGTTCGGGTTAGGGTTAGGGTTAGGGTTAGGGTTCGGTTTAGGGTTAGGGTTAGGGTTCGGGTTAGGGTTAGGTTTAGGGTTAGAGTTAGGGTTAGGGTTAGGGTGTGGGTTAGGTTTAGGGTTAGGGTTAGGGTTAGGGTTCGGGTTAGGGTTAGGGTTAGGGTTCGGGTTCGGGTTCGGGTTAGGGTTAGGGTTCGGGTTCGGGTTAGGGTTCGGGTTTGGGTTAGGGTTCGGGTTCGAGTTAGTGTTAGGGGTTAGGGTTCAGGTTAGGGTTAGGGTTAGGGTTCGGGTTAGGGGTAGGGTTAGGGTTAGGGTTCGGGTTAGGGTTAGGGTTCGGGTTAGGGTTCGGGTTAGGGTTCGGGTTAGGGTTAGGGTTAGGGTTCGTGTTAGGGTTCGGGTTAGGGTTAAAGTTAGGTTTCGGGTTAGGGTTCGGGTTAGGGTTCGGGTTAGGTTTCGGGTTAGGGTTAGCGTTAGGGTTCGGGTTAGTTTTCGGGTTCGGGTTCGGGTTAGGGTTCGGGTTAGGGTTAGGGTTAGGTTTAGGGTTCGGTTTAGGGTTAGGGTTAGGGTTCGGGTTAGGGTTCGGGTTCGGCTTAGGGAAAGGGTTAGGGTTCGGTTTAGGGTTAGGGTTAGGGTTAGGGTTAGGTTTCGGGTTCGGGTTCGGGTTAGGGTTTGGGTTAGGGTTAGCATTAGGGTTAGGATTAGGTTTAGGGTTAGGGTTAGGGTTAGGGTTTGGGTTAGGGTTAGGGTTAGGTTTCGGGTTAGTGTTAGTGTTCGGGTTAGGGTTAGGAGTTAGGGTTAGGGTTAGGGTTAGCGTTAGGGTTCGGGTTAGGGTTAGGTTTAGGGTTAGGGTTCGGGTTAGGGTTAGGGTTAGGGTTAGGGTTAGGGTTAGGGATCGGTTTAGGGTCAGGGTTAGGTTTAGGGTTAGGTTTCGGTTTCGGTTTCGGGTTAGGGTTAGGTTAGGTTTAGGGTTAGGATTAGGTTTAGGATTAGGGTTCGGGTTAGGGTTTGGGTTAGGGTTAAGGTTAGTGTTAGGGTTCGGGTTAGGGTTAGGGTTCGGGTTAGGGTTCGGGTTAGGGTTAGGGTTAGGGTTCGGGTTAGGGTTAGGTTTAGGGTTCGGGTTAGGGTTCGGGTTAAGGTTAGGGATAGGGTTCGGGTTAGGGTTAGGGTTAGGGTTCGGGTTAGGGTTTGGTTTAGGGTTAGGGTTAGGGTTAGGGTTAGGGTTAAGTTTAGGGTTAGGGTTCGGGTTAGGGTTCGGGTTAGGGTTAGGGTTAGGGTTAGGGTTAGGGTTAGGGTTCGGGTTAGGGCTCGGGTTAGCGTTAGGTTTAGTGTTAGGGTTCGGGTTAGTGTTAGGGTTAGGGTTCGGGTTAGGATTAGGGTTCGGGTTAGTGTTAGGGTTAGGGTTCGGGTTAGGGATAGGGTTATGTTTAGGTTGTAGCGTTAGGGTTAGGGTTAGGGTTAGGGTTTGGGTTAGGGTTAGGGTTCGGGTTAGGGTTAGGGTTAGGGTTAGGGTTACGGTTAGGGTTCGGGTTAGGGTTCGGGTTAGGTTTAGGGTTCGGGTTAGGATTAGGGTTAGGGTTAGAGTTAGGGTTAGGGTTAGGGTTCGGGTTAGGGTTAGGCTTAGGGTTAGGTTTCGGTTTAGGGTTAGGGTTAGGGTTCGGGTTCGGGTTCGGGTTAGGGTTAGGGTTCGGTTTCTGGTTAGGGTTCGGGTTCGGGTTAGGGTTCGGGTTCAGGTTAGGGTTAGGGGTTAGGGTTCAGGTTAGGGTTAGGTTTAGGGATCGGGTTAGGGTTAGTGTTAGGGTTAGGGTTAGAGTTAGGTTTCGGGTTAGGGTTAGGGTTAGTGTTCGGGTTAGGGTTAAGGTTCGGGTTAGGTTTCGGGTTAGTGTTAGGGTTAGGGTTAGGGTTAGGGTTAGGGTTCGGTTTAGGGTTAGGTTTAGTGTTAGGGTTAGGGTTAGGGTTCGGGTTAGGGTTAGGTTTCGGGTTAGGTTTGGGTTCGGGTTAAATTCAGGTTACGGATAGGGTTCGGATTCGGGTTAGGGTTAGGGTTCGGGTTAGGGTTAGGGTTAGTGTTGGGTTAGGGTTAGGTTTAGGGTTCGGGTTAGGGTTAGGGTTAGGGTTCGGGTTAGGGTTCGGGTTGGGGTTAGGGTCGGGTTCGGGTTAGGGTTAGGGTTCGGGTTAGGGTTAGGTTTAGTGTTAGGGTTAGGGTTAGGGTTCGGGTTAGGTTTCGGGTTAGTGTTAGGGTTAGGGTTAGGGTTAGGGTTAGGGTTCGGTTTAGGGTTAGGGTTCGGGTTAGGGTTAGGGGTTAGGGTTAGGGTTAGGGTTAGGTTTAGGGTTCGGGTTAGGATTAGGGTTATGGTTAGGGTTAGTGTTAGGTTTTAGGGTTAGGGTTAGGGTTAGGGTTAGGGTTATGGGTTAGGGTTAGGGTTAGGGTTAGGGTTAGGGTTCGGGTTAGGGTAGGGTTCGGGTTAGGGTTAGGGTAAGATTTAGAGTTAGGCTTAGGGTTAGGATTAGGGTTAATTTTAGGGTTAGCGTTTGGGTTAGGGTTAGGGTTAGGGTTCGGGTTAGGGTTAGGGTTAGGGTTAGGGTTCGGGTTCGGGGTTAGGGTTAAGATTCGGGTTAGGGTTAGGGTTAGGGTTCGGGTTAGGGTTCGGTTTAGGGTTCTGGTTAGGGTTAGGGTTCGGGTTAGGGTTCAGGTTAGGGTTAGGGTTCCGGTTAGGGTTAGGGTTAGGGTTCGGGTTAGGGTTCGGGTTAGGGTTAGGGTTAGGGTTTGGGTTAGGGTTCGGGTGCGGGTTCGTGTTAGAGTTATTGTTAGGGTTCGGGTGAGGGTTAGGGTTAGGGTTCGGGTTCGGGTTAGGGTTAGGGTTCGGGTTAGGGTTCGGGTTCGGGTTAGGGTTAGGGTTAGGGTTTGGTTTAGGGTTAGGGTTAGGGTTAGGTTTAGGTTTAGGGTTAGGGTTCGGGTTAGGGTTTGGGTTAGGGTTAGGTTTAGGGTTCGGGTTAGGGTTAGGGTTGGGGTACGGGTTAAGATTAGGGTTCGGGTAAGGGTTAGGGGTTAGGGTTCGGGTTAGGGTTCGGGTTAGGGTTCGGGTTAGGGTTCGGGTTAGGGTTCGGTTTAGGTTTCGGGTTAGGGTTAGGGTTAGGTTTAGGGATAGGGTCCGGGTTCCGGTTAGGGTTCAGGTTAGGGTTCGGGTTAGGATTGGGGTTAGTGTTAGGTTTATGGTTAGGGTTCGTGTTAGGGTTCGGGTTAGTGTTAGGGTTAGTGTTAGGGTTAGGTTTAGGGTTAGGGTTCGGGTTAGGGTTAGGGTTAGGGTTAGGGTTAGGGTTCGGGTTAGGGTTAGGGTTCGAGTTAGGGTTAGGGTTCGGGTTAGGGTTAGGGGTTAGGGTTAGGGTTAGGGTTAGGGTTAGGGTTCGGGTTAGGGTTAGGGTTAGGGTTAGGGTTCGGGTTAAGGTTAGGGTTAGGGTTAGGTTTAGGGTTTGGGTTACGGTTCGGGTTAGGGTTAGGGTTAGGGTTAATGTTAGGGTTAGGATTAGAGTTAGGGTTCGGGTTAGGGTTAGGTTTATGGTTAGGGTTCGGGTTCGGGTTAGGGTTACGCTTCGAGTTAGGGTTAGGGTTCGGATTAGGTTTAGGGTTTAGGGTTAGGGTTAGTGTTAGGGTTAGGCTTCGGGTTAGGGTTAGGTTTAGGTTTAGGGTTAGGGTTCGGGTTAGGGTTAGCGTTAGGGTAGGGTTAGGGTTAGGTTTTAGGTTTAGGGTTACGGTTAGGGTTAGGGTTAGGGTTAGGGGTTAGGGTTAGTGTTAGGGTTAGGGTTCGGGTTAGGGTTAGGGTTCGGGTTAGGGTTAGGTTTAGGTTTAGGGTTAGGGTTAGTGTTCGGGTTAGCTTTAGCGTTAGGTTTAGGGTTAGGGTTAGTGTTCGGTTTAGGGTTAGGTTTCGGGTTAGGGTTAGGTTTAGGGTTCAGGTTAGCGTTAGGGTTAGGGTTAGTGTTAGCGTTCGTGTTAGGGTTCGGTTTAGGGGTCGGGTTAGGGTTAGGGTTAGGGTTCGGGTTAGGGTTCGGTTTAGGGTTAGGCTTAGGGTTCGGGGTAGGGTTAGGGTTAGGGTTCGGGATAGGGTTCGGGTTAGGGTTATGGTTTGGGTACGGGTTAGGGTTCGTGTTACGGTTCGGGTTAGGGTTAGGGTTAAGGTTAGGGTTCGGGTTCGGGTTCGGGTTATGGTTCGGGTTAGGGTTAGGGTTAGGGTTAGTGTTCGGGTTATGGTTCGGTTTAGGGTTCAGGTTAGGGTTAGGGTTCGGGTTAGGGTTAGGGTTAGGGTTAGAGTTAGGGTTAGGGTTAGGGTTCGGGTTCAGGTTAGGGTTAGGGTTAGGGTTAGGGTTAGGGTTCGGGTTAGGTTTCGGGTTCGGTTTCGGGTTAGGGTTAGGGTTCGGGTTAGGGTTAGGGTTCGTGTTCGGGTTCGGGTTAGGGTTAGGTTTCGGTTTCGGTTTAGGGTTAGGGTTCGGGTTCGGGTTAGGGTTAGTGTTTGGGTTACTGTTAGGGTTAGGTTTCGGGTTACGGTTAAGTTTAGTGTTCGGGTTAGGGTTAGGCTTAGGGTTATGGTTAGGGTTCGGGTTAGTCTTTCGGGTAGGGTTAGGGTTAGGGTTCGTGTTGGGGTTAGGGTTCGGGTTAGGGGTAGGGTTCGGGTTAGGGTTATGGTTAGGGTTCGAGATAGGGTTAGGGTTAGGTTTAGGGTTAGGGTTCGTGTTAGGCTTTGGGTTAGGGTTAGGGTTAGGTTTCGGGTTAGGGTTAGGGTTCGGGTTAGGGTTAGGGTTAGGGTTCGGGTTCGGGTTCGGGTTCGGGTTAGGGTTAGGGTTAGATTTAGGGTTAGGGTTACGGTGCGGGTTAGGGTTAGGGTTAGGTTTAGGGTTCGGGTTAGGGTTAGGGTTAGGGTTAGATTTAGGGTTTGGGTTAGGGTGCGGGTTAGGGTTAGGGATAGGATTAGGGTTAGGGTTAGGGTTCGGGTTAGGGTTAGGGTTAGGGTTCGGGTTCGGGTTCGGGTTAGGGTTAGGGGTCGGGTTCGGGTTAGGGGTCGGGTTCGGCTTAGGGTTCGGGTTCGGGTTAGGGTTAGGGGTTAGGGTTCAGGTTAGGGTTAGGGTTAGGGTTCGGGTTAGGGGTAGGGTTAGGGTTAGGGTTCGGGTTAGGGTTAGGGTTCGGGTTAGGGTTCGGGTTAGGGTTCGGGTTAGGGTTAGGGTTAGGGTTCGTGTTAGGGTTCGGGTTAGGGTTAAGGTTAGGGTTAGGGTACGGGTTCAGATTCGGGTTAGGGTTAGGTTTCGTGTTCGGGTTAGGGTTCGGGTTCGGGTTAGGGTTCGGGTTCGGGTTAGGGTTAGGGGTTAGGGTTCAGGTTAGGGTTAGGTTTAGGGTTCGGGTTAGGGGTAGGGTTAGGGTTAGGGTTCGGTTTAGGGTTAGGGTTCGGGTTAGGGTTAGGGTTAGGGTTAGGGTTCGGTTTAGGGTTAGGGTTAGGGTTCGGGTTAGGGTTAGGTTTAGGGTTAGAGTTAGGGTTAGGGTTAGGGTGTGGGTTAGGTTTAGGGTTAGGGTTAGGGTTAGGGTTCGGGTTAGGGTTAGGGTTAGGGTTCGGGTTCGGGTTCGGGTTAGGGTTAGGGTTCGGGTTCGGGTTAGGGTTCGGGTTTGGGTTAGGGTTCGGGTTCGAGTTAGTGTTAGGGGTTAGGGTTCAGGTTAGGGTTAGGGTTAGGGTTCGGGTTAGGGGTAGGGTTAGGGTTAGGGTTCGGGTTAGGGTTAGGGTTCGGGTTAGGGTTCGGGTTAGGGTTCGGGTTAGGGTTAGGGTTAGGGTTCGTGTTAGGGTTCGGGTTAGGGTTAAGGTTAGGTTTCGGGTTAGGGTTCGGGTTAGGGTTCGGGTTAGGTTTCGGGTTAGGGTTAGCGTTAGGGTTCGTGTTAGGTTTCGGGTTCGGGTTCGGGTTAGGGTTCGGGTTAGGGTTAGGGTTAGGTTTAGGGTTCGGTTTAGGGTTAGGGTTAGGGTTCGGGTTAGGGTTCGGGTTCGGCTTAGGGAAAGGGTTAGGGTTCGGTTTAGGGTTAGGGTTAGGGTTAGGGTTAGGTTTCGGGTTCGGGTTCGGGTTAGGGTTTGGGTTAGGGTTAGCATTAGGGTTAGGATTAGGTTTAGGGTTAGGGTTAGGGTTAGGGTTTGGGTTAGGGTTAGGGTTAGGTTTCGGGTTAGTGTTAGTGTTCGGGTTAGGGTTAGGAGTTAGGGTTAGGGTTAGGGTTAGCGTTAGGGTTCGGGTTAGGGTTAGGTTTAGGGTTAGGGTTCGGGTTAGGTTTAGGGTTAGGGTTAGGGTTAGGGTTAGGGATCGGTTTAGGGTCAGGGTTAGGGTTAGGGTTAGGTTTCGGTTTCGGGATCGGGTTAGGGTTAGGTTAGGTTTAGGGTTAGGATTAGGTTTAGGATTAGGGTTCGGGTTAGGGTTTGGGTTAGGGTTAAGGTTAGTGTTAGGGTTCGGGTTCGGGTTAGGGTTCGGGTTAGGGTTCGGGTTAGGGTTAGGGTTAGGGTTCGGGTTAGGGTTAGGTTTAGGGTTCGGGTTAGGGTTCGGGTTAAGGTTAGGGTTAGGGTTCGGGTTAGGGTTAGGGTTAGGGTTCGGGTTAGGGTTTGGGTTAGGGTTAGGGTTAGGGTTAGGGTTAGGGTTAAGTTTAGGGTTAGGGTTCGGGTTAGGGTTCGGGTTAGGGTTAGGGTTAGGGTTAGGGTTAGGGTTCGGGTTAGGGCTCGGGTTAGCGTTAGGTTTAGTGTTAGGGTTCGGGTTAGTGTTAGGGTTAGGGTTCGGGTTAGGATTAGGGTTCGGGTTAGTGTTAGGGTTAGGGTTCGGGTTAGGGATAGGGTTATGTTTAGGTTGTAGGGTTAGGGTTAGGGTTAGGGTTAGGGTTTGGGTTAGGGTTAGGGTTCGGGTTAGGGTTAGGGTTAGGGTTAGGGTTACGGTTAGGGTTCGGGTTAGGGTTCGGGTTAGGGTTAGGGTTCGGGTTAGGATTAGGGTTAGGGTTAGAGTTAGGGTTAGGGTTAGGGTTCGGGTTAGGGTTAGGCTTAGGGTTAGGTTTCGGTTTAGGGTTAGGGTTAGGGTTCGGGTTCGGGTTCGGGTTAGGGTTAGGGTTCGGTTTCTGGTTAGGGTTCGGGTTCGGGTTAGGGTTCGGGTTCAGGTTAGGGTTAGGGGTTAGGGTTCAGGTTAGGGTTAGGTTTAGGGATCGGGTTAGGGTTAGTGTTAGGGTTAGGGTTAGAGTTAGGTTTCGGGTTAGGGTTAGGGTTAGTGTTCGGGTTAGGGTTAAGGTTAGGGTTCGGTTTAGGGTTCGGGTAAGGGTTCCGGTTAGGGTTAGGGTTAGGGTTCGGGTTAGGGTTCGGGTTAGGGTTAGGGTTAGGGTTCCGGTTAGGGCTCGAGTTAGGGTTCGGGTTAGGGTTTGGGTTAGGGTTAGGGTTAGGGTTCGGGTTAGGGTTCGGGTCCGGGTTCGGGTTAGAGTTCGGGTTAGGGTTAGGGATAGGTTTAGGGTTCGGGTTCGGGTTAGGGTTAGGGTTCGGGTTAGGGTTAGGGTTAGGGTTAGGGTTAGGGTTCGGGTTAGGGTTCGGGTTCGGGGTCGGGTTAGGGTTAGGTTTCAGTTTAGGGTTAGGATTAGGTTTAGGGTTAGGGTTAGGTTTCGTGTTCGGGTTCGGTTTAGGGTTAGGGTTAGGGTTAGTGTTAGGATTAGGTTTAGGGTTAGGGTTCCGGTTAGGGTTTGGGTTAGGGTTACGGTTAGGGTTAGGGTTCGGGTTAGGGTAGGGTTAGGGTTAGGGGTTAGGCTTAGGGTTAGGGTTCGGGTTCGGTGAGGGTTAGGCTTAGGGTTCGGGTTAGGGTTAGGGTTAGGGTTAGGGTTCGGGTTAGCGTTCGGGTTAGGGTTAGGTTTAGGGTTAGGGTTAGCGTTAGGTTTAGGGTTAGGTTTCGTGTTAGGGTTAGGGTTAGGGTTAGGGTTCGGGTTAGGGTTAGGGTTCGAGTTAGGGTTAGGTTTCGGGTTATGGTTAGGGGTTAGGGTTAGGGTAGGGTTAGGTTTAGGGTTCGGGATAGGGTTAGGGTTAGGTTTAGGGTTTGGTTTAGGGTTAGCGTTAGGGTTAGGGTTAGGGTTAGGTTTTAAGGTTAGGGTTACGGTTAGGGTTAGGGTTCGGTTTAGGGTTAGGGTTAGGGTTAGGTTTCGGGTTCGGGTTCGGGTTAGGGTTAGGGTTAGCGTTAGGTTTCGGGTTAGGGTTAGGTTTAGGGTTAGGGTTCGGATTAGGTTTAGGGTTAGGGTTAGGGTTAGGGTTTGGGTTAGGGTTAGGGTTCGGGTTAGGGTTAGGGTTAGGATTAGGGTTAGGGTTTGGGTTCGGGTTAGGGTTCGGGTTAGGGTTCGGGTTAGGTTTCGGGTTAGCGTTCGGGTTAGGGTTCGGTTTAGGGTTCAGGTTAGGGTTATGGTTAGGGTTAGGGTTCGGGTTAGGGTTAGGGTTAGGGTGCGGGTTAGGGTTAGGGTTCTGGTTAGGGTTCGGGTTAGGGTTCGGGTTAGGAATCGGGTTAGGGTTCGGGTTAGGGTTAGGGTCAGGGTTAGGGTTAGGGTTAGGGTTCGGTTTAGGGTTCGGGTTAGGGTTAGGGTTAGTGTTAGGATTAGGGTTAGGTTTAGGGTTAGGGTTCGGGTTAGGGTTAGAGTTAGGGTTAGGGTTCGGGTTAGGGTTTGGGTTAGGTTTAAGGTTAGTGTTAGGGTTCGGGTTAGGGTTAGGGTTCGGGTTAGGGTTCGGTTTAGGGTTAGGGTTATGGTTCGGGTTAGGGTTAGGTTTAGGGTTCGGGTTAGGGTTCGGGTTAAGGTTAGGGTTAGGGTTCGGGTTAGGGTTAGGCTTAGGGTTCGGGTTAGGGTTCGGGTTAGGGTTAGGGTTAGGGTTAGGGTTAGGGTTAAGTTTAGGGTTAGGGTTCGGGTTAGGGTTCGGGTTAGGGTTAGGGTTAGGGTTAGGGTTCGGGTTAGGGCTCGGGTTAGCATTAGGTTTAGTGTTAGGGTTCGGGTTAGTGTTAGGGTTAGGGTTCGGGTTAGGATTAGGGTTCGGGTTAGTGTTAGGGTTGGGGTTCGGGTTAGGGTTAGGGTTAGGTTTAGGTTGTAGGGTTAGGGTTAGGTTTAGGGTTAGGGTTTGGGTTAGGGTTAGGGTTCGGGTTAGGGTTAGGGTTAGGGTTAGGGTTACGGTTAGGGTTCGGGTTAGGGTTCGGGTTAGGGTTAGGGTTCGGGTTAGGATTAGGGTTAGGGTTAGAGTTAGGGTTAGGGTTAGGGTTCGGGTTAGGGTTAGGGTTAGGGTTCGGTTTCGGTTTAGGGTTAGGGTTAGGGTTCGGGTTCGGGTTCGGGTTAGGGTTAGGGTTCGGTTTCTGGTTAGGGTTCGGGTTCGGGTTAGGGTTCGGGTTCAGGTTAGGGTTAGGGGTTAGGGTTCAGGTTAGGGTTAGGTTTAGGGATCGGGTTAGGGTTAGGGTTAGGGTTAGAGTTAGGGTTCGGGTTAGTGTTAGGGTTAGTGTTCGGGTTAGGGTTAAGGTTAGGGTTCGATTTAGGGTTCGGGTAACGGTTCCGGTTAGGGTTAGGGTTAGGGTTCGGGTTAGTGTTCGGGTTAGGGTTAGGGTTAGGGTTATGGTTTGGGTACGGGTTAGGGTTCGTGTTAGGGTTCGGGTTAGGGTTAGGGTTAAGGTTAGGGTTCGGGTTCGGGTTCGGGTTATGGTTCGGGTTAGGGTTAGGGTTAGGGTTAGTGTTCGGGTTATGGTTCGGTTTAGGGTTCAGGTTAGGGTTAGGGTTCGGGTTAGGGTTAGGGTTAGGGTTAGAGTTAGGGTTAGGGTTAGGGTTCGGGTTCAGGTTAGGGTTAGGGTTAGGGTTAGGGTTAGGGTTCGGGTTAGGTTTCGGGTTCGGTTTCGGGTTAGGGTTAGGGTTCGGGTTAGGGTTAGGGTTCGTGTTCGGGTTCGGGTTAGGGTTAGGTTTCGGTTTCGGTTTAGGGTTCGGGTTCGGGTTAGGGTTAGTGTTTGGGTTAGTGTTAGGGTTAGGTTTCGGGTTACGGTTAAGTTTAGTGTTCGGGTTAGGGTTAGGCTTAGGGTTATGGTTAGGGTTCGGGTTAGTCTTTCGGGTAGGGTTAGGGTTAGGGTTCGTGTTGGGGTTAGGGTTCGGGTTAGGGGTAGGGTTCGGGTTAGGGTTATGGTTAGGGTTCGAGATAGGGTTAGGGTTAGGTTTAGGGTTAGGGTTCGTGTTAGGCTTTGGGTTAGGGTTAGGGTTAGGTTTCGGGTTAGGGTTAGGGTTCGGGTTAGGGTTAGGGTTAGGGTTCGGGTTCGGGTTCGGGTTCGGGTTAGGGTTAGGGTTAGATTTAGGGTTAGGGTTACGGTGCGGGTTAGGGTTAGGGTTAGGTTTAGGGTTCGGTTTAGGGTTAGGGTTAGGGTTAGATTTAGGGTTTGGGTTAGGGTGCGGGTTAGGGTTAGGGATAGGATTAGGGTTAGGGTTAGGGTTCGGGTTAGGGTTAGGTTTAGGGTTCGGGTTAGGGTTAGGGTTAGGGTTAGCGTTAGGGTTAGGGTTAGGGTGTGGGTAAGGGTTAGGGTTAATGTTAGGGTTAGGGTTCGGGTTAGGGTTAGGGTTAGGGTTCGGGTTCGGGTTCGGGTTAGGGTTAGGGGTCGGGTTCGGGTTAGGGGTCGGGTTCGGGTTAGGGTTCGGGTTCGGGTTAGGGTTAGGGGTTAGGGTTCAGGTTAGGGTTAGGGTTATGGTTCGGGTTAGGGGTAGGGTTAGGGTTAGGGTTCGGGTTAGGGTTAGGGTTCGGGTTAGGGTTCGGGTTAGGGTTCGGGTTAGGGTTAGGGTTAGGGTTCGTGTTAGGGTTCGGGTTAGGGTTAAGGTTAGGGTTATGGTACGGGTTCAGATTCGGGTTAGGGTTAGGTTTCGTGTTCGGGTTAGGGTTCGGGTTCTGGTTAGGGTTCGGGTTCGGGTTAGGGTTAGGGGTTAGGGTTCAGGTTAGGGTTAGGTTTAGGGTTCGGGTTAGGGGTAGGGTTAGGGTTAGGGTTCGGTTTAGGGTTAGGGTTCGGGTTAGGGTTAGGGTTAGGGTTAGGGTTCGGTTTAGGGTTAGGGTTAGGGTTCGGGTTAGGGTTAGGTTTAGGGTTAGAGTTAGGGTTAGGGTTAGGGTGTGGGTTAGGTTTAGGGTTAGGGTTAGGGTTAGGGTTCGGGTTAGGGTTAGGGTTAGGGTTCGGGTTCGGGTTCGGGTTAGGGTTAGGGTTCGGGTTCGGGTTAGGGTTCGGGTTTGGGTTAGGGTTCGGGTTCGAGTTAGTGTTAGGGGTTAGGGTTCAGGTTAGGGTTAGGGTTAGGGTTCGGGTTAGGGGTAGGGTTAGGGTTAGGGTTCGGGTTAGGGTTAGGGTTCGGGTTAGGGTTCGGGTTAGGGTTCGGGTTAGGGTTAGGGTTAGGGTTCGTGTTAGGGTTCGGGTTAGGGTTAAAGTTAGGTTTCGGGTTAGGGTTCGGGTTAGGGTTCGGGTTAGGTTTCGGGTTAGGGTTAGCGTTAGGGTTCGGGTTAGTTTTCGGGTTCGGGTTCGGGTTAGGGTTCGGGTTAGGGTTAGGGTTAGGTTTAGGGTTCGGTTTAGGGTTAGGGTTAGGGTTCGGGTTAGGGTTCGGGTTCGGCTTAGGGAAAGGGTTAGGGTTCGGTTTAGGGTTAGGGTTAGGGTTAGGGTTAGGTTTCGGGTTCGGGTTCGGGTTAGGGTTTGGGTTAGGGTTAGCATTAGGGTTAGGATTAGGTTTAGGGTTAGGGTTAGGGTTAGGGTTTGGGTTAGGGTTAGGGTTAGGTTTCGGGTTAGTGTTAGTGTTCGGGTTAGGGTTAGGAGTTAGGGTTAGGGTTAGGGTTAGCGTTAGGGTTCGGGTTAGGGTTAGGTTTAGGGTTAGGGTTCGGGTTAGGGTTAGGGTTAGGGTTAGGGTTAGGGTTAGGGATCGGTTTAGGGTCAGGGTTAGGTTTAGGGTTAGGTTTCGGTTTCGGTTTCGGGTTAGGGTTAGGTTAGGTTTAGGGTTAGGATTAGGTTTAGGATTAGGGTTCGGGTTAGGGTTTGGGTTAGGGTTAAGGTTAGTGTTAGGGTTCGGGTTAGGGTTAGGGTTCGGGTTAGGGTTCGGGTTAGGGTTAGGGTTAGGGTTCGGGTTAGGGTTAGGTTTAGGGTTCGGGTTAGGGTTCGGGTTAAGGTTAGGGATAGGGTTCGGGTTAGGGTTAGGGTTAGGGTTCGGGTTAGGGTTTGGTTTAGGGTTAGGGTTAGGGTTAGGGTTAGGGTTAAGTTTAGGGTTAGGGTTCGGGTTAGGGTTCGGGTTAGGGTTAGGGTTAGGGTTAGGGTTAGGGTTCGGGTTAGGGCTCGGGTTAGCGTTAGGTTTAGTGTTAGGGTTCGGGTTAGTGTTAGGGTTAGGGTTCGGGTTAGGATTAGGGTTCGGGTTAGTGTTAGGGTTAGG
>JAVLSZ010000091.1:557500-570000 GCA_032313775.1 Urocyon cinereoargenteus | reverse complement strand
GTTCGGGTTCGGGTTCGGGTTAGGGTTAGGGTTCGGTTTCTGGTTAGGGTTCGGGTTCGGGTTAGGGTTCGGGTTCAGGTTAGGGTTAGGGGTTAGGGTTCAGGTTAGGGTTAGGTTTAGGGATCGGGTTAGGGTTAGGGTTAGGGTTAGAGTTAGGGTTCGGGTTAGTGTTAGGGTTAGTGTTCGGGTTAGGGTTAAGGTTAGGGTTCGATTTAGGGTTCGGGTAACGGTTCCGGTTAGGGTTAGGGTTAGGGTTCGGGTTAGTGTTCGGGTTAGGGTTAGGGTTAGGGTTCCGGTTAGGGTTCGGGTTAGGGTTCGGGTTAGGGTTTGGGTTAGGGTTAGGGTTAGGGTTCGGGTTAGGGTTCGGGTTCGGGTTCGGGTTAAAGTTCGGGTTAGGGTTAGTGTTAGGTTTAGGGTTCGGGTTCGGGTTAGGTTTAGGGTTCGGTTTAGGGTTAGGGTTAGGGTTCGGGTTAGGGTTCGGGTTCGGGTTCGGGTTAGGGTTAGGGTTCGGTTTAGGGTTAGGATTAGGGTTAGGGTTAGGTTTAGGTTTCGTGTTCGGGTTCGGTTTAGGGTTAGGGTTAGGGTTAGTGTTAGGATTAGGTTTAGGGTTAGGGTTCCGGTTAGGGTTTGTGTTAGGGTTAGGGTTAGGTTTAGGGTTCAGGTTAGGGTAGGGTTAGGGTTAGGGGTTAGGCTTAGGGTTAGGGTTCGGGTTCGGGTGAGGGTTAGTGTTACGGTTCGGGTTAGGGTTAGGGTTAGGGTTAGGGTTAGGTTTCGGGTTAGCGTTCGGGTTAGGGTTAGGTTTAGGGTTAGGGTTAGCGTTAGGTTTAGGGTTAGGTTTCGGGTTAGGGTTAGGGTTAGGGTTAGGGTTAGGGTTAGGGTTCGGGTTAGGGTTAGGGTTAGGGTTCGAGTTAGGTTTAGGGTTCGGGTTATGGTTAGGGGTTAGTGTTAGGGTAGGGTTAGGGTTAGGGTTCGGGTTAGGGTTAGGGTTAGGTTTAGGGTTTGGTTTAGGGTTAGCGTTAGGGTTAGGGTTAGGGTTAGGTTTTAAGGTTAGGGTTACGGTTAGGGTTAGGGTTAGGGTTAGGGGTTAGGGTTAGGGTTAGTGTTAGGGTTAGGGTTAGGGTTAGGGTTCGGTTTAGGGTTAGGGTTCGGGTCAGGGTTAGGGTTAGTTTTAGGGTTAGGTTTTAGGTTCCGTTTAGGGTTAGGGTTAGGTTTAGGTTCGGGTTAGGGTTAGGATTCGGGTTAGGGTTAGGGTTAGGATTCGGGTTCGGGTTAGGATTAGGATTCGGGTTCGGGTTAGGGATCGGGTTTGGGTTAGGGTTCTGGTTAGGGTTACGAATCGGTTTAGTGTGAGGGTTCGGGTTCGGTTTAGGGTTAGAGTTTGGGTTCGGGTTCAGGTTAGCGTTTGGGTTAGGGTTAGGGTTTGAGTTAGGGTTCAGGTTAGGGTACGGGTTAGGGTTAGGGTTAGGGTTAGAGTTCGGGTTCGGGTTAGTGTTCGGGTTTGGGTTAGGGTTCGGGTTAGGGTTATGGTTCGGGTTAGTGTTAGGGTTCGGGTTCGGTTAAGGGTTAGGGTTGGGGTTCGGGTTCGGGTTGGGGTTCGGGTTAGGGTTAGGGTTTGAGTTAGGGTTCGGGTTAGGGTACGGGTTAGGGTTAGGGTTAGGGTTAGAGTTCAGGTTCGGCTTAGGGTTCGGGTTCGGGTTAGGGTTCGGGTTAGGGTTAGGGTTAGGGTTCGGGTTAGGGTTAGGGTTCGGGTTAGGGTTAGGGTTAGGTTTCGGGTTAGGTTTAGGGTTAGGGGTTAGGGTTAGGGTTCGGGTTAGAGTTCGGTTTAGGGTTCGGGTTAGGGTTAGGGTTAGGGTTAGGGTTTGGGTTAGGGTTCGGGATAGGGTTAAGTGTTAGCGTTAGGGTTCGGGTTAGGGTTAGGGTTAGGGTTAGGGTTTGGCTTAGGGTTCGGGTTAGCGTTAGGGTTAGGTTTAGGGTTCGGGTTCGGGTTAGGGTTAGGGTTAGGATTCGGGTTAGGGTTAAGGGTTAGCGTTAGGGTTCGGGTTAGGGTTAGCGTTAGGGTTAGGGTTCGGGTTAGGTTTCAGGTTAGGGTTAGGGTTAGGGTTAGTGTTCGGGTTCGGGTTAGGGTTCGGGTTAGGGTTAGGGTTAGGGTTATGGTTAGGGTTCGGGTTAGTGTTAGGGTTAGGGTTAGTGTTCGGGTTAGTGTTAGGGGTCGGGTACGGGTTAGGATTAGGGTTAGGGTTAGGGTTAGGGTTCGGATTAGGGTTAGGGTTAGGGTTAGGTGTAAGTTTCGGGTTAGGGTTAGGGTTAGGGTTAGGGTTAGGGTTAGTGTTAGGGTTCGGATTCGGGTTAGGGTTAGTGTTAGGGTTCGGGTTAGGGTTCGGGTTCGGGTTAGGCTTAGGGCTAGGGTTCGGGTTAGGGTTAGGGTTAGGGTTCGGGTTAGGGTTAGGGTTAGGGTTAGGGTTAGGGTTAAGGTTCGGGTTAGGGTTCAGGTTAGGGTTAGCGTTAGGGTTCGGGGTAGGGTTAGGGTTAGTGTTCGGGTTAGGGTTAGGATTAGGGTTAGGGTTCGGTTTCGGGTTCGGGTTAGGGTTAGGGTTCGGTTTAGGGTTAGGATTAGGGTTAGGGTTAGGGTTAGGTTTCGTGTTCGGGTTCGGTTTAGGGTTAGGGTTAGGGTTAGTGTTAGGATTAGGTTTAGGGTTAGGGTTCCGGTAAAGGTTTGTGTTAGGGTTAGGTTTAGGGTTAGGGTTCGGGTTAGGGTAGGGTTAGGGTTAGGGGTTAGGCTTAGGGTTAGGGTTCGGGTTCGGGTGAGGGTTAGGGTTAGGGTTCGGGTTAGGGTTAGGGTTAGGGTTAGGGTTCGGGTTAGCGTTCGGGTTAGGGTTAGGTTTAGGGTTAGGGTTAGCGTTAGGTTTAGGGTTAGGTTTCGGGTTAGGGTTAGGGTTAGGGTTAGGGTTAGGGTTCGGGTTAGGGTTTGGGTTAGGGTTCGAGTTAGGGTTAGGGTTCGGGTTATGGTTAGGTGTTAGGGTTAGGGTAGTGTTAGGGTTAGGGTTCGGGTTAGGGTTAGGGTTAGGTTTAGGGTTTGGTTTAGGGTTAGCTTTAGGGTTAGGGTTAGGGTTAGGTTTTAAGGTTAGGGTTACGGTTAGGGTTAGGTTTAGGGTTAGGGGTTAGGGTTAGAGTTAGGGTTAGGGTTAGGGTTAGGGTTCGGTTTAGGGTTAGGGTTCGGGTCAGGGTTAGGGTTAGGTTTAGGGTTAGGGTTTAGGTTCCGGTTAGGGTTAGGGTTAGGGTTAAGGTTCGGGTTAGGGTTGGGATTCGGGTTAGGCTTAGGGTTAGGATTCGGGTTCGGGATAGGATTAGGACTCGGGTTCGGGTTAGGGTTCGGGTTTGGGTTAGGGTTAGTGTTCGGGTTAGGGTTAGGATTAGGGTTAGGGTTCGGGTTCGGGTTCGGGTTAGGGTTAGGTTTCGGTTTAGGGTTAGGATTAGGGTTAGGGTTAGGTTTCGTGTTCGGGTTCGGTTTAGGGTTAGGGTTAGGGTTAGTGTTAGGATTAGGTTTAGGGTTAGGGTTCCGGTAAAGGTTTGCGTTAGGGTTAGGTTTAGGGTTAGGGTTCGGGTTAGGGTAGGGTTAGGGTTAGGGGTTAGGCTTAGGGTTAGGGTTCGGGTTCGGGTGAGGGTTAGGGTTAGGGTTCGGGTTAGGGTTAGGGTTAGGGTTAGGGTTAGGGTTAGGGTTCGGGTTAGCGTTCGGGTTAGGGTTAGGTTTAGGGTTAGGGTTAGCGTTAGGTTTAGGGTTAGGTTTCGGGTTAGGGTTAGGGTTAGGGTTAGGGTTAGGGTTCAGGTTAGGGTTTGGGTTAGGGTTCGAGTTAGGGTTAGGGTTCGGGTTATGGTTAGGTGTTAGGGTTAGGGTAGTGTTAGGGTTAGGGTTCGGGTTAGGGTTAGGGTTAGGTTTAGGGTTTGGTTTAGGGTTAGCGTTAGGGTTAGGGTTAGGGTTAGGTTTTAAGGTTAGGGTTACGGTTAGGGTTAGGGTTAGGGTTAGGTGTTAGGGTTAGAGTTAGGGTTAGGGTTAGGGTTAGGGTTCGGTTTAGGGTTAGGGTTCGGGTCAGGGTTAGGGTTAGGTTTAGGGTTAGGGTTTAGGTTCCGGTTAGGGTTAGGGTTAGGGTTAAGGTTCGGGTTAGGGTTAGGATTCGGGTTAGGCTTAGGGTTAGGATTCGGGTTCGGGATAGGATTAGGATTCGGGTTCGGGTTAGGGTTCGGGTTTGGGTTAGGGTTCTGGTTAGGGTTACGGTTCGGTTTAGTGTTAGGGTTCGTGTTCGGTTTAGGGTTAGGGTTTGGGTTCGGGTTCACGTTAGCGTTTGGGTTAGGGTTAGGGTTTGAGATAGGGTTCAGGTTAGGGTACGGGTTAGGGTTAGGGTTAGGGTTAGAGTTCGGGTTCGGGTTAGGGTTCGGTTTGGGTTAGGGTTCGGGTTAGGGTTATGGTTCGGGTTAGTGTTAGGGTTCGGGTTCGGTTTAGGGTTAGGGTTTGGTTTCGGGTTCGGGTTGGAGTTCGGGTTAGGGTTAGGGTTTGATTTAGGGTTCGGGTTAGGGTACGGGTTAGGGTTAGGGTTAGGGTTAGAGTTCGGGTTCGGGTTAGGGTTCGCGTTCGGGTTAGGGTTCGGGTTAGGGTTAGGGTTAGGCTTAGGGTCGGGTTCGGGTTAGGGTTCAGGTTCGAGTTAGGGTTAGGTTTCGGGTTAGGGTTAGGGTTAGGGGTTAGGGTTAGGGTTCGGGTTAGAGTTCGGGTTAGGGTTCGGGTTAGGGTTAGGGTTAGGGTTTGGGTTAGGGTTCGGGTTAGGGTTAAGTGTTAGCGTTAGGGTTCGTGTTAGGGTTAGGGTTAGGGTTAGGGTTTGGGTTAGGGTTCGGGTTAGCGTTAGGGTTAGGGTTAGGGTTCGGGTTCGGGTTAGGGTTCGGGTTAGGATTCGGGTTAGGGTTAAGGGTTAGCGTTAGGGTTCGGGTTAGGGTTAGGGTTAGGGTTAGGGTTAGGGTTCGGGTTAGGTTTCGGGTTAGGGTTAGGGTTAGGGTTAGTGTTCGGGTTCGGGTTAGTGTTCGGGTTAGGGTTAGGTTTAGGGTTAGGGTTAGGGTTAGCGTTCGGGTTAGTGTTAGGGTTAGTGTTAGTGTTCGGTTTAGTGTTAGGGGTCGGGTACGGGTTAGGATTAGGGTTAGGGTTAGGGTTAGGGTTCGGATTAGGGTTAGGGTTAGGGTTAGGTTTAAGGTTCGGGTTAGGGTTAGGGTTAGGGTTAGTGTTAGGGTTCGGGTTCGCGTTAGGGTTAGGGTTAGGGTTCGGGTTAGGGTTCGGGTTCGGGTTAGGCTTAGGGCTAGGGTTCGGGTTAGGGTTAGGGTTAGGGTTCGGGTTAGGGTTAGGGTCAGGGATAGGGTTAGGATTAAGGTTCGGGTTAGGGTTCGGGTTAGGATTAGGGTTAGGGTTCGGGGTAGGGTTAGGGTTAGTGTTTGGGTTAGGGTTCGGGTTAGGGTTAGGGTTAGGGTTCGGGTTAGGGACGGTTTAGGGTTCGGGTTAGGGTTAGGGTTAGGTTTCGGGTTAGGGTTAGGGTTAGGGTTAAGTTTAGGGTTAGGGTTCGGGTTAGGGTTCGGGTTCGGTTTAGGGTTAGGGTTAGGGTTAGTGTTAGGGTTCGGGTTAGGGCTCTTGTTAGCGTTAGGTTTAGGGTTAGGGTTCGGTTTAGTGTTAGGGTTAGGGTTCGGGTTAGGGTTAGGGTTCGGGTTAGTGTTAGGGTTAGGGTTCGGGTTAGGGTTAGGGTTAGGTTTAAGTTGTAGGGTTAGGGTTAGGGTTAGGGTTAGGGTTAAGGTTAGGGTTAAGGGTTAGGGTTAGCGTTAGGGTTATTCGGGTTAGTGTTAGGTTTCGGGTTAGGGTTAAGTTTAGGGTACGGGTTAGGGTTAGGGTTAGGGTTAGGGTTAGGGTTTGGGTTAAGGTTAGGGTTCAGGTTAGGGTTAGGGTTCGGGTTAGGATTAGGGTTATGGTTAGAGTAAGGGTTAGGGTTAGGGTTCGGGTTAGGGTTAGGGTTAGGGTTAGGGTTAGGGTTCGGTTTAGGGTTAGGGTTAGGGTTAGGGTTCGCGTTCGGGTTAGGGTTAGTGCTCGGTTTCTGGTTAGGGTTCGGGTTAGGGTTAGGGTTCGGGTTCAGGTTAGGGTTAGGGGTTAGGGTTCAGGTTAGGGTTAGGTTTAGGGATCGGGTTAGGGTTAGGGTTATGGTTAGAGTTAGGGTTCGGGTTAGGGTTAGGGTTAGTGTTCGGGTTAGGGTTAAGTTTAGGGTTCAGTTTAGGGTTCGGGTAAAGGTTCGGGTTAGGGTTAGGGTTAGGGTTCGGGTTAGGGTTCGGGTTAGGGTTCGGGTTAGGGTTCGGGTAGGGTTCGGGTTAGGGTTTGGATTAGGGTTAGGGTTAGGGTTCGGGTTAGGGTTCGGGTTCGGGTTCGGGTTAGGGTTCGGGTTAGGGTTAGGGTTAGGTTTAGGGTTCGGGATCGGGTTAGGGTTAGGGTTCGTGTTAGGGTTAGGGTTAGGGTTCGGGTTAGGGTTCGGGTTCGGGTTCGGGTTAGGGTTAGGGTTAGTGTTAGGATTAGGTTTAGGGTTAGGGTTCCGGTTAGGGTTTGGGTTAGGGTTAGGGTTAGGGTTCGGGTTAGGGTTAGGATTCAGGTTAGGGTTAGGGGTTAGGCTTAGGGTTAGGGTTCGGGTTCGGGTTAGGGTTAGGTTTTGGGTTAGGGTTAGGGTTAGGGTTAGGGTTAGGGTTCGGGTTAGTTTTCGGGTTAGGGTTAGGTTTAGGGTTAGGGTTAGCGTTAGGTTTAGGGTTAGGTTTCGGGTTAGCGTTAGGGTTAGGGTTAGGGTTAGGGTTCGGGTTAGGGTTAGGGTTAGGGTTCGAGTTAGGTTTAGGGTTCGGGTTAAGGTTAGGGGTCAGGGTTAGGGTAGGGTTAGGGTTAGGGTTCGGGTTAGGGTTAGGGTTAGGGTTAGGGTTAGGGTTTGGTTTAGGGTTAGCGTTAGGGTTAGGGTTAGGGTTAGGTTTTAAGGTTAGGGTTACGGTTAGGGTTAGGGTTAGGGTTAGGGGTTAGGGTTAGGTTTAGGGTTAGGGTTAGGGTTCGGTTTAGGGTTAGGTTTCGGGTCAGGGTTAGGGTTAGGTTTAGGGTTAGCGTTTAGGTTCTGGTTAGGGTTAGGGTTAGGGTTAAGTTTCGGGTTAGGGTTAGGATTCGGGTTAGGTTTAGGGTTAGGATTCGGGTTCGGGTTAGGATTAGGGTTCGGGTTCGGGTTAGGGTTCGGGTTTGGGTTAGGGTTCTGGTTAGGGTTACGGTTCGGGTTAGTGTTAGGGTTCGGGGTTCGGTTTAGGGTTAGGGTTTGGGTTCGGGTCCAGGTTAGGGTTTGGGTTAGGGTTAGGGTTTGATTTAGGGTTCAGGTTAGGGTACGGGTTAGGGTTAGGGTTAGGGTTAGAGTTCGGGTTCGGGTTAGGGTTCGGGTTAGGGTTATGGTTCGGGTTAGTGTTAGGGTTCGGGTTCGGTTTAGGGTTAGGGTTTGGGTTCGGGTTCGGGTTGGGGTTCGGGTTAGGGTTAGGGTTTGAGTTAGGGTTCGGGTTAGGGTACGGGTTAGGGTTAGGGTTAGGGTTAGAGTTCGGGTTCGGGTTAGGGTTCGGGTTCGGGTTAGGGTTCGGGTTAGTGTTAGGGTTAGGGTTAGGGTTCGGGTTAGTGTTAGGGTTCGGGTTCGGGTTAGGGTTAGGTTTCGGGTTAGGGTTAGGGTTAGGGGTTAGGGTTAGGGTTCGGGTTAGAGTTCGGGTTAGGGTTCGGGTTAGGGTTAGGGTTAGGATTAGGGTTTGGGTTAGGGTTCGGGTTAGGGTTAAGTGTTAGCGTTAGGGTTCGGGTTAGGGTTAGGGTTAGGGTTAGGTTTTGGGTTAGGTTTCGGGTTAGCGTTAGGGTTAGGGTTGGGGTTAGGTTTAGGGTTAGGGTTCGGGTTCGGGTTAGGGTTCGGGTTCGGGTTAGGGTTAAGGTTAGGGTTAGGGTTCGGGTTAGGTTTAGGGTTAGGGTTAGGGTTAGGGTTTGGGTTAGGGTTGGGTTCGGGTTACGGTTAGGGTTAGGATTAGGGTTAGGGTTAGGGTTCGGGTTAGGTTTCGGGTTAGGGTTAGGGTTCGGGTTAGGGTTAGGTTTAGGGTTAGAGTTAGGGTTAGGGTTAGGGTTCGGTTTAGGGTTAGGGTTAGGGTTCGGTTTAGGGTTAGGGTTAGGGTTCGGGTTCGGGTTCAGGTTAGGTTTAGGGTTCGGGTTCGGGTTAGGGTTCGGGTTCGGGTTAGGGTTCGGGTTCTGGTTAGGGTTAGGGGTTAGGTTTCAGGTTAGGGTTAGGTTTAGGCATCGGGTTAGTGTTAGGGTTGGGGTTAGGGTTAGGTTTAGGGTTCGGGTTAGTGTTAGGTTTAGGGTTCGGGTTAGGGCTAGGTTAGGGTTCAGGTTAGGGTTAGGGTTAGGGTTCGGGTTAGGGTTCGGGTTCGGCTTAGGGTTAGGGTTAGGGTTCGGTTTAGGGTCAGGGTTAGGGTTAGGGTTAGGTTTCGGTTTCGGGTTCGGGTTAGGGTTAGGGTTAGGTTTAGGGTTAGGATTAGGTTTAGGATTAGGGTTCGGGTTAGGGTTTGGGTTAGGGTTAAGGTTATTGTTAGGGTTCGGGTTAGGGTTAGGGTTCGGGTGAGGGTTCGGGTTAGGGTTAGGGTTAGGGTTCGGGTTAGGGTTAGGTTTAGGGTTCGGGTTAGGTTTCAGGTTAAGGTTAGGGTTAGGGTTCGGGTTAGGGTTAGGGTTAGGGTTCGGGTTAGGGTTCGGGTTAGGGTTAGGGTTAGGGTTAGGGTTAGGGTTAGGGTTAGGGTTCGGGTTAGGGCTCGGGTTAGCGTTAGGTTTAGTGTTAGGGTTCGGGTTAGTGTTAGGGTTAGGGTTCGGGTTAGGATTAGGGTTCGGGATAGTGTTAGGGTTAGGGTTCGGGTTAGGGTTAGGGTTAGGTTTTGGTTGTAGGGTTAGGGTTAGGGTTAGGGTTAGGGTTTGGGTTAGGGTTAGGGTTCGGGTTAGGGTTAGGGTTAGGGTTAGGGTTACGGTTAGTGTTCGGGTTAGGTTTCGAGTTAGGGTTAGGGTTCGGGTTAGGATTAGGGTTAGGGTTAGAGTTAGGGTTAGGGTTAGGGTTCGGGTTAGGGTTAGGGTTAGGGTTAGGTTTCGGTTTAGGGTTAGGGTTAGGGTTCGGGTTCGGGTTCGGGTTAGGGTTAGGGTTCGGTTTCTGGTTAGGGTTCGGGTTTGGGTTAGGGTTAGGGTTAGGGTTCGGGTTCGGGCTAGGTTCGGGTTAGGTTTAGTGTTCGTGTTAGGGTTAGGGTTCGGGTTAGGGTTAGGGTTAGGGTTAGGGTTATGTTTAGGTATAGGGTTCGGGTTAGGGTTAGGGTTAGAGTTAGGGTTCAGTTTAGGGTTAGGTTTAGAGTTCGGTTTAGGGTTAGTGTTCGGGTTAGGGTTAGGGGTTAGAGTTAGGGTTAGGGTTAGGTTTAGGGTTCGAGTTAGTGTTAGGGTTAGGGTTAGGGTTAGTGTTAGCTTTTAGGGTTAGGGTTAGGGTTAGGGTTAGGGTTATGGGTTAGGGTTAGGTTCAGGGTTTGGGTTAGGGCTAGGGTTCGGGTTAGGGTAGGGTTCGGGTTAGTGTTAGGGTTAGGTTTAGGGTTAGGGTTCGGGTTAGTGTTAGGGTTAAGGTTAGGGTTTGGGTTAGGGTTAGGGTTCGGGTTAGGGTTATGGTTAGGGTTAGGTTTCGGGTTCGGTGTTAGAGTTAGGATTCGTGTTAGGGTTAGGGTTAGGGTTTGGGTTAGGGTTCGTTTTAGGGTACGGGTTAGGGTTAGGGTTCGGGTTAGGTTTCAGGTTAGGGTTAGGGTTCGGTTTAGGGTTAGGGTTAGGGTTAGGGTTTCGGGTTAGGGTTCGGGTTAAGTTTAGGGTTAGGGTTCGGGTTAGGGTTAGAGTTCGGGTTCGGGTTAGGGTTAGGGTTACGGTTAGTGTTCGGGTTAGGTATCGGGTTAGGGTTCGGGTTCGGGTTCGGCTTAGGGTTAGGGTTAGAGTTAGGGTTCAGGTTCGGTTAGGGTTAGGGTTAGGGTTCGGGTTCGGGCTAGGGTTCGGGTTAGGTTTAGTGTTCGTGTTAGGGTTAGGGTTCGGGTTAGGGTTCGGGTTAGGGTTAGGGTTAGGTTTAGGGTTAGGGTTAGGGTTCGGTTTCGGGTTTGGGTTAGCGTTCGGGTTCTGGTCGGGTTAAGGTTCGGGTTACGGTTAGGGTTCGGGTTAGGGTTCGGGTTAGGTTTAGGGTTAGGGTTCGGTTTAGGTTTAGGGTTCGGTTTAGGGTTAGGTTTAGGGTTCGGGTTAGGGTTAGGTTTCGGGTTAGGTTTGGGTTCGGGTTAAGTTTCAGGTTACGGATAGGGTTCGGATTCGGGTTAGGGTTAGGGTTCGGGTTAGGGTTAGGGTTAGTGTTCGGGTTAGGTTTAGGGTTCGGGTTAGGGTTAGGGTTAGGGTTCGGGTTAGGGTTCGGGTTGGGGTTAGGGTTCGGGTTCGGGTTAGGGTTAGGGTTCGGGTTAGGGTTAGGTTTAGTGTTAAGGTTAGGGTTAGGGTTAGGTTTAGGGTTAGGGTTCGGGTTGGGGTTAGGGTTCGGGTTCGGGTTGGGGTTAGGGTTCGGGTTCGGGTTAGGGTTAGGGTTCGTGTTAGGTTTCGTGTTAGTGTTAGGGTTAGGGTTAGGGTTAGGGTTCGGTTTAGGGTTAGGGTTCGGGTTAGGGTTAGGGGTTAGGGTTAGGGTTAGTGTTAGGTTTAGGGGTCGGGTTAGGATTAGGGTTAGGGTTAGGGTTAGTGTTAGGTTTTAGGGTTAGGGTTAGATTTAGAGTTAGGGTGAGGGTTCGGGTTAGGGTTAGGGTTAGGGTTCGGGTTAGGGTTAGTGTTAGGGTTAGGGTTCGGGTTCGGGGTTAGGGTTAAGATTCGGGTTAGGGTTAGGGTTAGGGTTCGGGTTAGGGTTCGGCTTAGGGTTCGGTTTAGGTTTAGGGTTCGGGTAAGGGTTCAGGTTAGGGTTAGGGTTCGAGTTAGGGTTAGGGTTAGAGTTAGGGGTTCGGGTTAGTGTTCGGGTTAGGGTTAGGGTTAGGGTTAGGGTTCGGGTTAGGGTTAGGGTTCGGGTTCGGGTTAGGGTTAGGGTTAGGGTTAGTGTTCGGTTTAGGGATCGGGTTCGGGCTAGGGTTCGGGTTCGGGTTAGGGTTAGGGTTAGGGTTAGAGTTAGGGTTCAGGTTCGGGAAAGGGTTAGGGTTAGGTTTCGTGTTCGGGCTAGGGTTCGGGTTAGGTTTAGGGTTCTTGTTAGGGTTAGGGTTCGGGTTAGGGTTCGGGTTAGGGTTAGGTTTCGGGCTAGGGTTGGGTTCGGGTTAAGTTTCGGGTTAGGGATAGGGTTCGGATTCGGTTTAGGGTTAGGGTTCGGGTTAGGGTTAGGGTTAGGTTTCAGTGTAGGGTTAGGGTTCGGGTTAGGGTTAGGGTTAGGTTTCGGGTTAGGGTTAGGTTTTGGGTTAGGGTTCGGTTTCGTGTTAAGGTTTAGTATTCGGGATAGGGTTACGTTTCGGTTTCGGGTTAGGGTTCGGGTTAGGGTTAGGGTTCGGGTTAGGGTTCGGGTTAGGGTTAGGGTTCGGGTTAGGCTTAGTGTTAGGGTTAGTGGTTCGGCTTAGGGTTCAGGTTAGGTTTAGGGTTAGGTTTAGGGTTCGGTTTAGGGTTAGGGTTTGGGTTAGGGTTAGGGTTAGGGTTAGGGTTCGGGTTAGGGTTAGGTTTAGGGTTCGGGTTAGGGATCGGGTTAGGGTTAGGGTTCGGGTTCGGGTTAGGGTTAGGGTTAGGGTTAGGGTTCAGGTTCGGGTTAGGGTTAGGTTTAGGGTTAGGGTTCGGGTTAGGTTTCGGTTCGGGTTCAGGTTCGGGTTAGGGTTCGAGTTTGGGTTCGGGTTAGGGTTCGGGTTAGGTTAGGGTTCGGGATAGGGTTCGGGTTAGGGTTCGGGTTAGGGTTAGGGTTAAGTTTCAGGTTAGGGTTAGGGTTAGGGTTAGGGTTAGGGTTCGGTTTACGGTTATGGTTCGGGTTAGGGTTAGGGTTTGGGTTCGGGTTAGGTTTAGGGTTAGGGTTCGGGTTTGGTTTAGGGTTCGGATTAGGGTTAGGGTTAGGGATCGGGTTCGGGTTCGGGTTAGGGTTAGGGTTCGGTTTAGGTTTGGGTTCGGGTTAGGTTTCGGGTTAGGGTTAGGGTTCGAGTTCGGGTTAGGGTTAGGGTTCGGGTTAGGGTTAGGGTTAGGGTTCGGGTTAGGGTTAGGGTTAAGTTTTGGGTTAGGGTTAGGGTTAGGGTTAGGGTTAGGGTTAGGGTTCGTGTAAGGGTTCGGGTTAGGGGTCGGGTTAGGGTTAGGGTTAGTGTTCGGGTTAGGGTTAGGGTTAGGGTTAGGGTTCGGGTTCGGGTTAGGGTTCGGGTTAGGGTTAGGGTTAGGTTTCGGGTTCGGGTTAGGGTTAGGTTTAGGGTTAGGGTTA
>JAVLSZ010000091.1:550000-552500 GCA_032313775.1 Urocyon cinereoargenteus | reverse complement strand
CGTTTAGGGTTAGGGTTAGGTTAAGGTTCGGGTTAGGGTTAGGATTCGGGTTAGGGTTAGGGTTAGGATTCGGGTTCGGGTTAGGATTAGGATTCGGGTTCGGGTTAGGGATCGGGTTTGGGTTAGGGTTCTGGTTAGGGTTACGAATCGGTTTAGTGTGAGGGTTCGGGTTCGGTTTAGGGTTAGGGTTTGGGTTCGGGTTCAGGTTAGCATTTGGGTTAGGGTTAGGGTTTGAGTTAGGGTTCAGGTGAGGGTACGGGTTAGGGTTAGGGTTAGGGTTAGAGTTCGGGTTCGGGTTAGGGTTCGGGTTTGGGTTAGGGTTCGGGTTAGGGTTATGGTTCGGGTTAGTGTTAGGGTTCGGGTTCGGTTAAGGGTTAGGGTTGGGGTTCGGGTTCGGGTTGGGGTTCGGGTTAGGGTTAGGGTTTGAGTTAGGGTTCGGGTTAGGGTACGGGTTAGGGTTAGGGTTAGGGTTAGAGTTCGGGTTCGGCTTAGGGTTCGGGTTCGGGTTAGGGTTCGGGTTAGGGTTAGGGTTAGGGTTCGGGTTAGGGTTAGGGTTCGGGTTAGGGTTAGGGTTAGGTTTCGGGTTAGGGTTAGGGTTAGGGGTTAGGGTTAGGGTTCGGGTTAGAGTTCGGTTTAGGGTTCGGGTTAGGGTTAGGGTTAGGGTTAGGGTTTGGGTTAGGGTTCGGGATAGGGTTAAGTGTTAGCGTTAGGGTTCGGGTTAGGGTTAGGATTAGGGTTTGGCTTAGGGTTCGGGTTAGCGTTAGGGTTAGGTTTAGGGTTCGGGTTCGGGTTAGGGTTCGGGTTAGGATTCGGGTTAGGGTTAAGGGTTAGCGTTAGGGTTCGGGTTAGGGTTAGCGTTAGGGTTAGGGTTCGGGTTAGGTTTCGGGTTAGGGTTAGGGTTAGGGTTAGTGTTCGGGTTCGGGGTAGGGTTCGGGTTAGGGTTAGGGTTAGGGTTATGGTTAGGGTTCGGGTTAGTGTTAGGGTTAGGGTTAGTGTTCGGGTTAGTGTTAGGGGTCGGGTACGGGTTAGGATTAGGGTTAGGGTTAGGGTTAGGGTTCGGATTAGGGTTAGGGTTAGGGTTAGGTTTAAGTTTCGTGTTAGGGTTAGGGTTAGGGTTAGGGTTAGTGTTAGGGTTCGGATTCGGGTTAGGGTTAGGGTTAGGGTTCGGGTTAGGGTTCGGGTTCGGGTTAGGCTTAGGGCTAGGGTTCGGGTTAGGGTTAGGGTTAGGGTTCGGGTTAGGGTTCGGGTTAGGGTTAGGGTTAGGGTTAAGGTTCGGGTTAGGGTTCGGGTTAGGGTTAGCGTTAGGGTTCGGGGTAGGGTTAGGGTTAGTGTTCGGGTTAGGGTTAGGATTAGGGTTAGGGTTCGGTTTCGGGTTCGGGTTAGGGTTAGGGTTCGGTTTAGGGTTAGGATTAGGGTTAGGGTTAGGGTTAGGTTTCGTGTTCGGGTTCGGTTTAGGGTTAGGGTTAGTGTTAGTGTTAGGATTAGGTTTAGGGTTAGGGTTCCGGTAAAGGTTTGTGTTAGGGTTAGGTTTAGGGTTAGGGTTCGGGTTAGGGTAGGGTTAGGGTTAGGGGTTAGGCTTAGGGTTAGGGTTCGGGTTCGGGTGAGGGTTAGGGTTAGGGTTCGGGTTAGGGTTAGGGTTAGGGTTAGGGTTAGGGTTAGGGTTAGGGTTCGGGTTAGCGTTCGGGTTAGGGTTAGGTTTAGGGTTAGGGTTAGCGTTAGGTTTAGGGTTAGGTTTCGGGTTAGGGTTAGGGTTAGGGTTAGGGTTAGGGTTCGGGTTAGGGTTTGGGTTAGGGTTCGAGTTAGGGTTAGGGTTCGGGTTATGGTTAGGTGTTAGGGTTAGGGTAGTGTTAGGGTTAGGGTTCGGGTTAGTGTTAGGGTTAGGTTTAGGGTTTGGTTTAGGGTTAGCGTTAGGGTTAGGGTTAGGGTTAGGTTTTAAGGTTAGGGTTACGGTTAGGGTTAGGTTTAGGGTTAGGGGTTAGGGTTAGAGTTAGGGTTAGGGTTAGGGTTAGGGTTCGGTTTAGGGTTAGGGTTCGGGTCAGGGTTAGGGTTAGGTTTAGGGTTAGGGTTTAGGTTCCGGTTAGGGTTAGGGTTAGGGTTAAGGTTCGGGTTAGGGTTGGGATTCGGGTTAGTCTTAGGGTTAGGATTCGGGTTCTGGATAGGATTAGGATTCGGGTTCGGGTTAGGGTTCGGGTTTGGGTTAGGTTTAGTGTTCGGGTTAGGGTTAGGATTAGGGTTAGGGTTCGGGTTCGGGTTCGGGTTAGGGTTAGGGTTCGGTTTAGGGTTAGGATTAGGGTTAGGGTTAGGGTTAGGTTTCGTGTTCGGGTTCGGTTTAGGGTTAGGGTTAGGGTTAGTGTTAGGATTAGGTTTAGGGTTAGGGTTCCGGTAAAGGTTTGGGTTAGGGTTAGGTTTAGGGTTAGGGTTCGGGTTAGGGTAGGGTTAGGGTTAGGGGTTAGGCTTAGGGTTAGGGTTCGGGTTCGGGTTCGGGTTAGGGTTAGGGTTC
>JAVLSZ010000091.1:540000-547500 GCA_032313775.1 Urocyon cinereoargenteus | reverse complement strand
GTGTTCGGGTTAGGGTTCGAGTTAGGGTTAGGGTTCGGGTTAGGATTAGGGTTAGGGTTAGAGTTAGGGTTAGGGTTAGGGTTCGGGTTAGGGTTAGGGTTAGGGTTATGTTTCGGTTTAGGGTTAGGGTTAGGGTTCGGGTTCGGGTTCGGGTTAGGGTTAGGGTTCGGTTTCTGGTTAGGGTTCGGGTTTGGGTTAGGGTTCGGGTTCAGGTTAGGGTTAGGGGTTAGGGTTCAGGTTAGGGTTAGGTTTAGGGATCGGGTTAGGGTTAGGGTTAGGGTTAGAGTTAGGGTTCGGGTTAGGGTTAGGGTTAGTATTCGGGTTAGGGTTAAGGTTAGGGTTCGGTTTAGGGTTCGGGTAAGGGTTCCGGTTAGGGTTAGGGTTAGGGTTCGGGTTAGGGTTCGGGTTAGGGTTAGGGTTAGGGTTCCGGTTAGGGTTCGGGTTAGGGTTCGGGTTAGGGTTTGGGTTAGGGTTAGGGTTAGGGTTCGGGTTAGGGTTCGGGTTCGGGTTCGGGTTAGAGTTCGGGTTAGGGTTAGGGTTAGGTTTAGGGTTCGGGTTCGTGTTAGGTTTAGGGTTCGAGTTCGGGTTAGGGTTCCGGTTAGGGTTCGGGTTCAGGTTCGGTTTAGGGTTAGGGTTCGGTTTAGGGTTAGGATTAGGGTTAGGGTTAGGGTTAGGTTTCGTGTTCGGGTTCGGTTTAGGGTTAGGGTTAGGGTTAGTGTTAGGATTAGGTTAGGGTTAGAGTTCCGGTTAGGGTTTGGGTTAGGGTTAGGGTTAGGGTTAGGGTTCGGGTTAGGGTAGGGTTAGGGTTAGGGGTTAGGCTTAGGGTTAGGGTTCGGGTTCGGGTGAGGGTTAGGGTTAGGGTTAGGGTTAGGGTTCGGGTTAGCGTTCGGGTTAGGGTTAGGTATAGGGTTAGGGTTAGCGTTAGGTTTAGGGTTAGGTTTCGGGTTAGGGTTAGGGCTAGGGTCAGGGTTAGGGTTCGGGTTAGGGTTAGGGTTAGGGTTCGAGTTAGGGTTCGGGTTCGGGTTATGGTTAGAGGTTAGGGTTAGGGTAGGGTTAGGGTTAGGGTTCGGGTTAGGGTTAGGGTTAGCTTTAGGGTTTGGTTTAGGGTTAGCGTTAGGGTTAGGGTTAGGGTTAGGTTTTAAGGTTAGAGTTACGGTTAGGGTTAGGGTTAGGGTTTAGGGTTAGGGTTAGGGTTAGGGTTAGTGTTAGGGTTAGGGTTCGGTTTAGGGTTAGGGTTCGGGTCAGGGTTAGGGTTAGGTTTAGGGTTAGGGTTTAGGTTCCGGTTAGGGTTAGGGTTAGGGTTAAGGTTCGGGTTAGGGTTAGGATTCGGGTTAGGGTTAGGGTTAGGATTCGGGTTCGGGTTAGGATTAGGATTCGGGTTCGGGTTAGGGTTCGGGTTTGGGTTAGGGTTCTGGTTAGGGTTACGGTTCGGTTTAGTGTTAGGGTTCGGGTTCGGTTTAGGGTTATGGTTTGGGTTCGGGTTCAGGTTAGCGTTTGGGTTAGGGTTAGGGTTTGAGTTAGGGTTCAGGTTAGGGTACGGGTTAGGGTTAGGGTTAGGGTTAGAGTTCGGGTTCGGGTTAGGGTTCGGGTTTGTGTTAGGGTTCGGGCTAGGGTTATGGTTCGGGTTAGTGTTAGGGTTCGGGTTCGGTTTAGGGTTAGGGTTTGGGTTCGGGTTCGGGTTGGGGTTCGGGTTAGGGTTAGGGTTTGAGTTAGGGTTCGGGTTAGGGTACGGGTTAGGGTTAGGGTTAGGGTTAGAGTTCGGGTTCGGGTTAGGCTTCGGGTTCGGGTTAGGGTTCGGGTTAGTGTTAGGGTTAGGGCTATTGTTCGGGTTAGGGTTAGGGTTCGGGTTCGGGTTAGGGTTAGGTTTCGGGTTAGGGTTAGGGTTAGGGGTTAGGGTTAGGGTTCGGGTTAGAGTTCGGGTTAGGGTTCGGGTTAGGGTTAGGGTTAGGGTTAGGGTTTGGGTTAGGGTTCGGGTTAGGGTTAAGTGTTAGCGTTAGGGTTCGGGTTAGGGTTAGGGTTAGGGTTAGGGTTTGGGTTAGGGTTCGGGTTAGCGTTAGGGTTAGGGTTAGGGTTAGGTTTAGGTTTAGGGTAAGGGTTAGGGTTCGGGTTCGGGTTAGGGTTAAGGTTAGGGTTAGGGTTAGGATTAGGGTTAGGGTTAGGTTTCGGGTTCGGTTTAGGGTTAGGGTTAGGGTTCGGTTTAGGGTTAGGGTTAGGGTTCGGGTTCGGGTTCAGGTTAGGTTTAGGGTTCGGGTTCGGGTTAGGGTTCGGGTTCGGGTTAGGGTTCGGGTTCAGGTTAGGGTTAGGGGTTAGGTTTCAGGTTAGGGTTAGGTTTAGGCATCGGGTTAGGGTTAGGGTTGGGGTTAGGGTTAGGTTTAGGGTT
This sequence comes from Urocyon cinereoargenteus, assembly GCA_032313775.1. Taxonomy (NCBI): domain Eukaryota; kingdom Metazoa; phylum Chordata; class Mammalia; order Carnivora; family Canidae; genus Urocyon; species Urocyon cinereoargenteus. Next base: position 545,120 of record JAVLSZ010000091.1, on the reverse strand, counting down.
CGGGTTAGTGTTAGGTTTAGGTTTCGGGTTAGGGCTAGGTTAGGGTTCAGGTTAGGGTTAGGGTTAGGGTTCGGGTTAGGGTTCGGGTTCGGCTTAGGTTTAGGGTTAGGGTTCGGTTTAGGGTCAGGGTTAGGGTTAGGGTTAGGTTTCGTTTTCGGGTTCGGGTTAGGGTTAGGGTTAGGTTTAGGGTTAGGATTAGGTTTAGGATTAGGGTTCGGGTTAGGGTTTGGGTTAGGGTTAAGGTTATTGTTAGGGTTCGGGTTAGGGTTAGGGTTCGGGTTAGGGTTCGGGTTAGGGTTAGGGTTAGGGTTCGGGTTAGGGTTAGGTTTAGGGTTCGGGTTAGGTTTCAGGTTAAGGTTAGGGTTAGGGTTCGGGTTAGGGTTAGGGTTAGGGTTCGGGTTAGGGTTCGGGTTAGGGTTAGGGTTAGGGTTAGGGTTAGGGTTAGGGTTCGGGTTAGGGCTCGGGTTAGCGTTAGGTTTAGTGTTAGGGTTCGTGTTAGTGTTAGGGTTAGGGTTCGGGTTAGGATTAGGGTTCGGGTTAGTGTTAGGGTTAGGGTTCGGGTTAGGGTTAGGGTTAGGTTTTGGTTGTAGGGTTAGGGTTAGGGTTAGGGTTAGGGTTTGGGTTAGGGTTAGGGTTCGGGTTAGGGTTAGGGTTAGTGTTAGGGTTACGGTTAGTGTTCGGGTTAGGGTTCGAGTTAGGGTTAGGGTTCGGTTTAGGATTAGGGTTAGGGTTAGAGTTAGGGTTAGGGTTAGGGTTCGGGTTAGGGTTAGGGTTAGGGTTAGGTTTCGGTTTAGGGTTAGGGTTAGGGTTCGGGTTCGGGTTCGGGTTAGGGTTAGGGTTCGGTTTCTGGTTAGGGTTCGGGTTTGGGTTAGGGTTCGGGTTCAGGTTAGGGTTAGGGGTTAGGGTTCAGGTTAGGGTTAGGTTTAGGGATCGGGTTAGGGTTAGGGTTAGGGTTAGAGTTAGGGTACGGGTTAGGGTTAGGGTTAGTATTCGGGTTAGGGCTAAGGTTAGGGTTCGGTTTAGGGTTCGGGTAAGGGTTCCGGTTAGGGTTAGGGTTAGGGTTCAGGTTAGGGTTCGGGTTAGGGTTAGGGTTAGGGTTCCGGTTAGGGTTCGGGTTAGGGTTCGGGTTAGGATTTGGGTTAGGGTTAGGGTTAGGGTTCGGGTTAGGGTTCGGGTTCGGGTTCGGGTTAGAGTTCGGGTTAGGGTTAGGGTTAGGTTTAGGGTTCTGGTTCGTGTTAGGTTTAGGGTTCGGGTTAGGGTTAGGGTTCGGGTTAGGGTTCGGGTTCGGGTTCGGTTTAGAGTTAGGGTTCGGTTTAGGGTTAGGATTAGGGTTAGGGTTAGGGTTAGGTTTCGTGTTCGGGTTCGGTTTAGGGTTAGGGTTAGGGTTAGTGTTAGGATTAGGTTAGGGTTAGAGTTCCGGTTAGGGTTTGGGTTAGGGTTAGGGTTAGGGTTAGGGTTCGGGTTAGGGTAGGGTTAGGGTTAGGGGTTAGGCTTAGGGTTAGGGTTCGGGTTCGGGTGAGGGTTAGGGTTATGGTTCGGGTTAGGGTTAGGCTTAGGGTTAGGGTTAGGGTTCGGGTTAGCGTTCGGGTTAGGGTTAGGTTTAGGGTTATGGTTAGCGTTAGGTTTAGGGTTAGGTTTCGGGTTAGGGTTAGGGCTAGGGTCAGGGTTAGGGTTCGGGTTAGGGTTAGGGTTAGGGTTCGAGTTAGGGTTCGGGTTCGGGTTATGGTTAGAGGTTAGGGTTAGGGTAGGGTTAGGGTTAGGGTTCGGGTTAGGGTTAGGGTTAGCTTTAGGGTTTGGTTTAGGGTTAGCGTTAGGGTTAGGGTTAGGGTTAGGTTTTAAGTTTAGGGTTACGGTTAGGGTTAGGGTTAGGGTTAGGGGTTAGGGTTAGGGTTAGGGTTAGGGTTAGGGTTAGTGTTAGGGTTAGGGTTCGGTTTAGGGTTAGGGTTCGGGTCAGGGTTAGGGTTAGGTTTAGGGTTAGGGTTTAGTTTCCGGTTAGGGTTAGGGTTAGGGTTAAGGTTCGGGTTAGGGTTAGGATTCGGGTTAGGGTTAGGGTTAGGATTCGCGTTCGGGTTAGGATTAGGATTCGGGTTCGGGTTATGGTTCGGGTTTGGGTTAGGGTTCTGGTTAGGGTTACGGTTCGGTTTAGTGTTAGGGTTCGGGTTCGGTTTAGGGTTATGGTTTGGGTTCGGGTTCAGGTTAGCGTTTGGGTTAGGGTTAGGGTTTGAGTTAGGGTTCAGGTTAGGGTACGGGTTAGGGTTAGGGTTAGGGTTAGAGTTCGGGTTCGGGTTAGGGTTCGGGTTTGGGTTAGGGTTCGGGTTAGGGTTATGGTTCGGGTTAGTGTTAGGGTTCGGGTTCGGTTTAGGGTTAGGGTTTGGGTTCGGGTTCGGGTTGGGGTTCGGGTTAGGGTTAGGGTTTGAATTAGGGTTCGGGTTAGGGTACGGGTTAGGCTTAGGGTTAGGGTTAGAGTTCGGGTTCGGTTTAGGGTTCGGGTTCGGGTTAGGGTTCGGGTTAGGGTTAGGGTTAGGGTTAGGGTTCGGGTTAGGGTTAGAGTTCGGGTTCGGGTTAGGGTTAGGTTTCGGGTTAGGGTTATGGTTAGGGGTTAGGGTTAGGGTTCGGGTTAGAGTTCGGTTTAGGGTTCGGGTTAGGGTTAGGGTTAGGGTTAGGGTTTGGGTAGTGTTCGGGTTAGGGTTAAGTGTTAGTGTTAGGGTTCGGGTTAGGGTTAGGGTTAGGGTTTGGGTTAGGGTTCGGGTTAGCGTTAGGGTTAGGGTTAGGGTTCGGGTTCGGGTTCGGGTTAGGGTTCGGGTTAGGATTCGGGTTAGGGTTAAGGGTTAGCGTTAGGGTTCGGGTTAGGGTTAGGGTTAGGGTTAGGGTTAGGGTTCGGGTTAGGTTTCGGGTTAGGGTTAGGGTTAGGGTTAGTGTTCGCGTTCGGGTTAGGGTTCAGGTTAGGGTTAGGGTTAGGGTTAGGGTTAGGGTTAGGTTTCGAGTTAGTGTTAGGGTTAGGGTTAGTGTTCGGGTTAGTGTTAGGGGTCGGGTACGGGTTAGGATTAGGGTTAGGGTTAGGGTTAGGGTTCGGATTAGGGTTAGGGTTAGGGTTAGGTTTAAGGTTCGGGTTAGGGTTAGGGTTAGGGTTAGTGTTAGGGTTCGGGTTCGGGTTAGGGTTAGGGTTAGGGTTCGGGTTAGGGTTCGGGTTCGGTTAGGCTTAGGGCTAGGGTTCGGGTTAGGGTTAGTGTTAGGGTTCGGGTTCGGGTTAGGGTTAGGGTTAGGGTTCGGGTTAGGGTTCGGGTTCGGGTTAGGCTTAGGGCTAGGGTTCGGGTTCGGGTTAGGTTTAGGGTTCGGGGTAGGGTTAGGGTTAGTGTTCGGGTTAGGGTTAGGATTAGGGTTAGGGTTCGGGATCGGGTTCGGGTTAGTGTTAAGGTTCGGTTTTGGGGTAGGATTAGGGTTAGGGTTAGGGTTAGGGTTAGGGTTAGGGTTAGTGTTCGGTTTAGGGTTAGGGTTCGGTTCAGGGTTAGGGTTAGGTTTAGGGTTAGGGTTTAGGTTCCGGTTAGGGTTAGGGTTAGGGTTAAGTTTCGGGTTAGGGTTAGGATTCGGGTTAGGGTTAGGGTTAGGATTTGGGTTCGGGTTAGGATTAGGATTCGGGTTCGGGTTAGGGTTCGGGTTTGGGTTAGGGTTCTGGTTAGGGTTACGGTTCGGTTTATTGTTAGGGTTCAGTTTCGGTTTAGGGTTAGGGTTTGGGTTCGGGTTCAGGTTAGCGTTTGGTTTAGGGTTAGGGTTTGAGTTAGGGTTCAGGTTAGGGTACGGGTTAGGGTTAGGGTTAGGGTTAGAGTTCGGGTTCGGGTTAGGGTTCGGGTTTGGGTTAGGGTTCAGGTTAGGATTATGGTTCGGGTTAGTGTTAGGGTTCGGGTTCGGTTTAGGATTAGGGTTTGGGTTCGGGTTCGGGTTGGGGTTCGGTTTAGGGTTAGGGTTTGAGTTAGGGTTCGGGTTAGGGTACGGGTTAGGGTTAGGGTTAGGGTTACAGTTCGGGGTCGGTTTAGGGTTCGGATTCGGGTTAGGGTACGGGTGAGGGTTAGGGTTAGGGTTCGGGTTAGGGTTAGGGTTCGGGTTCGGGTTAGGGTTAGGTTTCGGGTTAGGGTTAGGGGTTAGGGTTAGGGTTCAGGTTAGAGTTCGGGTTAGGGTTAGGGTTAGGGTTAGGGTTACGGTTTGGGTTAGGGTTCGGGTTAGGGTTAAGTGTTAGCGTTAGGGTTCGGGTTAGGGTTAGGGTTAGGGTTAGGGTTTGGGTTAGGGTTCGGGTTAGCGTTAGGGTTAGGGTTAGGGTTCGGGTTCTGGTTAGGGTTCGGGTTAGGATTCGGGTTAGGGTTAAGGGTTAGCGTTAGGGTTCGGGTTAGGGTTAGGGTTAGGGTTAGGGTTCGGGTTAGGTTTCGGGTTAGGGTTAGGGTTAGGGTTAGTGTTCGGGTTCGGGTTAGGGTTCGGGTTAGGGTTAGGGTTAGGGTTAGGGTTAGGGTTCGGGTTAGTGTTAGGGTTAGGGTTAGTGTTCGGTTTAGTGTTAGGGGTCGGGTACGGGTTAGGATTAGGGTTAGGGTTAGGGTTAGGGTTCGGATTAGGGTTAGGGTTAGGGTTAGGTTTAAGGTTCGGGTTAGTGTTAGGGTTAGGGTTAGGGTTAGTGTTAGGGTTCGGGTTCGGGTTAGCGTTAGGTTTAGGGTTCGGGTTAGGGTTCGGGTTCGGGTTAGGCTTAGGGATAGGGTTCGGGTTAGGGTTAGGGTTAGGGTTCGGGTTAGGGTTCGGGTTAGGGTTAGGGTTAGGGTTCGGGGTAGGGTTAGGGTTAGTGTTCGGGCAGGGTTCGGGTTAGGGTTAGGGTTAGGGTTCGGGTTAGGGTCGGTTTAGGGTTCGGGTTAGGGTTAGGGTTAGGTTTCAGTTTAGGGTTAGGTTTAGGGTTCGGGTTAGGGTTTGGGTTCGGGTTAGGGTTAGGGTTCGGTTTAGGGTTAGGGTTAGGTTTCGGGTTAGGGTTCGGGTTAGGGTTAGGGTTAGGGTTAGGGTTAGGGTTTGGTTTAGGGTTAGGGTTAGGGTTAGGGTTAGGGTTAGGTTTTAAGGTTAGGGTGACGGTTAGGGTTAGGGTTAGGGTTAGG
>JAVLSZ010000091.1:535000-537500 GCA_032313775.1 Urocyon cinereoargenteus | reverse complement strand
ATTAGGATTCGGGTTCGGGTTAGGGTTCGGGTTTGGGTTAGGGTTCTGGTTAGGGTTACGGTTCGGTTTAGTGTTAGGGTTCGGGTTCGGTTTAGGGTTAGGGTTTGGGTTCGGGTTCAGGTTAGCGTTTGGGTTAGGGTTAGGGTTTGAGTTAGGGTTCAGGTTAGGGTACGGGTTAGGGTTAGGGTTAGGGTTAGAGTTCGGGTTCGGGTTAGGGTTCGGGTTCGGGTTAGGGTTCGGGTTAGGGTTAGGGTTAGGGTTAGGGTTAGGGTTCGGGTTAGGGTTAGGGTTCGGGTTCGGGTTAGGGTTAGGTTTCGGGTTAGGGTTAGGGTTAGGGGTTAGGTTTAGGGTTCGGGTTAGAGTTCGGGTTAGGGTTCGGGTTAGGGTTAGGGTTAGGGTTAGGGTTTGGGTTAGGGTTCGGGTTAGGGTTAAGTGTTAGCGTTAGGGTTCGGGTTAGGGTTAGGGTTAGGGTTACGGTTTGGGTTAGGGTTCGGGTTAGCGTTAGGGTTAGGGTTAGGTTTCGGGTTCGGGTTAGGGTTCGGGTTAGGATTCGGGTTAGGGTTAAGGGTTAGCGTTAGGGTTCGGGTTAGGGTTAGGGTTAGGGTTAGGGTTCGGGTTAGGTTTCGGGTTAGGGTTAGGTTTAGGGTTAGTGTTCGGGTTCGGGTTAGGGTTCGGGTTAGGGTTAGGTTTAGGGTTAGGGTTAGGGTTAGGGTTAGGTTTAGGGTTTGGTTTAGGGTTAGCGTTAGGGTTACGGTTAGGGTTAGGTTTTAAGGTTAGGGTTACGGTTAGGGTTAGGGTTAGGGTTAGGGGTTAGGGTTAGGGTTAGGGTTAGGGTTAGGGTTCGGTTTAGGGTTAGGCTTCGGGTCAGGGTTAGGGTTAGGGTTAGGGTTAGGGTTTAGGTTCCGGTTAGGGTTAGGGTTAGGGTTAAGGTTCGGGTTAGGGTTAGGATTCGGGTTAGGTTTAGGGTTAGGATTCGGGTTAAGGTTAGGATTAGGATTCGGGTTCGGGTTAGGGTTCGGGTTTGGGTTAGGGTTCTGGTTAGGGTTACGGTTCGGTTTAGTGTTAGGGTTCGGGTTCGGTTTAGGGTTAGGGTTTGGGTTCGGGTTCAGGTTAACGTTTGGGTTAGGGTTAGGGTTTCACTTAGGGTTCAGGTTAGGGTACGGGTTAGGGTTAGGTTTAGGGTTAGAGTTCGGGTTCGCGTTAGGGTTCGGGTTCGGGTTAGGGTTCGGGTTAGGGTTAGGGTTAGGGTTAGGGTTCGGGTTAGGGTTAGGGTTCGGGTTCGGGTTAGGGTTAGGTTTCGGGTTAGGGTTAGGGTTAGGGGTTAGGTTTAGGGTTCGGGTTAGAGTTCGGGTTAGGGTTCGGGTTAGGGTTAGGGTTAGGGTTAGGGTTTGGGTTAGGGTTCGGGTTAGGGTTAAGTGTTAGCGTTAGGGTTCGGGTTAGGGTTAGGGTTAGGGTTAGGGTTTGGGTTAGGGTTCGGGTTAGCGTTAGGGTTAGGGTTAGGGTTCGGGTTCGGGTTAGGGTTCGGGTTAGGATTCGGGTTAGGGTTAAGGGTTAGCGTTAGGGTTCGGGTTAGGGTTAGGGTTAGGGTTAGGGTTGGGGTTAGGTTTCGGGTTAGGGTTGGGGTTAGGGTTAGTGTTCGGGTTCGGGTTAGGGTTCAGGTTAGGGTTAGGTTTAGGGTTAGGGTTAGGGTTAGGGTTCGGGTTAGTGTTAGGGTTAGGGTTAGTGTTCGGGTTAGTTTTAGGGGTCGGGTACGGGTTAGGATTAGGGTTAGGGTTAGGGTTAGGGTTCGGATTAGGGTTAGGGTTAGGGTTAGGATTAGGGTTAAGGTTCGGGTTAGGGTTCGGGTTAGGGTTAGGGTTCGGGGTAGGGTTAGGGTTAGTGTTCGGGTTAGGGTTAGTATTAGGGTTAGGGTTCGGGTTCGGGTTCGGGTTAGGGTTAGGGTTCGGTTTAGGGTTAGGATTAGGGTTAGGGTTAGGGTTAGGTTTCGTGTTCGGGTCGGTTTAGGGTTAGGGTTAGGGTTAGTGTTAGGATTAGGTTTAGGGTTAGGGTTCCGGTTAGGGTTTGGGTTAGGGTTAGGGTTAGGGTTAGGGTTCGGGTTAGGGTAGGGTTAGGGTTAGGGGTTAGGCTTAGGGTTAGGGTTCGGGTTCGGGTGAGGGTTAGGGTTAGGGTTTGGGTTAGGGTTAGGGTTAGGGTTAGGGTTAGGGTTCGGGTTAGTTTTCGGGTTAGGGTTAGGGTTAGGGTTAGTGTTCGGGTTCGGGTTAGGGTTCGGGTTAGGGTTAGGTTTAGGGTTAGGGTTAGGGTTAGGGTTAGGTTTAGGGTTTGGTTTAGGGTTAGGGTTAGGGTTAGGTTTCGTGTTCGGTTCGGTTTAGGGTTAGGGTTAGGGTTAGTGTTAGGATTAGGTTTAGGGTTAGGGTTCCGGTTAGGGTTTGGGTTAGGGTTAGGGTTAGGGTTAGGGTTCGAGTTAGGGTTAGGTTTCGGGTTAGGGTTAGGGTTAGGGGTT
>JAVLSZ010000091.1:515000-517500 GCA_032313775.1 Urocyon cinereoargenteus | reverse complement strand
AGGGTTAGGGTTAGGGTTAGGTTTTAAGGTTAGGGTTACGGTTAGGGTTAGGGTAAGGGTTAGGGGTTAGGGTTAGGGTTAGGGTTAGTGTTCGGTTTAGGGTTAGGGTTCGGGTCAGGGTTAGGGTTAGGTTTAGGGTTAGGGTTTAGGTTCCTGTAAGGGTTAGGGTTAGGGTTAATGTTCGGGTTAGAGTTAGGATTCGGGTTAGGGTTAGGGTTAGGATTCGGGTTCGGGTTAGGATTTGGATTCGGGTTCGGGTTAGGGTTCGGGTTTGGGTTAGGGTTCTGGTTAGGGTTACGGTTCGGTTTAGTGTTAGGGTTCGGGTTCGGTTTAGGGTTAGGGTTTGGGTTCGGGTTCAGGTTAGCGTTTGGGTTAGGGTTAGGGTTTGAGTTAGGGTTCAGGTTAGGGTACGGGTTAGGGTTAGGGTTAGAGTTCGTGTTCGGGTTAGGGTTCGGTTTTGGGTTAGGGATCAGGTTAGGGTTATGGTTCGGGTTAGTGTTAGGATTCGGGTTGGCTTTAGAGTTAGGGTTTGTGTTCGGGTTCGGGTTGGGGTTCGGGTTAGGGTTAGGGTTTGAGTTAGGTTTCGGGTTAGGGTACGGGTTAGGGTTAGGGTTAGGGTTAGAGTTCGGGTTCGGGTTAGGGTTCGGGTTCGGGTTAGGGTTCGGGTTAGGGTTAGGGTTAGGGTTAGGGTTCGGGTTAGGGTTAGGGTTCGGGTTCGGGTTAGGGTTAGGTTTCGGGTTAGGGTTAGGGTTAGGGGTTAGGGTTAGGGTTCGGGTTAGAGTTCGGGTTAGGGTTTGGGTTAGGGTTCGGGTTAGGGTTAAGTGTTAGCGTTAGGGTTCGTGTTAGGGTTAGGGTTAGGGTTAGGGTTCGGTTAGGTTTCAGGTTAGGGTTAGGGTTAGGGTTAGGGTTAGTGTTCGGGTTCGGGTTAGGGTTCGGGTTAGGGTTAGGGTTAGGGTTAGGGTTCGTGTTAGGGTTAGGGTTAGTGTTCGGGTAGTGTTAGGGGTCGGGTACGGGTTAGGATTAGGGTTAGGGTAAGGGTTAGGGTTCGGATTAGGGTTAGGGTTAGGGTTAGGTTTAAGGTTCGGGTTCGTGTTAGGGTTAGGGTTAGGGTTCGGGTTAGGGTTAGGGTTCGGGTTGGGTTCGGGTTCGGGTTAGGCTTAGGGCTAGGGTTCGGGTTAGGGTTAGGGTTAGGGTTCGGGTTAGGGTTAGGGTTAGGGTTAGGGTTAGGGTTAAGGTTCGGGTTAGGGTTCGGGTTAGGGTTAGGGTTAGGGTTCGGGGTAGGGTTAGGGTTAGTATTCGGGTTAGGGTTCGGGTTAGGGTTAGGGTTAGGGTTCGGGTTAGGGACGGTTTAGGGTTCGGGTTAGGGTTAGGTTAGGTTTCGGGTTAGGGTTAGGTTTAGGGTTCGGGTTAGGGTTTGGGATCGGGTTAGGGTTAGGGTTCGGGTTAGGGTTAGGGTTACGGTTCGGGTTAGGGATCGGGTTAGGGTTAGGATTAGGGTTAGGGTTAGGGTTAATTTTAGGGTTAGGGTTCGGGTTAGGGTTCGGGTTCGGGTTAGGGTTAGGGTTAGGGTTAGGGTTAGGGTTCGGGTTAGGGCTCGGGTTAGCGTTAGGTTTAGGGTTAGGGTTCGGGTTAGTGTTAGGGTTAGGGTTCGGGTTAGGGTTAGGGTTCGGGTTAGTGTTAGGGTTAGGGTTCGGGTTAGGGTTAGGGTTAGGTTTAAGTTGTAGGGTTAGGGTTAGGGTTAGGGTTAGGGTCAAGGTTAGAGTTAAGGGTTAGGGTTAGCGTTAGGGTTAGGGTTCGGGTTAGTGTTAGGGTTCGGGTTAGGGTTAAGTTTAGGGTTCGGGTTAGGGTTAGGGTTAGGGTTTGGGTTAAGGTTAGGGTTCTGGTTAGGGTTAGGGTTAGGGTTAGGGTTACGGTTAGGTTTCGGGTTAGGGTTCAGTTTAGGGTTAGGGTTCGGGTTAGGATTAGGGTTAGGGTTAGAGTAAGGGTTAGGGTTAGGGTTCGGGTTAGGGTTAGGTTTAGGGTTAGGGTTAGGGTTCGGTTTAGGGTTAGGGTTAGGGTTCGGGTTCGCGTTCGGGATAGGGTTAGTGTTCGGTTTCTGGTTAGGGTTCGGGTTCGGGTTAGGGTTCGGGTTCAGGTTAGGGTTAGGGGTTAGGGTTCAGGTTAGGGTTAGGTTTAGGGATCGGGTTAGGGTTAGGGTTAGGGTTAGAGTTAGGTTTCGGGTTAGAGTTAGGGTTAGTGTTCGGGTTAGGGTTAAGGTTAGGGTTCGGGTTAGGGTTCGGGTTCGGGTTCGGGTTGTGGTTAGGGTTAGTGTTAGGATTAGGTTTAGGGTTAGGGTTCCGTTTAGGGTTTGGGTTAGGGTTAGGGTTAGGGTTCGGGTTAGGGTTAGGTTTCGCGTTAGGGTTAGGGGTTAGGCTTAGGGTTATGGTTCGGGTTCGGGTTAGGGTTAGGGTTAGGGTTCGGGTTAGGGTTAGGGTTAGGGTTAGGGTTAGGGTTCGTGTTA
>JAVLSZ010000091.1:487500-495000 GCA_032313775.1 Urocyon cinereoargenteus | reverse complement strand
TTAGGGTTAGGGTTTGAGTTAGGGTTCAGGTTAGGGTACGGGTTAGGGTTAGGGTTACGGTTAGAGTTCGGGTTCGGGGTAGGGTTCGGGTTCGGGTTAGGGTTCGGGTTCGGGTTAGGGTTAGGTTTAAGGTTCGGGTTAGTGTTAGGGTTCGGGTTCGTTTTAGGGTTAGGTTTCGGGTTAGGGTTAGGGTTAGGGGTTAGGTTTAGGGTTCGGGTTAGAGTTCGGGTTAGGGTTCGGTTTAGGGTTAGGGTTAGGGTTAGGGTTTGGGTTAGGGTTCGGGTTAGGGTTAAGTGTTAGCGTTAGGGTTCGGGTTAGGGTTAGGATTAGGGTTAGGGTTTGGGTTAGGGTTCGGGTTAGCGTTAGGGTTAGGTTTAGGGTTCGGGTTCGGGTTAGGGTTCGGGTTAGGATTCGGGTTAGGGTTAAGGGTTAGCGTTAGGGTTCGGGTTAGGGTTAGGGTTAGGGTTAGGGTTCGGGTTAGGTTTCGGGTTAGGGTTAGGGTTAGGGTTAGTGTTCGGGTTCGGGTTAGGGTTCGGGTTAGGGTTAGGTTTAGGGTTAGGGTTAGGGTTAGGGTTCGGGTTAGTGTTAGGGTTAGGGTTAGTGTTCGGTTTAGTGTTAGGGGTCGGGTACGGGTTAGGATTAGGGTTAGGGTTAGGGTTAGGGTTCGGATTAGGGTTAGGGTTAGGGTTAGGGTTAAGGTTCGGGTTAGGGTTAGGGTTAGGGTTAGGGTTCGGGGTAGGGTTAGGGTTAGTGTTCGGGTTAGGGTTAGGATTAGGGTTAGGGTTCGGTTTCGGGTTCGGGTTAGGGTTAGGGTTCGGTTTAGGGTTAGGATTAGGGTTAGGGTTAGGGTTAGGTTTCGTGTTCGGGTTCGGTTTAGGGTTAGGGTTAGGGTTAGTGTTAGGATTAGGTTTAGGGTTAGGGTTCCGGTTAGGGTTTGGGTTAGGGTTAGGGTTAGGGTTAGGGTTCGGGTTAGGGTAGGATTAGGGTTAGGGGTTAGGCTTAGGGTTAGGGTTCGGGTTCGGGTGAGGGTTAGGGTTAGGGTTTGGGTTAGGGTTAGGGTTAGGGTTAGGGTTAGGGTTCGGGTTAGCGTTCGGGTTAGGGTTAGGTTTAGGGTTAGGGTTAGCTTTAGGTTTAGGGTTAGGTTTCGGGTTAGGGTTAGGGTTAGGGTTAGGGTTCGGGTTAGGGTTAGGGTTAGGGTTCGAGTTAGGGTTAGTGTTCGGGTTATGGTTAGGGGTTAGGGTTAGGGTAGGGTTAGGGTTAGGGTTCGGGTTAGGGTTAGGGTTAGGTTTAGGGTTTGGTTTAGGGTTAGCGTTAGGGTTAGGGTTAGGGTTAGGTTTTAAGGTTAGGGTTACGGTTAGGGTTAGGGTAAAGGTTAGGGGTTAGGGTTAGGGTTAGGGTTAGGGTTAGGGTTAGGGTTCGGTTTAGGGTTAGGGTTCGGGTCAGGGTTAGGGTTAGGTTTAGGGTTAGGGTTTAGGTCCCTGTTAGGGTTAGGGTTAGGGTTAATGTTCGGGTTAGAGTTAGGATTCGGGTTAGGGTTAGGGTTAGGATTCGGGTTCGGGTTAGGATTAGGATTCGGGTTCGGGTTAGGGTTCGGGTTTGGGTTAGGGTTCTGGTTAGGGTTACGGTTCGGTTTAGTGTTAGGGTTCGGGTTCGGTTTAGGGTTAGGGTTTGGGTTCGGGTTCAGGTTAGCGTTTGGGTTAGGGTTAGGGTTTGAGTTAGGGTTCAGGTTAGGGTACGGGTTAGAGTTAGGGTTAAGGTTAGAGTTCGTGTTCGGGTTAGGGTTCGGGTTTGGGTTAGGGATCAGGTTAGGGTTATGGTTCGGGTTAGTGTTAGGGTTCGTGTTGGCTTTAGGGTTAGGGTTTGGGTTCGGGTTCGGGTTGGGGTTCGGGTTAGGGTTAGGGTTTGAGTTAGGGTTCGTGTTAGGGTACGGGTTAGGGTTAGGGTTAGGGTTAGAGTTCGGGTTCGGGTTAGGGTTCGGGTTCAGGTTAGGGTTAGGGTTAGGGGTTAGGGTTAGGGTTCGGGTTAGAGTTCGGGTTAGGGTTCGGGTTAGGGTTAGGGTTAGGGTTAGGGATTGGGTTAGGGTTCGGGTTAGGGTTAAGTGTTAGCGTTAGGGTTCGGGTTAGGGTTAGGGTTAGGGTTAGGGTTTGGGTTAGGGTTCGGGTTAGCGTTAGGGTTAGGGTTAGGGTTCGGGTTCGGGTTAGGGTTCGGGTTAGGATTCGGGTTAGGGTTAAGGGTTAGCGTTAGGGTTCGGGTTAGGGTTAGGGTTAGGGTTATGGTTCGGTTAGGTTTCGGGTTAGCGTTAGGGTTAGGGTTAGTGTTCGGGTTCGGGTTAGGGTTCGGGTTAGGGTTAGGGTTAGGGTTAGGGTTAGGGTTCGGGTTAGTGTTAGGGTTAGGGTTAGTGTTCGGGTAGTGTTAGGGGTCGGGTACGGGTTAGGATTAGGGTTAGGGTTAGGGTTAGGGTTCGGATTAGGGTTAGGGTTAGGGTTAGGTTTAAGATTCGGGTTAGGGTTAGGGTTAGGGTTAGGGTTCGCGTTCGGGTTAGGCTTAGGGTTAGGTTTCGGGTTAGGGTTAGGGTTAGGGTTAGGGTTCGGGTTAGGGTAGTGTTAGGGGTCGGGTACGGGTTAGGATTAGGGTTAGGGTTAGGGTTAGGGTTCGGATTAGGGTTAGGGTTAGGGTTAGGTTTAAGATTCGGGTTAGGGTTAGGGTTAGGGTTAGGGTTAGGGTTAGGGTTCGGGTTCGGGTTAGGGTTAGGGTTCGGGTTAGGGTTCGCGTTCGGGTTAGGCTTAGGGTCAGGGTTCGGTTTAGGGTTAGGGTTAGGGTTAGGGTTCGGGTTAGGGTTAGGGTTAAGGTTAGGGTTAAGGTTCGGGTTAGGGTTCGGGTTAGGGTTAGGGTTAGGGTTCGGGGTAGGGTTAGGGTTAGTGTTCGGGTTAGGGTTCGGGTTAGGGTTAGGGTTAGGGTTCGGGTTAGGGACGGTTTAGGGTTCGGTTTAGGGTTAGGTTAGGTTTCAGGTTAGGGTTAGGTTTAGGGTTCGGGTTAGGGTTTGGGTTCGGGTTAGGGTTAGGGTTCGGGTTAGGGTTAGGGTTAGGGTTAGGGTTAGGGTTAAGTTTAGGGTTAGGGTTCGGGTTAGGGTTCGGGTTCGGGTTAGGGTTAGGGTTAGGGTTAGGGTTAGGGTTAGGGTTCGGGTTAGGGCTCGGGTTAGCGTTAGGTTTAGGGTTAGGGTTCGGGTTAGTGTTAGGGTTAGGGTTCGGGTTAGGGTTAGGGTTCGGGTTAGTGCTAGGGTTAGGGTTCGGGTTAGGGTTAGGGTTAGGTTTAAGTTGTAGGGTTAGGGTTAGGGTTAGGGTTAGGGTCAAGTTTAGGGTTAAGGGTTAGGGTTAGCGTTAGGGTTAGGGTTCGGGTTAGTGTTAGGGTTCGGGTTAGGGTTAAGTTTAGGGTTCGGGTTCGGGTTAGGGTTAGGGTTAGGGTTAGGGTTTGGATTAAGGTTAGGGTTCTGGTTAGGGTTAGGGTTAGGGTTAGGGTTACGGTTAGGGTTCGGGTTAGGGTTCGGGTTAGGGTTAGGGTTCGAGTTAGGATTAGGGTTAGGGTTAGAGTAAGGGTTAGGGTTAGGGTTCGGGTTAGGGTTAGGTTTAGTGTTAGGGTTAGGGTTCGGTTTAGGGTTAGGGTTAGGGTTCGGGTTCGTGTTCGGGTTAGGGTTAGTGTTCGGTTTCTGGTTAGGGTTCGGGTTCGGGTTAGGGTTCGGGTTCAGGTTAGGGTTAGGGGTTAGGGTTCAGGTTAGGGTTAGGTTTAGGGATCGGGTTAGGGTTAGGGTTAGGGTTAGGGTTAGAGTTAGGTTTCGGTTTAGGGTTAGGGTTAGTGATCGGGTTAGGGTTAAGGTTAGGGTTCGGTTTAGGGTTCGGGTAAGGGTTCGGGTTAGGGTTAGGGTTAGGGTTCGGGTTAGGGTTCGGGTTAGGGTTAGGGTTAGGGTTCGGGTTAGGGTTCGGGTTAGGGTTCGGGTTAGGGTTTGTGTTAGGGTTAGGGTTAGGGTTCGGGTTAGGGTTCGGGTTCGGGTTCGGGTTAGATTCGGGTTAGGTTTAGGGTTAGGTTTAGGGTTCGGGTTCGGGTTCGGGTTAGGGTTCGTGTTAGGGTTAGGGTTAGGGTTCGGGTTAGGGTTCGGGTTCGGGTTCGGGTTGTGGTTAGGGTTAGTGTTAGGATCAGGTTTAGGGTTAGGATTCCGGTTAGGGTTTGGGTTAGGGTTAGGGTTAGGGTTCGGGTTAGGGTTAGGATTCGGGTTAGGGTTAGGGGTTAGGCTTAGGTTTATGGTTCGGGTTCGGGTTAGGGTTAGGGTTAGGGTTCGGGTTAGGGTTAGGGTTTGGGTTAGGGTTAGGGTTAGGGTTCGGGTTAGTTTTCGGGTTAGGGTTAGGTTTAGGATTAGGGTTAGCGTTAGGTTTAGGGTTAGGTTTCGGGTTAGGGTTAGGGTTAGGGTTAGTGTTCGGGTTAGGGTTAGGGTTAGGGTTCGAGTTAGGGTTAGGGTTCGGGTTATGGTTAGGGGTTAGGGTTAGGGTAGGGTTAGGGTTAGGGTTTGGGTTAGGGTTAGGGTTAGGGTTAGGGTTTGGTTTAGGGTTAGCGTTAGGGTTAGGGTTAGGGTTAGGTTTTAAGGTTAGGGTTACGGTTAGGGTTAGGGTTAGGGTTAGGGGTTAGGGTTAGGGTTAGGGTTAGGGTTAGGGTTAGGGTTCGGTTTAGGGTTAGGTTTCGGGTCAGGGTTAGGGTTAGGTTTAGGGTTAGGGTTTAGGTTCTGGTTAGGGTTAGGGTTAGGGTTAAGTTTCGGGTTAGGGTTAGGATTCGTGTTAGGGTTAGGGTTAGGATTCGGGTTCGGGTTAGGATTAGGGTTCGGGTTCGGTTTAGGGTTTGGGTTAGGGTTCTGTTTAGGGTTACGGTTCGGGTTAGTGTTAGGGTTCGGTGTTCGGTTTAGGGTTAGGGTTTGGGTTCGGGTTCAGGTTAGGGTTTGGGTTAGGGTTAGGTTTTGAGTTAGGGTTCAGGTTAGGGTACGGGTTAGGGTTAGGGTTAGAGTTCGGGTTCGGGTTAGGGTTCGGGTTTGGGTTAGGGTTCGGGTTAGGGTTATGGTTCGGGTTAGTGTTAGGGTTCGGGTTCGGTTTAGGATTAGGGTTTGGGTTCGGGTTCGGGTTCGGGTTTGGGTTAGGGTTAGGGTTTGAGTTAGGGTTCGGGTTAGGGTACGGGTTAGGGTTAGGGTTAGGTTTAGAGTTCGGGTTCGGGTTAGGGTTCGGTTTCGGGTTCGGGTTAGGGTTCGGGTTTGGGTTAGGGTTAGGGTTAGGGTTCGGGTTAGGGTTAGGGTTCGGGTTCGGGTTAGGGTTTGGTTTCGGGTTAGGGTTAGGGTTAGGGGTTAGGGTTAGGGTTAGGGTTTGGGTTAGGGTTCCTGTTAGGGTTAAGTGTTAGCGTTAGGGTTCGGGTTAGGGTTAGGGTTAGGGTTAGGGTTTGGGTTAGGGTTCGGGTTAGCGTTAGGTTTAGGGTTAGGGTTAGGGTTAGGGTTAGGGTTCGGGTTAGGGTTCGGGTTCGGTTTAGGGTTAGGTTTCGGGTTAGGGTTAGGGTTAGGGTTAGTGTTCGGGTTCGGGTTAGGGTTCGAGTTAGGGTTAGGGTTAGGGTTCGGGTTAGTGTTAGGGTTAGGGTTAGTGTTCGGGTTAGTGTTAGGGGTCGGATACGGGTTAGGATTAGGGTTAGGGTTAGGGTTAGGGTTCGGATTAGGGTTAGGGTTAGTGTTAGGGTTCGGGTTTGGGTTAGGGTTTGGGTTAGGGTTCGGGTTAGGGTTCGGGTTCGGGTAAGGCTTAGGGCTAGAGTTTGGGTTCAGGTTAGGGTTAGGGTACGGGTTCGTGTTCGGGTTAGGGTTAGGGTTAGGGTTAATGTTCGGTTTAGGGTTCGGTATAGGGTTAGGGTTAGGGTTCGGGGTAGGGTTAGGGTTCGTGTTCGGGTTAGGGTTCGGGTTAGTGTTAGGGTTAGGGTTCGCGTTAGGGACGGTTTAGTGTTCGGGTTAGGGTTAGGGTTAGGGTTAGGGTTCGGGTTCGGGTTCGGGTTAGGGTTCGGGTTAGGGTTAGGGTTAGGTTTAGGGTTAGTGTTCGGTTTAGGGTTCGGGCTAGGGTTCGGGTTAGGGTTAGGGTTCGGGTTAGGTTTAGGGTTAGGGTTAGAATTAGGGTTAGGGTTAGGGTTCGGGTTAGGGTTAGGGTTAGGTTTAGGGTTAGTTTTAGGGTTCGGGTTAGGGTTAGGGTTAGGGTTCGTGTTCGGGTTCGGGTTAGGGTTAGGGTTCGGTTTCGAGTTAGGGTTAGGGTTCGGGTTCGGGTTAGGGTTCGGGTTCGGTTTAGGGTTAGGGGTTAGGGTTCAGGTTAGGGTTACGGTTAGGGTTCGGGTTAGGGTTAGGTTTAGGGTTAGGGTTAGGGTTCGGGTTAGGGTTCAGGTTAGGGTTAGGGTAAGGGTTCGGGTTAGGGTTCAGGTTAGGGTTCGTGTTAGGGTTCGGGTTAGGGTTCGGGTTAGGGTTAGGTTTAGGGTTAGGATTCGGGTTAGGATTAGGGTTAGGGTTAGAGTTAGGGTTTGGGTTAGGGTTCGGGTTAGGGTTAGGCTTAGGGTTAGGTTTCGGTTTAGGGTTAGGCTTAGGGTTCGGGTTCGGGTTCGGGTTAGGGTTAGGGTTAGGTTTAGGGTTCGGGTTAGTGTTAGGTTTAGGGTTCGGGTTAGGGTTCGGGTTAGGGTTCGGTTTAGGGTTTGGGTTAGGGTTAGGGTTAGGGTTCGGGTTAGGGTTCGGTTTCGGGTTCGGGTTAGGGTTAGAGTTCGGGTTAGGGTTAGGGTTATGTTTTAAGGTTAGGGTTACGGTTAGGGTTAGGGTTAGAGTTAGGGGTTAGGGTTAGGGTTAGGGTTAGGGTTAGGGTTAGGGTTCGGGTTAGGTTTTAAGGTTAGGGTTACGGTTCGGGTTAGCGTTAGGGTTAGGGTTAGGGTTAGGTTTTAAGGTTAGGGTTACGGTTCGGGTCAGGGTTAGGGTTAGGTTTAGGGTTAGGGCTTAGGTTCCGGTTAGGGCTAGGGTTAGGGTTAAGGTTCGGGTTAGGGTTAGGATTCGGGTTAGGGTTAGGGTTAGGGTTCGGGTTTGGGTTAGGGTTCTGGTTAGGGTTACAGTTCGGTTTAGTGTTAGGGTTCGGGTTCGGTTTAGGGTTAGCGTTTGGGTTCGGGTTCAGGTTAGCGTTTGGGTTAGGGTTAGGGTTTGAGTTAGGGTTCAGTTTAGGGTACGGGTTAGGTTTAGGGTTAGGGTTAGAGTTCGGGTTCGGGTTAGGGTTCGGGTTTGGGTTAGGGTTCGGGTTAGGTTTATGGTTCGGGTTAGTGTTAGGGTTCGGGTTCGGTTTAGGTTTAGGGTTTGGGTTCGGGTTCGGGTTGGGGTTCGGGTTAGGGTTAGGGTTTGAGTTAGGGTTCGGGTTAGGATACGGGTTAGGGTTAGGGTTACGGTTAGATTTCGGGTCGGGTTAGGGTTCGGTTTCG
>JAVLSZ010000091.1:465000-482500 GCA_032313775.1 Urocyon cinereoargenteus | reverse complement strand
TGGGTTAGGGTTCGGGTTAGGTTTATGGTTCGGTTTAGTGTTAGGTTCGGGTTCGGTTTAGGGTTAGGGTTTGGGTTTGGGTTCGGGTTGGGGTTCGAGTTAGGGTTAGGGTTTGAGTTAGGGTTCGGGTTAGGGTACGGGTTAGGGTTAGGGTTAGGGTTAGAGTTCGGGTTCGGGTTAGGGTTCGGGTTCGGGTTAGGGTTCGGGTTAGGGTTAGGGTTAGGGTTAGGGTTCGGGTTAGGATTAGGGTTCGGGTTGGGGTTAGGGTTAGTTTTCGGGTTAGGGTTAGGGTTAGGGGTTAGGGTTAGGGTTCGGGTTAGAGTTCGGGTTAGGGTTCGGGTTAGGGTTAGGGTTAGGTTTAGGGTTTGGGTTAGGGTTCGGGTTAGGGTTAAGTGTTAGCGTTAGGGTGCGGGTTAGGGTTAGGGTTAGGGTTAGGGTTTGGGTTAGGGTTCGGTTTAGCGGTAGGGTTAGGGTTAGGTTTAGGGTTAGGGTTAGGGTTCGGGTTAGGGTTCGGGTTCGGGTTTGGGTTAGTTTTCGGGTTAGGGTTAGGGTTAGGGTTAGTGTTCGGGTTCGGGTTAGGGTTCGGGTTATGGTTAGGGTTAGGGTTAGGGTTCGGGTTAGTGTTAGGGTTAGGGTTAGTGTTAGGGTTCGGGTTCGGGTTAGGGTTAGGGTTAGGGTTCGGGTTAGGGTTCGGGTTCGGGTAAGGCTTAGGGCTAGGCTTCGGGTTAGGGTTAGGGTTAGGGTTCGGGTTAGGGTTAGGGTTAGGGTTAATGTTCGGTTTAGGGTTCGGGATAGGGTTAGGGTTAGTGTTCGGGGTAGGGTTAGGGTTCGTGTTCGGGTTAGGGTTCGGGTTAGTTTTAGGGTTAGGGTTCGGGTTAGGGACGGTTTAGGGTTCGGGTTAGGGTTAGGGTTAGGGTTAGGGTTCGGGTTCGGGTTCGGGTTAGGGTTCGGGTTAGGGTTAGGGTTAGGGTTAGTGTTCGGTTTAGGGTTCGAGCTAGGGTTCGGGTTAGGGTTAGGGTTCGGGTTAGTTTTAGGGTTAGGGTTAGAATTAGGGTTAGGGTTAGGGTTAGGTTTAGGGTTAGGTTTAGGGTTAGTGTTAGGGTTCGGGTTAGGGTTAGGGTTAGGGTTCGTGTTCCGGTTCGGGATAGGGTTAGGGTTCGGTTTCGAGTTAGTGTTAGGGTTCGGTTTCGGGTTAGGGTTCGGGTTCGGTTTAGGGTTAGGGGTTAGGGTTCAGGTTAGGGTTACGGTTAGGGTTCGGGTTAGGGTTAGGTTTAGGGTTAGGGTTAGGGTTCGGGTTAGGGTTCGGGTTAGGGTTAGGGTAAGGGTTCGGGTTAGGGTTCAGGTTAGGGTTCGTGTTAGGGTTCGTGTTAGGGTTCGGGTTAGGGTTCGGTTTAGGGTTAGGGTTAGGGTTCGGGTTCGCGTTCGGGTTCGGGTTCGGGTTAGGGTTCAAGTTAGGGTTAGGGTTAGGTTTAGGGTTCGGGTTCGGGTTCGGGTTAGGGTTAGGGTTCGGTTTAGGGTTAGGATTAGGGTTAGGGTTAGAGTTAGGTTTCGTGTTCGGGTTCGGGTTAGGGTTAGGGTTAGTGTTAGGATTAGGTTTAGGGTTAGGGTTCCGGTTAGGGTTTGGGTTAGGGTTAGGTTTAGGGTTCGGGTTAGGGTTAGGATTCGGGTTAGGGTTAGGGGTTGGGCTTAGGGTTAGGGTTCGGGTTCGGGTTAGGGTTAGGGTTAGGGTTCGGGTTAGGGTTAGGGTTAGGGTTAGGGTTAGGGTTAGGGTTAGGGTTAGGGTTTGGGTTAGGGTTCGGGTTAGGGTTAGGGTTAGGGTTTGGTTTAGGGTTAGCGTTAGGGTTAGGGTTAGGGTTAGGTTTTAAGGTTAGGGTTACGGTAAGGGTTAGGGTTAGGGTTAGGGGTTAGGTTTAGGGTTAGGGTTAGGGTTAGGGTTAGGGTTCGGTTTAGGGTTAGGTTTCGGGTCAGGGTTAGGGTTAGGTTTAGGGTTAGGGTTTAGGTTCCTCTTAGGGTTAGGGTTAGGGTTAAGTTTCGGGTTAGGGTTAGGATTCGGGTTAGGGTTAGGGTTAGGATTCGGGTTCGGGTTAGGATTAGGGTTCGGGTTCGGGTTAGGGTTCGGGTTTGGGTTAGGGTTCTGGTTAGGGTTACGGTTCGGGTTAGTGTTAGGGTTCGGGTTCGGTTTAGGGTTAGGGTTTGGGTTCGGGTTCAGGTTAGGGTTCGGGTTAGGGTTAGGGTTTGAGTTAGGGTTCAGGTTAGGGTACGGGTTAGGGTTAGGGTTAGAGTTCGGGTTCGGGTTAGGGTTCGGGTTAGGGTTAGGGTTCGGGTTAGTTTTATGGTTCGGGTTAGTGTTAGGGTTCGGTTTCGGTTTAGGGTTAGGGTTTGGGTTTGGGTTCGGGTTGGGGTTCGGGTTAGGGTTAGGGTTTGAGTTAGGGTTCGGGTTAGGGTACGGGTTAGGGTTAGGGTTAGGGTTAGAGTTCGGGTTCGGGTTAGGGTTCGGGTTCGGGTTAGGGTTCGGGTTAGGGTTAGGGTTAGGGTTAGGGTTCGGGTTAGGGTTAGGGTTCGGGTTCGGGTTAGGGTTAGTTTTCTGGTTAGGGTTAGGGTTAGGGGTTAGGGTTAGGGTTCGGGTTAGAGTTCGGGTTAGGGTTCGGGTTAGGGTTAGGGTTAGGTTTAGGG
This sequence comes from Urocyon cinereoargenteus, assembly GCA_032313775.1. NCBI lineage: Eukaryota > Metazoa > Chordata > Mammalia > Carnivora > Canidae > Urocyon > Urocyon cinereoargenteus. Next base: position 479,827 of record JAVLSZ010000091.1, on the reverse strand, counting down.
TTTGGGTTAGGGTTCGGGTTAGGGTTAAGTGTTAGCGTTAGGGTTCGGGTTAGGGTTAGGGTTAGGGTTAGGGTTAGGGTTTGGGTTCGGGTTTGGGTTCGGGTTCGGGTTAGGGTTAGGTTTCGGGTTAGGGTTAGGGTTAGGGTTAGTGTTCGGGTTCGGGTTAGGGTTCGGGTTAGGGTTAGGGTTAGGGTTAGGGTTTGTGTTAGGGTTCGGGTTAGGGTTAAGTGTTTGCGTTAGGTTTCGGGTTCGGGTTAGGGTTAGGGTTAGGGTTTGGGTTAGGGTTAAGGGTTAGCGTTAGGGTTCGGGTTAGGGTTAGGGTTAGGGTGAGGGTCAAGTTAGGTTTCGGGTTAGGGTTACGGTTAGGGTTAGTGTTCGGGTCGGGTTAGGGTTAGGGTTAGGGTTAGGGTTAGGGTTAGTGTTCGGGTTAGTGTTAGGGGTCGGGTACGGGTTAGGATTAGGGTTAGGGTTAGGGTTAGGGTTCGGATTAGGGTTAGGGTTAGGGTTAGGTTTAAGGTTCGGGTTAGGGTTAGGGTTAGGGTTAGGGTTAGGGTTAGTGTTAGGGTTCGGGTTCGGGTTAGGGTTAGGGTTAGGTTTAGGGTTCGGGTTAGGGTTCGGGTTCGGGTTAGGCTTAGGGCTAGGGTTCGGGTTAGTGTTAGGGTTAGGTTTTGGGTTAAGGTTAGGGTTAGGGTTAGGGTAAGGTTTAGGGTTCGTGTTAGGGTTCGGGTTAGGGTTAGGGTTAGGGTTCGGGGTAGGGTTAGGGTTAGTTTTCGGGTTAGGGTTCAGGTTAGGGATAGGGTTAGGGTTCGGGTTAGGGACGGTTTAGGGTTCGGGTTAGGTTTAGGGTTAGGGTTCGGTTTAGGGTTATTTTAGGGTTCGGTTTAGGGTTTGGGTTCGGGTTAGGGTTAGGGTTCGGGTTAGGGTTAGGGTTAGGGTTCGGGTTAGGGTTCGGGTTAGGGTTAGGGTTAGGGTTATGGTTAGGGTTAAGTTTATGGTTAGGGTTCGGGTTAGAGTTCGGGTTCGGGTTAGGGTTAGGGTTAGGGTTATGGTTCGGGTTAGGGCTCGGGTTAGCGTTAGGTTTAGGGTTAGGGTTCGGGTTAGTGTTAGGGTTAGGGTTCGGGTTAGGGTTAGGGTTCGGGTTAGTGTTAGGGTTAGAGTTCGGGTTAGGGTTAGGGTTCGGGTTAGTGTTAGGGTTAGGGTTTGTGTTAGGGTTAGGGTTTGGGTGAGGTTTAGGGTTCGGGTTAGGGTTAGGGTTAGGGTTAGGGTTACGGTTAGGGTTTGGTTTAGGGTTCGGGTTAGGGTTAGGGTTCGGGTTAGGATTAGGGTTAGGGTTAGAGTAAGGGTTAGGGATAGGGTCCGGGTTAGGGTTAGGGTTAGGGTTAGGGTTAGGGTTAGGTTTAGGGTTAGGGTTAGGGTTCGGGTTCGCGTTCATGTTAGGGTTAGGGTTCGGTTTCTGGTTAGGGTTCGGGTTCGGGTTAGGGTTCGGGTTCAGGTTAGGGTTAGGGGTTAGGGTTCAGGTTAGGGTTAGGTTTAGGGATCGGGTTAGGGTTAGGGTTAGGGTTAGAGTTAGGGTTCTGGTTACGGTTAGGTTTAGTGTTCGGGTTAGGGTTAAGGTTAGGGTTCGGTTTAGGGTTCGGGTAAGGGTTCGGGTTAGGTTAGGGTTAGGGTTCGCGTTAGGGTTCGGGTTAGGGTTAGGGTTAGGGTTTGTGTTAGGGTTAGGGTTTGGGTGAGGGTTAGGTTTCGGGTTAGGGTTAGGGTTAGGGTTAGGGTTACGGTTAGGGTTTGGGTTAGGTTTCGGGTTAGGGTTAGGGTTCGGGTTAGGATTAGGGTTAGGGTTAGAGTAAGGGTTAGCGTTAGGGTTCTGGATAGGGTTAGGTTTAGGGTTAGGGTTAGGGTTCGGTTTAGGGTTAGGGTTAGGGTTCGGGTTCGCGTTCGGGTTAGGGTTAGGTTTTAGGGTTAGGGTTAGGGTTAGGGTTCGGGTAAGGGTTAGGGTTAGGGTTAGGGTTAGGGTTCGGGTTATGTTTAGGGGTTAGGTTTAGGGTAGGGTTAGGGTTAGGGTTCGGGTTCGGGTTAGGGTTAGGGTTAGGGTTAGGGTTTGGTTTAGGGTTAGCGTTAGGTTTAGGGTTAGGTTTAGGTTTTAAGGTTAGGGTTACGGTTAGGGTTAGGGTTAGGGGTTAGGTTTAGGGTTAGGGTTAGGGTTAGGGTTAGGGTTTGTGTTAGGGTTAGGGTTTGGGTGAGGGTTAGGTTTCGGGTTAGGGTTAGGGTTAGGGTTAGGGTTCGAGTTAGGGTTAGGGTTCGGGTTATGGTTAGGGGTTAGGTTTAGGGTAGGGTTAGGGTTAGGGTTCGGGTTAGGGTTAGGGTTAGGGTTAGGGTTAGGGTTTGGTTTAGGGTTAGCGTTAGGGTTAGGGTTAGGGTTAGGTTTTAAGGTTAGGGTTACGGTTAGGGTTAGGGTTAGGGGTTAGGTTTAGGGTTAGGGTTAGTGTTAGGGTTAGGGTTCGGGTTAGGGTTAGGTTAATGTTCGGGTTAGGGTTAAGGTTAGGGTTCGGTTTAGGGTTCGGGTAAGGGTTCGGGTTAGGTTAGGGTTAGGGTTCGGGTTAGGGTTCGGTTTAAGGTTAGGGTTAGGGTTTGTGTTAGGGTTAGGGTTTGGGTGAGGGTTAGGTTTCGGGTTAGGGTTAGGGTTAGGGTTAGGGTTCGAGTTAGGGTTAGGGTTCGGGTTATGGTTAGGGGTTAGTTTTAGGGTAGGGTTAGGGTTAGGGTTCGGGTAGGGTTAGGGTTAGGGTTAGGGTTTGGTTTAGGGTTAGCGTTAGGGTTAGGGTTAGGGTTAGGTTTTAAGGTTAGGGTTACGGTTAGGGTTAGGGTTAGGGGTTAGGTTTAGGGTTAGGGTTAGGGTTAGGGTTAGGGTTCGGTTTAGGGTTAGGTTTCGGGTCAGGGTTAGGGTTAGGTTTAGGGTTACGGTTTAGGTTCCGGTTAGGGTTAGGGTTAGGGTTAAGTTTCGGGTTAGGGTTAGGATTCGGGTTAGGGTTAGGGTTAGGATTCGGGTTCGGGTTAGGATTAGGGTTCGGGTTCGGGTTAGGGTTCGGGTTTGGGTTAGGGTTCTGTTTAGGGTTACGGTTCGCGTTAGTGTTAGTGTTCGGGTTCGGTTTAGGGTTAGGGTTTGGGTCAGGTTCAGGTTAGGGTTCGGGTTAGGGTTAGGGTTTGAGTTAGGGTTCAGGTTAGGGTACGGGTTAGGGTTAGGGTTAGGGTTAGAGTTCGGGTTCGGGTTAGGGTTCGGGTTTGGGTTAGGGTTCGGGTTAGGTTTATGGTTCGGTTTAGTGTTAGGTTCGGGTTCGGTTTAGGGTTAGGGTTTGGGTTTGGGTTCGGGTTGGGGTTCGAGTTAGGGTTAGGGTTTGAGTTAGGGTTCGGGTTAGGGTACGGGTTAGGGTTAGGGTTAGGGTTAGAGTTCGGGTTCGGGTTAGGGTTCGGGTTCGGGTTAGGGTTCGGGTTAGGGTTAGGGTTAGGGTTAGGGTTCGGGTTAGGATTAGGGTTCGGGTTGGGGTTAGGGTTAGTTTTCGGGTTAGGGTTAGGGTTAGGGGTTAGGGTTAGGGTTCGGGTTAGAGTTCGGGTTAGGGTTCGGGTTAGGGTTAGGGTTAGGTTTAGGGTTTGGGTTAGGGTTCGGGTTAGGGTTAAGTGTTAGCGTTAGGGTGCGGGTTAGGGTTAGGGTTAGGGTTAGGGTTTGGGTTAGGGTTCGGTTTAGCGGTAGGGTTAGGGTTAGGTTTAGGGTTAGGGTTAGGGTTCGGGTTAGGGTTCGGGTTCGGGTTTGGGTTAGTTTTCGGGTTAGGGTTAGGGTTAGGGTTAGTGTTCGGGTTCGGGTTAGGGTTCGGGTTATGGTTAGGGTTAGGGTTAGGGTTCGGGTTAGTGTTAGGGTTAGGGTTAGTGTTAGGGTTCGGGTTCGGGTTAGGGTTAGGGTTAGGGTTCGGGTTAGGGTTCGGGTTCGGGTAAGGCTTAGGGCTAGGCTTCGGGTTAGGGTTAGGGTTAGGGTTCGGGTTAGGGTTAGGGTTAGGGTTAATGTTCGGTTTAGGGTTCGGGATAGGGTTAGGGTTAGTGTTCGGGGTAGGGTTAGGGTTCGTGTTCGGGTTAGGGTTCGGGTTAGTTTTAGAGTTAGGGTTCGGGTTAGGGACGGTTTAGGGTTCGGGTTAGGGTTAGGGTTAGGGTTAGGGTTCGGGTTCGGGTTCGGGTTAGGGTTCGGGTTAGGGTTAGGGTTAGGGTTAGTGTTCGGTTTAGGGTTCGAGCTAGGGTTCGGGTTAGGGTTAGGGTTCGGGTTAGTTTTAGGGTTAGGGTTAGAATTAGGGTTAGGGTTAGGGTTAGGTTTAGGGTTAGGTTTAGGGTTAGTGTTAGGGTTCGGGTTAGGGTTAGGGTTAGGGTTCGTGTTCCGGTTCGGGATAGGGTTAGGGTTCGGTTTCGAGTTAGTGTTAGGGTTCGGTTTCGGGTTAGGGTTCGGGTTCGGTTTAGGGTTAGGGGTTAGGGTTCAGGTTAGGGTTACGGTTAGGGTTCGGGTTATGGTTAGGTTTAGGGTTAGGGTTAGGGTTCGGGTTAGGGTTCGGGTTAGGGTTAGGGTAAGGGTTCGGGTTAGGGTTCAGGTTAGGGTTCGTGTTAGGGTTCGTGTTAGGGTTCGGGTTAGGGTTCGGTTTAGGGTTAGGGTTAGGGTTCGGGTTCGCGTTCGGGTTCGGGTTCGGGTTAGGGTTCAAGTTAGGGTTAGGGTTAGGTTTAGGGTTCGGGTTCGGGTTCGGGTTAGGGTTAGGGTTCGGTTTAGGGTTAGGATTAGGGTTAGGGTTAGAGTTAGGTTTCGTGTTCGGGTTCGGGTTAGGGTTAGGGTTAGTGTTAGGATTAGGTTTAGGGTTAGGGTTCCGGTTAGGGTTTGGGTTAGGGTTAGGTTTAGGGTTCGGGTTAGGGTTAGGATTCGGGTTAGGGTTAGGGGTTGGGCTTAGGGTTAGGGTTCGGGTTCGGGTTAGGGTTAGGGTTAGGGTTCGGGTTAGGGTTAGGGTTAGGGTTAGGGTTAGGGTTAGGGTTAGGGTTTGGGTTAGGGTTCGGGTTAGGGTTAGGGTTAGGGTTTGGTTTAGGGTTAGCGTTAGGGTTAGGGTTAGGGTTAGGTTTTAAGGTTAGGGTTACGGTAAGGGTTAGGGTTAGGGGTTAGGTTTAGGGTTAGGGTTAGGGTTAGGGTTAGGGTTCGGTTTAGGGTTAGGTTTCGGGTCAGGGTTAGGGTTAGGTTTAGGGTTAGGGTTTAGGTTCCTCTTAGGGTTAGGGTTAGGGTTAAGTTTCGGGTTAGGGTTAGGATTCGGGTTAGGGTTAGGGTTAGGATTCGGGTTCGGGTTAGGATTAGGGTTCGGGTTCGGGTTAGGGTTCGGGTTTGGGTTAGGGTTCTGGTTAGGGTTACGGTTCGGGTTAGTGTTAGGGTTCGGGTTCGGTTTAGGGTTAGGGTTTGGGTTCGGGTTCAGGTTAGGGTTCGGGTTAGGGTTAGGGTTTGAGTTAGGGTTCAGGTTAGGGTACGGGTTAGGGTTAGGGTTAGAGTTCGGGTTCGGGTTAGGGTTCGGGTTAGGGTTAGGGTTCGGGTTAGTTTTATGGTTCGGGTTAGTGTTAGGGTTCGGTTTCGGTTTAGGGTTAGGGTTTGGGTTTGGGTTCGGGTTGGGGTTCGGGTTAGGGTTAGGGTTTGAGTTAGGGTTCGGGTTAGGGTACGGGTTAGGGTTAGGGTTAGGGTTAGAGTTCGGGTTCGGGTTAGGGTTCGGGTTCGGGTTAGGGTTCGGGTTAGGGTTAGGGTTAGGGTTAGGGTTCGGGTTAGGGTTAGGGTTCGGGTTCGGGTTAGGGTTAGTTTTCTGGTTAGGGTTAGGGTTAGGGGTTAGGGTTAGGGTTCGGGTTAGAGTTCGGGTTAGGGTTCGGGTTAGGGTTAGGGTTAGGTTTAGGGTTTGGGTTAGGGTTCGGGTTAGGGTTAAGTGTTAGCGTTAGGGTTCGGGTTAGGGTTAGGGTTAGGGTTAGGGTTAGGGTTTGGGTTCGGGTTTGGGTTCGGGTTCGGGTTAGGGTTAGGTTTCGGGTTAGGGTTAGGGTTAGGGTTAGTGTTCGGGTTCGGGTTAGGGTTCGGGTTAGGGTTAGGGTTAGGGTTAGTGTTCGGGTTAGTGTTAGGGTTAGGGTTAGTGTTCGGGTTAGTGTTAGGGGTCGGGTACGGGTTAGGATTAGTGTTAGGGTTAGGGTTAGGGGTCGGATTAGGGTTAGGGTTAGTGTTAGGGTTCGGGTTCGGGTTAGGGTTAGGGTTAGGGTTCGGGTTAGGGTTCGGGTTCGGGTAAGGCTTAGGGCTAGGCTTCGGGTTAGGGTTAGGGTTAGGGTTCGGGTTAGGGTTAGGGTTAGGGTTAGGGTTAGGGTTAATGTTCGGTTTAGGGTTCGGGATAGGGTTAGGGTTAGTGTTCGGGGTAGGGTTAGGGTTCGTGTTCGGGTTAGGGTTCGGGTTAGTGTTAGGGTTAGGGTTCGGGTTAGGGACGGTTTAGGGTTCGGGTTAGGGATAGGGTTAGGGTTAGGGTTCGGGTTCGGGTTCGGGTTAGGGTTAGGGTTAGGGTTAGTGTTCGGTTTAGGGTTCGGGCTAGGGTTCGGTTTAGGGTTAGGGTTCGGGTTAGGTTTAGGTTTAGGGTTAGAATTAGGGTTAGGGTTAGGGTTCGGGTTAGGGTTAGGTTTAGGGTTAGTGTTAGGTTTCGGGTTAGGGTTAGGGTTAGGGTTCGTGTTCGGGTTCGGGATAGGGTTAGGGTTCGGTTTCGAGTTAGGGTTAGGGTTCGGGTTCGGGTTAGGGTTCGGGTTCGGTTTAGGGTTAGGGGTTAGGGTTCAGGTTAGGGTTACGGTTAGGGTTCGGGTTAGGGTTAGGTTTAGGGTTAGGGTTAGGGTTCGGGTTAGGGTTCGGGTTAGGGTTAGGGTAAGGGTTCGGGTTAGGGTTCATATTAGGGTTCGTGTTAGGGTTCGGGTTAGGGTTCGGGTTAGGGTTAGGTTTAGGGTTAGGGTTCGGGTTAGGATTAGGGTTAGTGTTAGATTTAGGGTTAGGGTTAGGGTTCGGGTTAGTGTTAGGGTTAGGGTTAGGTTTCGGTTTAGGGTTAGGGTTAGGGTTCGGGTTCGGGTTCTGGTTAGGGTTAGGGTTAGGGTTAGGGTTAGGGTTAGGGTTAGGTTTAGGGTTCGGTTTAGGGTTCGGGTTAGGTTTCGGTTTAGGGTTTGGGTTAGGGTTAGGGTTAGGGTTCGGGTTAGGGTTCGGGTTCAGGTTAGGGTTAGAGTTCGGGTTAGGGTTAGGGTTAGGTTTAGGGTTCGGGTTCGGGTTAGGGTTAGGGTTCGGGTTAGGGTTAGGGTTAGGTTTCGGGTTAGGGTTCGGGTTCGGGTTCGGGTTAGGGTTAGGGTTCGGTTTAGGGTTAGGATTAGGGTTAGGGTTAGGGTTAGGGTTAGGTTTCGTGTTCGGGTTCGGTTTCGGGTTAGGGTTAGGGTTAGGGTTAGTGTTAGGATTAAGTTTAGGGTTAGGGTTCCGGTTAGGGTTTGGGTTAGGGTTACGGTTAGGGTTCGGGTTAGGATTAGGATTCGGGTTAGGGTTAGGGGTTAGGCTTAGGGATAGGGTTCGGGTTCGGGTTAGGGTTAGGGTTAGGGTTCGGGTTAGGGTTATGGTGAGGTTTAGGGTTAGGGTTCGGGTTAGCGTTCGGGTTAGGGTTAGGTTTAGGATTAGGGTTAGCGTTAGGTTTAGGGTTAGGGTTCGGGTTATGGTTAGGGTTAGGGTTCGAGTTAGGGTTAGGGTTCGGGTTATGGTTAGGGGTTAGGGTTAGGGTAGGGTTAGGGTTAGGGTTCGGGTTAGGGTTAGGGTTAGGTTTAGGGTTTGGTTTAGGGTTAGCGTTAGGGTTAGGGTTAGGGTTAGGTTTTAAGTTTAGGGTTACGGTTAGGGTTAGGGTTAGGGTTAGGGGTTAGGGTTAAGGTTAGTGTTAGGGTTAGGGTTAGGGTTCGGTTTAGGGTTAGGGTTCGGGTCAGGGTTAGGGTTAGGTTTAGTGTTAGGGTTTAGGTTCCGGTTAGGGTTAGGGTTAGGGTTAAGGTTCGGGTTAGGGTTAGGATTTGGATTAGGGTTAGGGTTAGGATTCGGGTTCGGGTTAGGATTAGGGTTCGGTTTCGGGTTAGGGTTCGGGTTTGGGTTAGGGTTCTGGTTAGGGTTACGGTTCGGTTTAGTGTTAGGGTTCGGGTTCGGTTTAGGGTTAGGGTTTGGGTTCGGGTTCAGGTTAGCGTTTGGGTTAGGGTTAGGGTTTGAGTTAGGGTTCAGGTTAGGGTACTGGTTAGGGTTAGGGTTAGGGTTAGAGTTCGGGTTCGGGTTAGGGTTCGGGTTTGGGTTAGGGTTCCGGTTAGGGTTATGGTTCGGGTTAGTGTTAGGGTTCGGGTTCGGTTTAGTGTTAGGGTTTGGGTTCGGGTTCGGGTTGGGGTTCGGGTTAGGGTTAGGGTTTGAGTTAGGTTTCGGGTTAGGGTACGGGTTAGGGTTAGGGTTAGGGTTAGATTTCGGGTTCGGGTTAGGGTTCGGGTTCGAGTTAGGGTTCGGGTTAGGGTTAGGGTTAGGGTTAGGGTTCGGGTTAGGGTTAGGGTTCGGGTTCTGGTTAGGGTTAGGTTTCGGGTTAGGGTTAGGGTTAGAGGTTAGGGTTAGGGTTCGGGTTAGAGTTCGGGTTAGGGTTCGGGTTAGGGTTAGGGTAGGGTTAGGGTTTGGGTTAGGGTTCGGGTTTGGGTTAGGGTTAGGGTTAGGGGTAGGGTTAGGGTTAGTGTTCGGGTTAGGGTTCGGGTTAGGGTTAGGGTTAGGGTTCGGGTTAGGGACGGTTTAGGGTTCGGGTTAGGTTTAGGGTTAGGGTTCGGGTTAGGGTTATTTTAGGGTTCGGGTTAGGGTTTGGGTTCGGGTTAGGGTTAGGGTTCGGGTTAGGGTTAGGGTTAGGATTCGGGTTAGGGTTTGGGTTAGGGTTAGGGTTAGGGTTAGGGTTAGGGTTAGGGTTAAGTTTAGGGTTAGGGTTCGGGTTAGGGTTCGGGTTCGGGTTAGGGTTAGGGTTAGGGTTAGGGTTCGGTTTAGGGCTCGGGTTAGCGTTAGGTTTAGGGTTAGGGTTCAGGTTAGTGTTAGGGTTAGGGTTCGGGTTAGGGTTAGGGTTCGGGTTAGTGTTAGGGTTACGGTTCGGGTTAGGGTTAGGGTTAGGTTTCGGGTTAGGGTTAGGGTTAGGGTTTGTGTTAGGGTTAGGGTTTGGGTGAGGGTTAGGGTTCGGGTTAGGGTTAGGTTTCGGGTTAGGATTAGGGTTAGGGTTAGAGTATGGGTTAGGGTTAGGGTTCGGGTTAGTGTTAGGGTTAGGGTTAGGGTTCGGTTTAGGGTTAGGTTTAGGGTTCGGGTTCGCGTTCGGGTTATGGTTAGGGTTCGGTTTCTGGTTAGGGTTCGGGTTCGGGTTAGGGTTCGGGTTCAGGTTAGGTTTAGGGGTTAGGGTTCAGGTTAGGGTTAGGTTTAGGGATTGGGTTTGGGTTAGGGTTAGGGTTAGGGTTAGGGTTAGTGTTAGGGTTCGGGTTAGGGTTAGGGTTAGGGTTCGGGTTAGGGTTAGGATTCGGGTTAGGGTTAGGGGTTAGGCTTAGGGTTAGGGTTCGGGTTCGGGTTAGGGTTAGGGTTAGGGTTCGGGTTCGGGTTAGGGTTAGGGTTAGGGTTAGGGTTAGGGTTCTGGTTAGGTTTCGGGTTAGGGTTAGGTTTAGGGTTAGGGTTAGCGTTAGGTTTAGGGTTAGGTTTCGGGTTAGGGTTAGGGTAGGGTTAGGGTTAGGGTTCGGGTTAGGGTTAGGGTTAGGGTTCGAGTTAGGGTTAGGGTTCGGGTTATGGTTAGGGGTTAGGGTTAGGGTAGGTTTAGGGTTAGGGTTCGGGTTAGTGTTAGGGTTAGGGTTAGGGTTAGAGTTCGGGTTCGGATTAGGGTTCGGGTTCGGGATAGGGTTCGGGTTAGGGTTAGGGTTAGGGTTAGGGTTCGGGTTAGGGTTAGGGTTCGGGTTCGGGTTAGGGTTAGGTTTCGGGTTAGGGATAGGGTTAGGGGTTAGGGTTAGGGTTCGGGTTAGAATTCGGGTTAGGGTTCGGGTTAGGGTTAGGGTTAGGTTTAGGGTTTGGGTTAGGGTTCGGGTTAGGGTTAAGTGTTAGCGTTAGGGTTCGGGTTAGGGTTAGGGTTAGGGTAAGGGTTTGGGTTAGGGTTCGGTTTAGCGTTAGGGTTAGGGTTAGGGTTCGGGTTAGGGTTCGGGTTCGGGTTAGGGTTAGGTTTAGGGTTTGGGTTAGGGTTCGGGTTAGGGTTAAGTGTTAGCGTTAGGGTTCGGGTTAGGGTTAGGGTTAGGGTAAGGGTTTGGGTTAGGGTTCGGTTTAGCGTTAGGGTTAGGGTTAGGGTTAGGGTTAGGGTTCGGGTTAGGGTTCGGGTTCGGGTTAGGGTTAGGTTTCGTGTTAGGGTTAGGGTTAGGGTTAGTGTTCGGGTTCGGGTTAGGGTTCGGGTTAGGGTTAGGGTTAGGGTAAGGGTTCGGGTTAGGGTTCAGGTTAGGGTTCGTGTTAGGGTTCGTGTTAGGGTTCGGGTTAGGGTTCGGTTTAGGGTTAGGGTTAGGGTTCGGGTTCGCGTTCGGGTTCGGGTTCGGGATAGGGTTCAAGTTAGGGTTAGGGTTAGGTTTAGGGTTCGGGTTCGGGTTCGGGTTAGGGTTAGGGTTCGGTTTAGGGTTAGGATTAGGGTTAGGGTTAGAGTTAGGTTTCGTGTTCGGGTTCGGGTTAGGGTTAGGGTTAGTGTTAGGATTAGGTTTAGGGTTAGGGTTCCGGTTAGGGTTTGGGTTAGGGTTAGGTTTAGGGTTCGGGTTAGGGTTAGGATTCGGGTTAGGGTTAGGGGTTGGGCTTAGGGTTAGGGTTCGGGTTCGGGTTAGGGTTAGGGTTAGGGTTCGGGTTAGGGTTAGGGTTAGGGTTAGGGTTAGGGTTAGGGTTTGGGTTAGGGTTCGGGTTAGGGTTAGCATTAGGGTTTGGTTTAGGGTTAGCGTTAGGGTTAGGGTTAGGGTTAGGTTTTAAGGTTAGGGTTACGGTAAGGGTTAGGGTTAGGGGTTAGGTTTAGGGTTAGGGTTAGGGTTAGGGTTAGGGTTCGGTTTAGGGTTAGGTTTCGGGTCAGGGTTAGGGTTAGGTTTAGGGTTAGGGTTTAGGTTCCTGTTAGGGTTAGGGTTAGGGTTAAGTTTCGGGTTAGGGTTAGGATTCGGGTTAGGGTTAGGGTTAGGATTCGGGTTCGGGTTAGGATTAGGGTTCGGGTTCGGGTTAGGGTTCGGGTTTGGGTTAGGGTTCTGGTTAGGGTTACGGTTCGGGTTAGTGTTAGGGTTCGGGTTCGGTTTAGGGTTAGGGTTTGGGTTCGGGTTCAGGTTAGGGTTCGGGTTAGGGTTAGGGTTTGAGTTAGGGTTCAGGTTAGGGTACGGGTTAGGGTTAGGGTTAGGGTTAGAGTTCGGGTTCGGGTTAGGGTTCGGGTTAGGGTTAGGGTTCGGGTTAGTTTTATGGTTCGGGTTAGTGTTAGGGTTCGGGTTCGGTTTAGGGATAGGGTTTGGGTTTGGGTTCAGGTTGGGGTTCGGGTTAGGGTTAGGGTTTGAGTTAGGGTTCGGGTTAGGGTACGGGTTAGGGTTAGGGTTAGGGTTAGAGTTCGGGTTCGGGTTAGGGTTCGGGTTCGGGTTAGGGTTCGGGTTAGGGTTAGGGTTAGGGTTAGGGTTCGGGTTAGGGTTAGGGTTCGGGTTCGGGTTAGGTTTAGTTTTCTGGTTAGGGTTAGGGTTAGGGGTTAGGGTTAGGGTTCGGGTTAGAGTTCGGGTTAGGGTTCGGGTTAGGGTTAGGGTTAGGTTTAGGGTTTGGGTTAGGGTTCGGGTTAGGGTTAAGTGTTAGCGTTAGGGTTCGGGTTAGGGTTAGGGTTAGGGTTAGGGTTAGGTTTCGGGTTTGGGTTCGGGTTCGGGTTAGGGTTAGGTTTCGGGTTAGGGTTAGGGTTAGGGTTAGTGTTCGGGCTCGGGTTAGGGTTCGGGTTAGGGTTAGGGTTAGGGTTAGTGTTCGGGTTAGTGTTAGGGTTAGGGTTAGTGTTCGGGTTAGTGTTAGGGGTCGGGTACGGGTTAGGATTAGTGTTAGGGTTAGGGTTAGGGGTCGGATTAGGGTTAGGGTTAGTGTTAGGGTTCGGGTTCGGGTTAGGGTTAGGGTTAGGGTTCGGGTTAGGGTTCGGGTTCGGGTAAGGCTTAGGGCTAGGGTTCGGGTTAGGTTTAGGGTTAGGGTTCGGGTTAGGGTTAGGGTTAGTGTTAGGGTTAGGGTTAATGTTCGGTTAAGGGTTCGGGATAGGGTTAGGGTTAGTGTTCGGGGTAGGGTTAGGGTTCGTGTTCGGGTTAGGGTTCGGGTTAGTGTTAGGGTTAGGGTTCGGGTTAGGGACGGTTTAGGGTTCGGGTTAGGGATAGGGTTAGGGTTAGGGTTCGGGTTCGGGTTCGGGTTAGGGTTAGGGTTAGGGTTAGTGTTCGGTTTAGGGTTCGGGCTAGGGTTCGGTTTAGGGTTAGGGTTCGGGTTAGGTTTAGGGTTAGGGTTAGAATTAGGGTTAGGGTTAGGGTTCGGGTTAGGGTTAGGTTTAGGGTTAGTGTTAGGTTTCGGGTTAGGGTTAGGGTTAGGGTTCGTGTTCGTGTTCGGGATAGGGTTAGGGTTCGGTTTCGAGTTAGGGTTAGGGTTCGGGTTCGGGTTAGGGTTCGGGTTCGGTTTAGGGTTAGGGGTTAGGGTTCAGGTTAGGGTTACGGTAAGGGTTCGGGTTAGGGTTAGGTTTAGGGTTAGGGTTAGGGTTCGGGTTAGGGTTCGGGTTAGGGTTAGGGTAAGGGTTCGGGTTAGGGTTCAGGTTAGGGTTCGTGTTAGGTTTCGGGTTAGGGTTCGGGTTAGGGTTAGGTTTAGGGTTAGGGTTCGGGTTAGGATTAGGGTTAGTGTTAGATTTAGGGTTAGGGTTAGGGTTCGGGGTAGTGTTAGGGTTAGGGTTAGGTTTCGGTTTAGGGTTAGGGTTAGGGTTCGGGTCGGGTTCGGGTTAGGGTTAGGGTTAGGGTTAGGGTTCGGGTTAGGGTTAGGTTTAGGGTTCGGTTTAGGGTTCGGGTTAGGGTTCGGTTTAGGGTTTGGGTTAGGGTTAGGGTTAGGGTTCGGGTTAGGGTTCGGGTTCGGGTTAGGGTTAGAGTTCGGGTTAGGGTTAGGGTTAGGTTTAGGGTTCGGGTTCGGGTTAGGGTTAGGGTTCGGGTTAGGGTTAGGGTTAGGTTTCGGGTTAGGGTTCGGGTTAGCGTTCGGGTTAGGGTTAGGTTTAGGATTAGGGTTAGCGTTAGGTTTAGTGTTAGGGTTCGGGTTATGGTTAGGGTTAGTGTTAGGATTAAGTTTAGGGTTAGGGTTCCGGTTAGGGTTTGGGTTAGGGTTACGGTTAGGGTTCGGGTTAGGATTAGGATTCGGGTTAGGGTTAGGGGTTAGGCTTAGGGTTAGGGTTCGGGTTCGGGTTAGGGTTAGGTTTAGGGTTCGGGTTAGGGTTAGGGTGAGGTTTAGGGTTAGGGTTCGGGTTAGCGTTCGGGTTAGGGTTAGGTTTAGGATTAGGGTTAGCGTTAGGTTTAGTGTTAGGGTTCGGGTTATGGTTAGGGTTAGGGTTCGAGTTAGGGTTAGGGTTCGGGTTATGGTTAGGGGTTAGGGTTAGGGTAGGGTTAGGGTTAGGGTTCGGGTTAGGGTTAGGGTTAGGTTTAGGGTTTGGTTTAGGGTTAGCGTTAGGGTTAGGGTTAGGGTTAGGTTTTAAGTTTAGGGTTACGGTTAGGGTTAGGGTTAGGGTTAGGGGTTAGGGTTAAGGTTAGTGTTAGGGTTAGGGTTAGGGTTCGGTTTAGGGTTAGGGTTCGGGTCAGGGTTAGGGTTAGGTTTAGTGTTAGGGTTTAGGTTCCGGTTAGGGTTAGGGTTAGGGTTAAGGTTCGGGTTAGGGTTAGGATTTGGATTAGGGTTAGGGTTAGGATTCGGGTTCGGGTTAGGATTAGGGTTCGGTTTCGGGTTAGGGTTCGGGTTTGGGTTAGGGTTCTGGTTAGGGTTACGGTTCGGTTTAGTGTTAGGGTTCGGGTTCGGTTTAGGGATAGGATTTGGCTTCGGGTTCAGGTTAGCGTTTGGGTTAGGGTTAGGGTTTGAGTTAGGGTTCAGGTTAAGGTACTGGTTAGGGTTAGGGTTAGGGTTAGAGTTCGGGTTCGGGTTAGGGTTCGGGTTTGGGTTAGGGTTCCGGTTAGGGTTATGGTTCGGGTTAGTGTTAGGGTTCGGGTTCGGTTTAGTGTTAGGGTTTGGGTTCGGGTTCGGGTTGGGGTTCGGGTTAGGGTTAGGGTTTGAGTTAGGGTTCGGGTTAGGGTACGGGTTAGGGTTAGGGTTAGGGTTAGATTTCGGGTTCGGGTTAGGGTTCGGGTTCGAGTTAGGGTTCGGGTTAGGGTTAGGGTTAGGGTTAGGGTTCGGGTTAGGGTTAGGGTTCGGGTTCTGGTTAGGGTTAGGTTTCGGGTTAGGGTTAGGGTTAGGGGTTAGGGTTAGGGTAGGGTTAGGGTTTGGGTTAGGGTTCGGGTTAGGGTTAGGGTTAGGGTTAGGGGTAGGTTTAGGGTTAGTGTTCGGGTTAGGGTTCGGGTTAGGGTTAGGGTTCGGGTTAGGGACGGTTTAGGGTTCGGGTTAGGTTTAGGGTTAGGGTTCGGGTTAGGGTTATTTTAGGGTTCGGGTTAGGGTTTGGGTTCGGGTTAGGGTTAGGGTTCGGGTTAGGGTTAGGGTTAGGATTCGGGTTAGGGTTTGGGTTAGGGTTAGGGTTAGGGTTAGGGTTAGGGTTAAGTT
>JAVLSZ010000091.1:450000-460000 GCA_032313775.1 Urocyon cinereoargenteus | reverse complement strand
GTTTCGGGTTAGGGTTAGGGTTAGGGTTAGGGTTCGAGTTAGGGTTAGGGTTCGGGTTATGGTTAGGGGTTAGGTTTAGGGTAGGTTTAGGGTTAGGGTTCGGGTTAGGGTTAGGGTTAGGGTTAGGGTTAGGGTTTGGTTTAGGGTTAGCGTTAGGGTTAGGGTTAGGGTTAGGTTTTAAGGTTAGGGTTACGGTTAGGGTTAGGGTTAGGGGTTAGGTTTAAGGTTAGGGTTAGGGTTAGGGTTAGGGTTCGGGTTAGGGTTAGGTTTAGTTTTCGGGTTAGGGTTAAGGTTAGGGTTCGGTTTAGGGTTCGGGTAAGGGTTCGGGTTAGGTTAGGGTTAGGGTTCGGGTTAGGGTTCGGGTTAGGGTTAGGGTTAGGGTATGTGTTAGGGTTAGGGTTTGGGTGAGGGTTAGGTTTCGGGTTAGGGTTAGGGTTAGGGTTAGGGTTCGAGTTAGGGTTAGGGTTCGGGTTATGGTTAGGGGTTAGTTTTAGGGTAGGGTTAGGGTTAGGGTTCGGAGGGTTAGGGTTAGGGTTAGGGTTAGGGTTTGGTTTAGGGTTAGCGTTAGGGTTAGGGTTAGGGTTAGGTTTTAAGGTTAGGGTTACGGTTAGGGTTAGGGTTAGGGGTTAGGTTTAGGGTTAGGGTTAGGGTTAGGGTTAGGGTTCGGTTTAGGGTTAGGTTTCGGGTCAGGGTTAGGGTTAGGTTTAGGGTTACGGTTTAGGTTCCGGTTAGGGTTAGGGTTAGGGTTAAGTTTCGGGTTAGGGTTAGGATTCGGGTTAGGGTTAGGGTTAGGATTCGGGTTCGGGTTAGGATTAGGGTTCGGGTTCGGGTTAGGGTTCGGGTTTGGGTTAGGGTTCTGTTTAGGGTTACGGTTCGGGTTAGTGTTAGTGTTCGGGTTCGGTTTAGGGTTAGGGTTTGGGTTCAGGTTCAGGTTAGGGTTCGGGTTAGGGTTAGGGTTTGAGTTAGGGTTCAGGTTAGGGTACGGGTTAGGGTTAGGGTTAGGGTTAGAGTTCGGGTTCGGGTTAGGGTTCGGGTTTGGGTTAGGGTTCGGGTTAGGTTTATGGTTCGGGTTAGTGTTAGGTTCGGGTTCGGTTTAGGGTTAGGGTTTGGGTTCGGGTTCGGGTTGGGGTTCGGGTTAGGGTTAGGGTTTGAGTTAGGGTTCGGGTTAGGGTACGGGTTATGGTTAGGGTTAGGGTTAGAGTTCGGGTTCGGGTTAGGGTTCGGGTTCGGGTTAGGGTTCGGGTTAGGGTTATGGTTAGGGTTAGGGTTCGGGTTAGGGTTAGGGTTCGGGTTCGGGTTAGGGTTAGTTTTCGGGTTAGGGTTAGGGTTAGGGGTTAGGGTTAGGGTTCGGGTTAGAGTTCGGTTTAGGGTTCGGGTTAGGGTTAGGGTTAGGTTTAGGGTTTGGGTTAGGGTTCGGGTTAGGGTTAAGTGTTAGCGTTAGGGTTCGGGTTAGGGTTAGGGTTAGGGTTAGGGTTTGGTTTAGGGTTCGGTTTAGCGGTAGGGTTAGGGTTAGGTTTAGGGTTAGGGTTAGGGTTCGGGTTAGGGTTCGGGTTCGGGTTAGGGTTAGTTTTCGGGTTAGGGTTAGGGTTAGGGTTAGTGTTCGGGTTCGGGTTAGGGTTCGGGTTATGGTTAGGGTTAGGGTTAGGGTTCGGGTTAGTGTTAGGGTTAGGGTTAGTGTTAGGGTTCGGGTTCGGGTTAGGGTTAGGGTTAGGGTTCGGGTTAGGGTTCGGGTTCGGGTAAGGCTTAGGGCTAGGCTTCGGGTTAGGGTTAGGGTTAGGGTTCGGGTTAGGGTTAGGGTTAGGTTTAGGGTTAGGTTAATGTTCGGTTTAGGGTTCGGGATAGGGTTAAGTTTAGTGTTCGGGGTAGGGTTAGTGTTCGTGTTCGGGTTAGGGTTCGGGTTAGTTTTAGGGTTAGGGTTCGGGTTAGGGACGGTTTAGGGTTCGGGTTAGGGTTAGGGTTAGGGTTAGGGTTCGGGTTCGGGTTAGGGTTCGGGTTAGGGTTAGGGTTAGGGTTAATGTTCGGTTTAGGGTTCGGGCTAGGGTTCGGGTTAGGGTTAGGGTTCCGGTTAGTTTTAGGGTTAGGGTTAGAATTAGGGTTAGGGTTAGGGTTCGGGTTAGGGTTAGGTTTAGGGTTAGTGTTAGGGTTCGGGTTAGGGTTAGGGTTAGGGTTCGTGTTCGGGTTCGGGATAGGGTTAGGGTTCGGTTTCGAGTTAGGGTTAGGGTTCGAGTTCGGGTTAGGGTTCGGGTTCGGTTTAGGGTTAGGGGTTAGGGTTCAGGTTAGGGTTACGGTTAGGGTTCGGGTTAGGGTTAGGTTTAGGGTTAGGGTTAGGGTTCGGGTTAGGGTTCGGGTTAGGGTTAGGGTAAGGGTTCGGGTTAGGGTTCAGGTTAGGGTTCGTGTTAGGGTTCGTGTTAGGGTTCGGGTTAGGGTTCGGTTTAGGGTTAGGGTTAGGGTTCGGGTTCGCGTTCGGGTTCGGGTTAGGGTTCAAGTTAGTGTTAGGGTTAGGTTTAGGGATCGGGTTCGGGTTAGGGTTAGGGTTAGGGTTCGTGTTAGGGTTAGGGTTAGGGTTCGGGTTAGGGTTCGGGTTCGGGTTCGGGTTAGGGTTAGGGTTCGGTTTAGGGTTAGGATTAGGGTTAGGGTTAGAGTTAGGTTTCGTGTTCGGGTTCGGGTTAGGGTTAGGGTTAGTGTTAGGATTAGGTTTAGGGTTAGGGTTCCGGTTAGGGTTTGGGTTAGGGTTAGGTTTAGGGTTCGGGTTAGGGTTAGGATTCGGTTTAGGGTTAGGGGTTGGGCTTAGGGTTAGGGTTCGGGTTCGGGTTAGGGTTAGGGTTAGGGTTCGGGTTAGGGTTAGGGTTAGGGTTAGGGTTAGGGTTAGGGTTTGGGTTAGGGTTCGGGTTAGGGTTAGGGTTAGGGTTTGGTTTAGGGTTAGCGTTAGGGTTAGGGTTAGGGTAAGGTTTTAAGGTTAGGGTTACGGTAAGGGTTAGGGTTAGGGGTTAGGTTTAGGGTTAGGGTTAGGGTTAGGGTTAGGGTTCGGTTTAGGGTTAGGTTTCGGGTCAGGGTTAGGGTTAGGTTTAGGGTTAGAGTTTAGGTTCCTGTTAGGGTTAGCGTTAGGGTTAAGTTTCGGGTTAGGGTTAGGATTCGGGTTAGGGTTAGGGTTAGGATTCGGGTTCGGGTTAGGATTAGGGTTCGGGTTCGGGTTAGGGTTCGGGTTTGGGTTAGGGTTCTGGTTAGGGTTACGGTTCGGGTTAGTGTTAGGGTTCGGGTTCGGTTTAGGGTTAGGGTTTGGGTTCGGGTTCAGGTTAGGGTTCGGGTTAGGGTTAGGGTTTGAGTTAGGGTTCAGGTTAGGGTACGGGTTAGGGTTAGGGTTAGGGTTAGAGTTCGGGTTCGGGTTAGGGTTCGGGTTTGGGTTAGGGTTCGGGTTAGGTTTATGGTTCGGGTTAGTGTTAGGGTTCGTGTTCGGTTTAGGGTTACGGTTTGGTTTTGGGTTCGGGTTGGGGTTCGGGTTAGGGTTAGGGTTTGAGTTAGGGTTTGGTTAGGGTACGGGTTAGGGTTAGGGTTAGGGTTAGAGTTCGGGTTCGGGTTAGGGTTCGGGTTCGGGTTAGGGTTCGGGTTAGGGTTAGGGTTAGGGTTAGGGTTCAGGTTAGGGTTAGGGTTCGGGTTCGGGTTAGGGTTAGTTTTCTGGTTAGGGTTAGGGTTAGGGTTTAGGGTTAGGGTTCGGGTTAGAGTTCGGGTTAGGGTTCGGGTTAGGGTTAGGGTTAGGTTTAGGGTTTGGGTTAGGGTTCGGGTTAGGGTTAAGTGTTAGCGTTAGGGTTCGGGTTAGGGTTAGGGTTAGGGTTAGGGTTAGGTTTCGGGTTTGGGTTCGGGTTCGGGTTAGTGTTAGGTTTCGGGTTAGGGTTAGGGTTAGGGTTAGTGTTCGGGTTCGGGTTAGGGTTCGGGTTAGGGTTAGGGTTAGGGTTAGGATTCGGGTTAGGGTTTGGGTTAGGGTTAGGGTTAGGGTTAGGGTTAGGGTTAAGTTTAGGGTTAGGGTTCGGGTTAGGGTTCGGGTTCGGGTTAGGGTTAGGGTTATGGTTCGGTTTAGGGCTCGGGTTAGAGTTAGGTTTAGGGTTAGGGTTAGGGTTAGTGTTAGGGTTAGGGTTCGGGTTAGGGTTAGGGTTCGGGTTAGTGTTAGGGTTACAGTTCGGGAAAGGGTTAGGGTTAGGTTTCGGGTTAGGTTTAGGGTTAGGGTTTGTGTTAGGGTTAGGGTTTGGGTGAGGGTTAGGGTTCGGGTTAGGGTTAGGGTTCGGGTTAGGATTAGGGTTAGGGTTAGAGTAAGGGTTAGGGTTAGGGTTCGGGTTAGGGTTAGGGTTAGGTTTAGGGTTCGGTTTAGGGTTAGGTTTAGGGTTCGGGTTCGCATTCGGGTTAGGGTTAGGGTTCGGTTTCTGGTTAGGGTTCGGGTTCGGGTTAGGGTTCGGGTTCAGGTTAGGTTTAGGGGTTAGGGTTCAGGTTAGGGTTAGGTTTAGGGATCGGGTTAGGGTTAGGGTTAGGGTTAGGGTTAGGGTTAGTGTTAGGGTTCGGGTTAGGGTTAGGGTTAGTGTTCGGGTTAGGGTTAAGGTTAGGGTTCGGTTTAGGGTTCGGGTAAGGGTTCGGGTTAGGGTTAGAGTTAGGGTTCGGGTTAGGGTTCGGGTTAGGGTTAGGGTTAGGGTTCGGGTTACGGTTCGGGTTAGGGTTCGGGTTAGGGTTTGGGTTAGGGTTAGCGTTAGGGTTCGGGTTAGGGTTCGGGTTCGGGTTCGGGTTAGGGTTCGGGTTAGGGTTAGGGTTAGGTTTAGGTTTCGGGTTCGGGTTAGGGTTAGGGTTCGTGTTAGGTTTCGGTTTAGGGTTAGGGTTAGGGTTGGGGTTCGGGTTCGGGTTAGGGTTAGGGTTCGGTTTAGGGTTAGGATTAGGGTTAGGGTTAGGGATAGGTTTCGTGTTCGGGTTCGGGTTAGGGTTAGGGTTAGTGTTAGGATTAGGTTTAGGGTTAGGGTTCCGGTTAGGGTTTGGGTTAGGGTTAGGGTTAGGGTTCGGGTTAGGGTTAGGATTCGGGTTAGGGTTAGGGGTTAGGCTTAGGGTTCGGGTTCGGGTTCGGGTTAGGGTTAGGGTTAGGGTTCGGGTTCGGGTTAGGGTTAGGGTTAGGGTTAGGGTTAGGGTTACGGTTCGGGTTAGGGTTCGGGTTAGGGTTTGGGTTAGGGTTAGCGTTAGGGTTCGGGTTAGGGTTCGGGTTCGGGTTCGGGTTAGGGTTCGGGTTAGGGTTAGGGTTAGGTTTAGGTTTCGGGTTCGGGTTAGGGTTAGGGTTCGTGTTAGGTTTCGGTTTAGGGTTAGGGTTAGGGTTGGGGTTCGGGTTCGGGTTAGGGTTAGGGTTCGGTTTAGGGTTAGGATTAGGGTTAGGGTTAGGGTTAGGTTTCGTGTTCGGGTTCGGGTTAGGGTTAGGGTTAGTGTTAGGATTAGGTTTAGGGTTAGGGTTCCGGTTAGGGTTTGGGTTAGGGTTAGGGTTAGGGTTCGGGTTAGGGTTAGGATTCGGGTTAGGGTTAGGGGTTAGGCTTAGGGTTCGGGTTCGGGTTCGGGTTAGGGTTAGGGTTAGGGTTCGGGTTCGGGTTAGGGTTAGGGTTAGGGTTAGGGTTAGGGTTCTGGTTAGGTTTCGGGTTAGGGTTAGGTTTAGGGTTAGGGTTAGCGTTAGGTTTAGGGTTAGGTTTCGGGTTAGGGTTAGGGTAGGGTTAGGGTTAGGGTTCGGGTTAGGGTTAGGGTTAGGGTTCGAGTTAGGGTTAGGGTTCGGGTTATGGTTAGGGGTTAGGGTTAGGGTAGGGTTAGGGTTAGGGTTCGGGTTAGTGTTAGGGTTAGGGTTAGGGTTAGAGTTCGGGTTCGGGTTAGGGTTCGGGTTCGGTTAGGGTTCGGGTTAGGGTTAGGGTTATGGTTAGGGTTCGGGTTAGGGTTAGGGTTCGGGTTCGGGTTAGGGTTAGGTTTCGGGTTAGGGATAGGGTTAGGGGTTAGGGTTAGGGTTCGTGTTAGAATTCGGGTTAGGGTTCGGGTTAGGGTTAGGGTTAGTTTTAGGGTTTGGGTTAGGGTTCGGGTTAGGGTTAATTGTTAGCGTTAGGGTTCGGGTTATGGTTAGGGTTAGGGTAAGGGTTTGGGTTAGGGTTCGGTTTAGCGTTAGGGTTAGGGTTAGTGTTAGAGTTAGGGTTAGGGTTCGGGTTAGGGTTCGGGTTCGGGTTAGGGTTAGGTTTCGGGTTAGGGTTAGGGTTAGGGTTAGTGTTCGGGTTCGGGTTAGGGTTCGGGTTAGGGTTAGGGTTAGGGTTAGGGTTCGGGTTAGTGTTAGGGTTAGGGTTAGTGTTCGGGTTAGTGTTAGGGGTCGGGTACGAGTTAGGATTAGGGTTAGGGTTAGGGTTAGGGGTCGGATTAGGGTTAGGGTTAGTGTTAGGTTTCGGGTTCGGGTTAGGGTTAGGGTTAGGGTTAGGGTTCGGGTTAGGGTTCGGGTTCGGGTAAGGCTTAGGGCTAGGGTTCGGGTTAGGGTTAGGGTTAGGGTTCGGGTTAGGGTTAGGGTTAGGGTTAGGGTTAATATTCGGTTTAGGGTTCGGGTTACGGTTAGGGTTAGGGTTCTGGGTAGGGTTAGGGTTCGTGTTCGGGTTAGGGTTCGGGTTAGTGTTAGGGTTAGGGTTCGGGTTAGGGACGGTTTAGGGTTCGGGTTAGGGTTAGGTTTAGGGTTATTGTTCGGGTTAGGGTTCGGGCTTGGGTTCGGGTTAGGGTTAGGGTTCGGGTTAGGTTTAGGTTTAGGGTTAGAATTAGGTTTAGGGTTAGGGTTCGGGTTAGGGTTAGGGTTAGGTTTAGGGTTAGTGTTAGGGTTCGGGTTAGGGTTAGGGTTAGGGTTCGTGTTCTGGGTCGGGTTAGGGTTAGGGTTCGGTTTCGGGTTAGGGTTAGGGTTCGGGTTCGGGTTAGGGTTCGGGTTCGGTGTAGGGTTAGGGGTTAGGGTTCAGGTTAGGGTTACGGTTAGGGTTCGGGTTAGGGTTAGGTTTAGGGTTAGGGTTAGGGTTCGGGTTATGGTTCGGGTTAGGGTTAGGGTAAGGGTTCGGGTTAGGGTTCAGGTTAGGGTTCGTGTTAGGGTTCGGGTTAGGGTTCGGGTTAGGGTAAGGGTTAGGGTTAGGTTTTAGTGTTAGGGATAGGGTTCGGGTTAGGGTTCGGGTTAGGGTTCGGGTTCGGGTTAGGGTTAGGATTCGGGTTAGTGTTAGGGTTAGGGTTCGTGTTAGGGTTAGGGTTAGGGTTAGGGTTAGGTTTTAGTGTTAGGGTTAGGGTTAGTGTTAGGGTTAGTGGTTAGGGTTAGTGTAGGTTTAGGGTTCGGGTTACGGTTAGGGTTCGGGTTAGGGTTAAGGTTAGTGTTCGGGTTAGGGTTAGGGTTAGGGTTAGGTTTAGGGTTCGGGTTAGGCTTTGGGTTAGGGTTAGGTTTCGTGTTAAGGATAGGGTTAGGGTTAGGGTTAGGGTTCGGGTTAGGGTAGGGTTAGGGTTACGGTTAGGGTTAGGTTTTAGGGTTAGGGATAGGGTTAGGGTTAGGGTTAGGGTTAGGGGTTAGGGTTAGTGTTAGGGTTAGGGTTAGGGTTCGGGTTAGGGTTAGGGTTCCGGTTAGGGTTATGGTTACGTTTCGTGATAGGGTTAGGGTTAGTGTTAGTGTTAGGGTTAGGGTTCGGGTTAGGGTTAGGTTTAGGGTTCGAATTAGGGTTAGGGTTCGGGTTATGGTTAGGGGTTAGTGTTAGGGTAGGGTTAGGGTTAGGGTTCGGGTTAGGTTTAGGGTTAGGGTTAGGGTTTGGTTTAGGGTTAGCGTTAGGGTTAGGGTTAGGGTTAGGTTTTAAGGTTAGGGTTACGGTTAGGGTTAGGGTTAGGGTTAGGGGTTAGGGTTAGGGTTAGGGTTAGGGTTAGGGTTCGGTTTAGGGTTAGGGTTCGGGTCAGGGTTAGGGTTAGGTTTAGGGTTAGGGTTTAGGTTCCGGTTAGGGTTAGGGTTAGGGTTAAAGTTCGGGTTAGGGTTAGGATTCGGGTTAGGGTTAGGGTTAGGATTCGGGTTCGGGTTAGGTTTAGGGTTCCGGTTCGGGTTAGGGTTCGGGTTTGGGTTAGGGTTCTGGTTAGGGTTACGGTTCGGTTTAGTGTTAGGGTTCGGGTTCGGTTTAGGGTTAGGGTTTGGGTTAGGGTTCAGGTTAGGGTTTGGGTTAGGGTTAGGGTTTGAGTTAGGGTTCAGGTTAGGGTACGGGTTAGGTTTAGGGTTAGGGTTAGAGTTTGGGTTCGGATTAGGGTTCGGGTTTGGGTTAGGGTTCGGGTTAGGGTTATGGTTCGGGTTAGTGTTAGGGTTCGGTTTCGGTTTAGGGTTAGGGTTTGGGTTCGGGTTCGGGTTGGGGTTCGGGTTAGGGTTAGGGTTTGAGTTCGGGTTCGGGTTAGGGTACGGGTTAGGGTTAGGGTTAGGGTTAGATTTCGGGTTCGGGTTAGGGTTCGGGTTCGGGTTAGGGTTCGGGTTAGGGTTAGGATTAGGGTTAGGGTTCGGGTTAGGATTAGGTTTAGGGTTAGAGTAAGGGTTAGGGTTAGGGTTCGGGTTAGGGTTAGGGTTAGGGTTAGGGTTAGGGTTCGGTTTAGGGTTCGGGTTAGGGTTCGGGTTCGCGTTCGGGTTAGGGTTAGGGTTCGGTTTCTGGTTAGGGTTCGGGTTCGGGTTAGGGTTCGGGTTCAGGTTAGGGTTAGGGGTTAGGGTTCAGGTTAGGGTTAGGTTTAGGGATCGGGTTAGGGTTAGGGTTAGGGTTAGTGTTAGAGTTAGGGTTCGGGTTAGGGTTAGGGTTAGGGTTCGTGTTAGGGTTAGGGTTAGGGTTCGGGTTAGGGTTCGCGTTCGGGTTAGGGTTAGGGTTAGGGTTCGGTTTAGGGTTAGGATTAGGGTTAGGGTTAGAGTTAGGTTTCGTGTTCGGGTTCGGGTTAGGGTTAGGGTTAGTGTTAGGATTAGTTTTAGGGTTAGGGTTCCGGTTAGGGTTTGGGTTAGGGTTAGGTTTAGGGTTCGGGTTAGGGTTAGGATTCGGGTTAGGGTTAGGGGTTGGGCTTAGGGTTAGGGTTCGGGTTCGGGTTAGGGTTACGGTTAGGGTTCGGGTTAGGGTTAGGGTTAGGGTTAGGGTTAGGGTTAGGGTTTGGGTTAGGGTTCGGGTTAGGGTTAGGGTTAGGGTTAGGGTTCGGGTTAGGGTTAGGTTTAGGGTTAGGGTTAGGGTTAGGGTTAGGGTTAGGGTTAGGGTTAGCGTTAGGTTTAGGGTTAGGTTTCGGGTTAGGGTTAGGGTTAGGGTTAGTGTTCGTGTTCGGGTTAGGGTTCGGGTTAGGGTTCGGGTTAGGGTTAGGGTTCGGGTTAGTGTTAGGGTTAGGGTTAGTGTTCGGGTTAGTGTTAGGGTTCGGGTTAGGGTTAGGTTTAGGTTTAGGGTTAGGGTTTGGTTTAGGGTTAGCGTTAGGGTTAGGGTTAGGTTTTAAGGTTAGGGTTACGTTTAGGGTTAGGGTTAGTGTTAGGGGTTAGGGTTAGGGTTAGTGTTAGGGTTAGGGTTCGGTTTAGGGTTAGGTTTCGAGTCAGGGTTAGGGTTAGGTTTAGGGTTAGGGTTTAGGTTCCGGTTAGGGTTAGGGTTAGGGTTAAGTTTCGGGTTAGGGTTAGGATTCGGGTTAGGGTTAGGGTTAGGATT
Organism: Urocyon cinereoargenteus; assembly: GCA_032313775.1. Taxonomy (NCBI): domain Eukaryota; kingdom Metazoa; phylum Chordata; class Mammalia; order Carnivora; family Canidae; genus Urocyon; species Urocyon cinereoargenteus. Next base: position 450,326 of record JAVLSZ010000091.1, on the reverse strand, counting down.
CCTGTTCGGGTTAGGATTAGGGTTCGGGTTCGGGTTAGGGTTCGGGTTTGGGTTAGGGTTCTGGTTAGGGTTACGGTTCGGGTTAGTGTTAGGGTTCGGGTTCGGTTTAGGGTTAGGGTATGGGTTCGGGTTCAGGTTAGGTTTCGGGTTAGGGTTAGGGTTTGAGTTAGGGTTCAGGTTAGGGTACGGGTTAGGGTTAGGGTTAGGGTTAGAGTTCGGGTTCGGGTTAGGGTTCGGGTTTGGGTTAGGGTTCGGGTTAGGGTTATGGTTCGGGTTAGTGTTAGGGTTCGGGTTAGGTTTAGGGTTAGGGTTTGGGTTCGGGTTCG
>JAVLSZ010000091.1:392500-397500 GCA_032313775.1 Urocyon cinereoargenteus | reverse complement strand
GTTAGGGTTCGGTTTAGGGTTATGGTTCGGGTTAGTGTTAGGGTTCGGGTTCGGTTTAGGGTTAGGGTTTGGGTTCGGGTTCGGGTTGGGGTTCGGGTAAGGGTTAGGGTTTGAGTTAGGTTTCGGGTTAGGGTATGGGTTAGGGTTAGGGTTAGGGTTAGAGTTCGGGTTCGGGTTAGGGTTAGGGTTCGGGTTCGCGTTCGGGTTAGGTTTAGGGTTCGGTTTCTGGTTAGGGTTCGGGTTCGGGTTAGGGTTCGGGTTCAGGTTAGGGTTAGGGGTTAGGGTTCAGGTTAGTGTTAGGTTTAGGGATCGCGTTAGGGTTAGGGTTAGGGTTAGTGTTAGAGTTAGGGTTCGGGTTAGGGTTAGGGTTAGTGTTCGGGTTAGGGTTAAGGTTATGTTTCGGTTTAGGGTTCGGGTAAGGGTTCGGGTTAGGGTTAGGGTTAGGGTTCGGGTTAGGGTTCGGGTTAGGGTTAGGGTTAGGGTTCGGTTTAGGGTTCGGGTTAGGGTTCGGGTTAGGGTTTGGGTTACGCTTAGGGTTAGGGTTCGGGTTAGGGTTCGGGTTCAGGTTCGGGTTAGGGTTCGAGTTAGGGTTAGGGTTAGGTTTAGGGTTCGGGTTCGGGTTAGGGTTAGGGTTCGTGTTAGGGTTAGGGTTAGGGTTCGGGTTAGGGTTCGGGTTCGGGTTCGGGTTAGGTTTAGGGTTCGGTTTAGGGTTAGGATTAGGGTTAGGGTTAGAGTTAGGTTTCGTGTTCGGGTTCGGGTTAGGGTTAGGGTTAGTGTTAGGATTAGGTTTAGGGTTAGGGTTCCGATTAGGGTTTGGGTTAGGGTTAGGGTTAGGGTTCGGGTTAGGGTTAGGATTCGGGTTAGGGTTAGGGGTTAGGCTTAGGGTTAGGGTTCGGGTTTGGGTTAGGGTTAGGGTTAGGGTTCGGGTTAGGGTTAGGGTTAGGGTTAGGGTTAGGGTTCGGGTTAGGTTTCGGTTTAGGGTTAGGGTTAGGGTTAGGGTTAGCGTAAGGGTCTAGGGTTAGGTTTCGGGTTAGGGTTAGGGTTAGGGTTAGGGTTAGGTTTCGGGATAGCGTTATGGTTAGGGTTCGAGTTAGGATTAGGGTTCGGGTTATGGTTAGGGGTTAGGGTTAGGGTACGGGTTAGGGTTAGGGTTAGAGTTCGGGTTCGGGTTAGGTTTCGTGTTCGGGTTAGGGTTCGGATTAGGGTTAGGATTAGGGTTAGGTTTCGGGTTAGGATTAGGGTTAGGGTTAGAGTAAGGGTTAGGGTTAGGGTTCGGGTTAGGGTTAGGGTTAGGGTTAGGGTTAGGGTTAGGGTTCGGTTGAGGGTTAGGGTTATGGTTCGGGTTCGCGTTCGGGTTAGGGTTAGGGTTCGGTTTCTGGTTAGGGTTCGGGTTCGGGTTAGGGTTCGGGTTCAGGTTAGGGTTAGGGGTTAGGGTTCAGGTTAGTGTTAGGTTTAGGGATCGGGTTAGGGTTAGGGTTAGGGTTAGTGTTAGAGTTAGGGTTCGGGTTAGGGTTAGGGTTAGTGTTCGGGTTAGGGTTAGGGTTAGGGTTCGGGTTAGGGTTCGGGTTAGGGTTAGGGTTAGGGTTCGGGTTAGGGTTCGGGTTAGGGTTCGGGTTAGGGTTTGGGTTACGGTTAGGGTTAGGGTTTGGGTTAGGGTTCGTGTTAGGGTTAGGGTTAGGGTTCGGGTTAGGGTTCGGTTTCGGGTTCGGGTTAGGGTTAGGGTTCGGTTTAGGGTTAGGATTAGGGTTAGGGTTAGAGTTAGGTTTCGTGTTCGGGTTCGGGTTAGGGTTAGGGTTAGTGTTAGGATTAGGTTTAGGGTTAGGGTTCCGGTTAGGGTTTGGGTTAGGGTTAGGGTTAGGGTTCGGGTTAGGGTTAGGATTCGGGTTAGGGTTAGGGGTTAGGCTTAGGGTTAGGGTTCGGGTTCGGGTTAGCGTTAGGGTTAGGGTACGGGTTAGGGTTAGGGTTAGGGTTAGGGTTAGGGTTAGGTTTCGGTTTAGGTTTCGGGTTAGGGTTAGGGTTAGGGTTAGGGTTAGCGTAAGGGTTTAGGGTTAGGTTTCGGGTTAGGGTTAGGGTTAGGGTTAGGGTTAGGGTTCGGAATAGGGTTATGGTTAGGGTTCGAGTTAGGGTTAGGGTTCGGGTTATGGTTAGGGGTTAGGGTTAGGTTAGGGTTAGGGTTAGGGTTCGGGTTAGGGTTAGGGTTAGGGTTAGTGTTAGGGTTAGTGTTCGGGTTAGGGTTCGGGTTAGGGTTCGGGTTAGGGTTAGGGTTAGGGTTAGCATTAGGTTTAGGTTTAGGGTTAGGGTTCGGGTTAGGTTTAGGGTTAGGGTTAAGGTTAGGGTTCGGGTTAGTGTTAGGGTTATGGTTCGAGTTAGGGTTAGGGTTCGGGTTAGTATTAGGGGTTAGGGTTATTGTTAGGGTTAGGATTCCGGTTCAGGTTAGGATTAGGGTTCGGGTTCGGGTTAGGGTTCGGGTTTGGGTTAGGGTTCTGGTTAGGGTTACGGTTCGGGTTAGTGTTAGGGTTCGGGTTCGGTTTAGGGTTAGGGTATGGGTTCGGGTTCAGGTTAGGTTTCGGGTTAGGGTTAGGGTTTGAGTTAGGGTTCAAGTTAGGGTACGGGTTAGGGTAGGGTTAGGGTTAGAGTTCGGGTTCGGGTTAGGGTTCGGGTTTGGGTTAGGGTTCGGGTTAGGGTTAAGGTTCGGGTTAGTGTTAGGGTTCGGGTTCGGTTTAGGGTTAGGGTTTGGGTTCGGGTTCGGGTTGGTGTTCGGGTTAGGGTTAGGGTTTGAGTTAGGGTTCGGGTTAGGGTACCGGTTAGGGTTAGGGTTAGGGTTAGGGTTATAGTTCGGGTTCGGGTTAGGGTTCGGGTTCGGGTTCGGGTTAGGGTTACGTTTCGGGTTAGGGTTAGGGTTAGGGGTTAGGGTTAGGGTTCGGGTTAGAGTTCGGGTTAGGGTTCGGGTTAGGGTTAGGGTTAGGGTTAGGGTTTGGGTTAGGGTTCGGGTTAGGGTTACGTGTTAGCGTTAGGGTTCGGGTTAGGGTTAGGTTTAGGGTTAGGGTTTGGGTTAGGGTTCGGGTTAGCGTTAGGGTTAGGGTTAGGGTTAGGGTTAGGGTTAGGGTTAGGGTTCGGGTTAGGGTTCGGGTTAGGTTTAGGGTTAGGGTTAGTGTTCGGGTTAGGGTTAGGGTTAGGGTTAGTGTTCGGGTTAGTGTTAGGGGTCGGGTACTGGTTAGGATTAGGGTTAGGGTTAGGGTTAGGGTTCGGATTAGGGTTAGGGTTAGGGTTAGGTTTAAGGTACGGGTTAGGGTTAGGGTTAGGGTTAGTGTTAGGGTTCGGGTTCGGGTTAGGGTTAGGGTTAGGGTTCGGGTTAGGGTTAAGTGTTAGCGTTAGGGTTCGGGTTAGGGTTAGGGTTAGGGTTAGGGTTTGGGTTAGGGTTCGGGTTAGCGTTAGGGTTAGGGTTAGGGTTAGGGTTAGGGTTAGGGTTAGGGTTAGGGTTCGGGTTAAGGTTCGGGTTAGGGTTAGGGTTAGGGTTAGTGTTCGGGTTAGGGTTAGGGTTAGGTTTAGTGTTCGGGTTCGGGTTAGGGTTCGGGTTAGGTTTAGGGTTAGGGTTAGGGTTCGGGTTAGTGTTAGGGTTAGGGTTAGTGTTCGGGTTAGTGTTAGGGTTCGGGTACTGGTTAGGATTAGGGTTAGGGTTAGGGTTAGGGCTCGGATTAGGGTTAGGGTTAGGGTTAGGTTTAAGGTACGGGTTAGGGTTAGGGTTAGGGTTAGGGTTAGTGTTAGGGTTCGAATTCGGGTTAGGGTTAGGGTTAGTGTTAGGGTTAGGGTTCGGGTTAGGGACGGTTTAGGGTTCGGGTTAGGGTTAGGGTTAGGGTTAGGGTTCGGGTTCGGGTTCGGGTTAGGGTTCGGATTAGGGTTAGGGTTAGGGTTAGGTTTAGTGTTAGGGTTAGAATTAGGGTTAGGGTTAGGGTTCGGGTTAGGGTTAGGGTTAGGTTTAGGGTTAGTGTTAGGGTTCGGGTTAGGGTTAGGGTTAGGGTTCGTGTTCGGGTTCGGGTTAGGGTTAGGGTTCGGTTTCGGGTTAGGGTTAGGGTTCGGGTTCGGGTTAGGGTTCGGGTTCGGTTTAGGGTTAGGGGTTAGGGTTCAGGTTAGGGTTACGGTTAGGGTTCGGGTTAGGGTTAGGTTTAGGTTTAGGGTTAGGGTTCGGGTGAGGGTTCGGGTTAGAGTTAGGGTAAGGGTTCGGGTTAGGGTTCAGGTTACGGTTCGTGTTAGGGTTCGGGTTAGGGTTCGGGTTAGGGTTAGGTTTAGGGTTAGGGTTCGGGTTCGGGTTAGGGTAAGGGTTCGGGTTTGTGTTAGGGTTAGGGTTCGGGTTAGGGTTAGGGTTAGGGTTAGGGGTTAGGGTTAGTGTAGGGTTAGGGTTCGGGTTACGGTTAGGGTTCGGGTTAGGGTTAAGGTTAGGGTTCGTGTTAGGGTTAGGGTTAGGGTTAGGTTTAGGGTTCGGGTTAGGCTTTGGGGTAGGGTTAGGTTTCGTGTTACGATAGGGTTAGGTTTAGGGTTAGGGTTCGTGTTAGGGATAGGGTTAGGGTTAGGTTTAGGGTTAGGGTTCGGGTTAGTGTAGGGTTAGGGTTACAGTTAGGGTTAGGTTTTAGGGTTAGGGATAGGGTTAAGGTTAGGGTTAGGGTTAGGGGTTAGGGTTAGTGTTAGGGTTAGGGTTAGGGTTCGGGTTAGGGTTAGGGTTCCAGTTAGGGTTATGGTTAGGTTTCGTGATAGGGTTAGGGTTCGGGTTAGGGTTAGGTTTAGGGTTCGTGTTAGGCTTAGGGTTAGGGTTAGGGTTAGGGTTCGGGTTAGGGTTAGGGTTTGGGTTAGGGTGAGGGTTAGGGTTAGGGTTCGGGTTAGCGTTAGGGTTAGGGTTAGGTTTAAGGTTAGGGTTCGGGTTAGGGTTAGGGTTCGGGTTCGGGTTCGGGTTAGGTTTAGGGTTCGGGTTCGGGTTAGGGTTCGGGGTCGGGTTAGGGTTCGGGTTT
>JAVLSZ010000091.1:375000-387500 GCA_032313775.1 Urocyon cinereoargenteus | reverse complement strand
TAGGGTTAGGGTTAGGGTTCGTGTTAGGGGTAGGGTTAGGGTTATGGTTCGGGTTAGGGTTAGGGTTAGGGTTCGGGTTAGGGTTCGGGTTAGGGTTCGGGTTAGGGTTCGGGTTAGGGTTCGGGTTAGGGTTAAGGTTAGGGTTCGGGTTAGGGTTCGGGTTAGGGTTCGGGTTAGGGTTCGTGTTAGGGTTCGTGTTAGGGTTCGGGTTAGGGTTAGCGTTAGGGTTCGGGTTAGGGTTCGGGTTCGGGATCGGGTTAGGGTTCGGGTTAAGGTTAGGGTTAGGTTTAGGGTTCGGGTTAGGGTTAGGGCTAGGGTTCGGGTTAGGGTTCGGGTTCGGCTTAGTGTTAGGGTTAGGGTTCGGTTTAGGGTTAGGGTTAGGGTTAGGGTTAGGTTTCGGTTTCGGGTTCGGGTTAGGGTTAGGGTTAGGGTTAGGGTTAGGATTAGGTTTAGGGTTAGGGTTAGGGTTAGGGTTTGGGTTAGTTTTAGGGTCAGGGTTCAGGTTAGGGTTAGGGTTCGGGTTAGGGTTAGGAGTTAGGGTTAGGGTTAGGGTTAGCGTTAGGGTTCGGGTTAGGGTTAGGTTTAGGGGTAGGGTTCGGGTTAGGGTTCGGGTTAGGGTTCGGGTTAGGGTTCGGGTTAGCGTTCGGGTTAGGGTTCGGGTTAGGTTTCGGGTTAGGGTTAGGGTTAGGGTTAGGGTTCGGGTTAGGGTTCGGGTTAGGGTTAGGGTTAGGGTTAGGATTAGGTTTAGGTTTAGGGTTAGGGTTCGGGTTAGGGTTAGGGTTAGGGTTAGGGTTCGGGTTAGGGTTAGGGTTATGGTTCGAGTTAGGGTTAGGGTTCGGGTTAGTATTAGGGGTTAGGGTTAGGGTTAGGGTTAGGGTTAGGGTTAGGGTTCGGGTTAGGGTTAGCGTTAGGTTTAGGGTTAGGGTTAGGGTTAGGGATAGGGTTCGGGTTAGGGTTAGCGTTAGGGTTAGGGGTAGGTTTTAGGGTTAGTGTTATGGTTAGGGTTAGGGTTAGGGTTAGGGGTTAGGGTTAGGGTTAGGGTTAGGGTTCGGGTTAGGGTTAGCTTTTGGGTCAGGGTTAGGGTTAGGTTTAGGGTTAGGGTTAGGGTTCGGTTTAGGGTTAGGTTTCGGGTTAGGGTTAGGGTTCGGTTTAGGGTTAGGGTTAGGGTTCGGGTTAGGGTTAGGGTTAGGTTTCGGGTTAGGTTTAGGGTTCGGGTTCGGGTTAGGGTTCGGATTCGGGTTAGAGTTCGGGTTCGGGTTAGGGTTCGGGTTAGGTTTAGCGTTAGGGTTAGGGTTCGGGTTAGGGTTAGGGTTCGGGTTAGGGTTAGGTTTAGGGTTCGGGTTCGGGTTAGGTTTACGGTTCGGGTTAGGGTTCGGTTTGGGTTTAGGGTTCAGTTTAGGGTTAGGGTTAAGGTTAGTGTTAGGGTTCGGGTTCGGTTTAGGGTTAGGGTTTGGGTTCGGGTTCGGGTTAGGGTTAGGTTTAAGGTTAGGGTTTGAGTTGGGGTTCGGGTTAGGGTACGGGTTAGGGTTAGGGTTAGGGTTAGGGTTCGGGTTCGGGTTCGGGTTAGGGTTAGGGTTAGTGTTCGGGTTAGGGTTAGGGTTCGGGTACGGGTTAGGATTATGGTGAGGGTTAGTGTTAGGGTTCGGGTTAGGGTTAGGATTAGGGTTCGTGTTCGGGTTCGGGTTAGGGTTAGGGTTCGGTTTCGGGTTAGGGTTAGTGTTCGAGTTCGGGTTAGGGTTCGTGTTCGGGTTAGGGTTCGGGTTAGGGTTAGGGTTAGGTTTAGGTTTCGGGTTAGGGTTAGGGTTCGGATTCGGGTTAGGGTTATGTTTCGGGTTAGGGTTAGGGTTAGGGCTTAGGGTTAGGGTTCGTGTTAGAGTTCGGGTTAGGGTTCGGGTTAGGGTTAGGGTTAGGTTTAGTGTTTGGGTTAGGGTTCGTTTTAGGGTTAAGGGTTAGCGTTAGGGTTCGGGTTAGGGTTAGGGTTAGGGTTAGGGTTTGGGTTAGGGTTCGGGTTAGCGTTAGGTTAGGGTTAGGGTTCGGGTTCGGGTTAGGGTTCAGGTTAGGATTCGGGGTAGGGTTAAGGGTTAGCGTTAGGGTTCGGGTTAGGGTTAGGGTTAGGGTTAGGGTTCGGGTTAGGTTTTGGGTTAGGGTTAGGGTTAGGGTTAGGGTTCGGGTTCGGGTTAGGGTTCGGGTTAGGGTTAGGGTTAGGGTTCGGGTTAGTGTTAGGGTTAGGGTTAATGTTCAGGTTAGGGTTAGGGGTCGGTTACGGGTTAGGATTAGGGTTAGGGTTAGGATTAGTGTTCGGATTAGGGTTAGGGTTAGGGTTAGGGTTCGAGTTAGGGTTCGGGTTAGGCTTAGGGTTAGGGTTAGATTTCGGGTTAGGTTTAGGGTTCGGGTTAGGGTTAGGGTTAGGGTTAGGGTTAGGGTTCGGGTTAGGTTTAGGGTTAGGGTTAGGTTTAAGGTTCGGGTTAGGGTTAGGGTTTGGGTTAGGGTTAGTGTTAGGGTTCGGGTTCGGTTTAGGGTTAGGGTTCGGGTTAGGGTTCGGGTTCGGGTTAGGGTTAGGTTTTAGGGTTAGGGTTAGTGTTAGGGTTAGGGGTTAGGGTTAGGGTAGGTTTAGGGTTCGGGTTAGGGTTAGGGTTCAGGTTAGGGTTAAGGTTAGGGTTCGGGTTAGGGTTAGGGTTAGGGTTAGGGTTAGGTTTTAGGGTTAGGGTTAGGGTTAGGGTTAGGGGTTAGGGTTAGGGTAGGTTTAGGGTTCGGGTTAGGGTTAGGGTTCAGGTTAGGGTTAAGGTTAGGGTTCGGGTTAGGGTTAGGGTTAGGGTTAGGGTTAGGGTTCGGGTTAGGGTTAGGGTTCGGGTTAGGTTTAGGTTTAGGTTTAGGGTTAGGGTTAGGGTTCGGGTTAGGGTAGGGTTAGGGTTATGGTTAGGGTTAGGTTTTAGGGTTAGGGATAGGGTTAGGGTTAGGGTTAGGGGTTAGGGTTAGTGTTAGTGTTAGGGTTGGGGTTCGGTTTAGGGTTAGGGTTCGGGTTAGGATTATGGTTAGGGTTCGGGATAGGGTTAGGGTTAGGGTTAGGGTTAGGTTTCGTGTTAGGCTTAGGGTTAGGGTTAGGGTTAGGGTTCAGGTTAGGGTTAGGTTTCGGGTTAGGGTTAGGGTTAGGGTTAGGGTTAGGGTTCGGGTTAGGTTTCGGTTTAGGGTTAGGGTTAGGGTTCGGGTTAGGGTTAGGGTTAGGGTTAGGGTTCGGTTTAGGGTTAGGGTTAGGGTTCGGGTTAGGGTTAGGGTTAGGGTTAGGGTTAGGATTAGGGTTAGGGTTCGGGTTAGGATTAGGGTTAGGGTTAGAGTAAGGGTTAGGGTTAGGGTTCGGGTTAGGGTTAGGGTTAGGGTTAGGGTTAGGGTTCGGTTTAGGGTTAGGGTTAGGGTTCGGGTTCGCGTTCGGGTTAGGGTTAGGGTTCGGTTTCTGGTTAGGGTTCGGGTTCGGGTTAGGGTTCGGGTTCAGGTTAGGGTTAGGGGTTAGGGTTCAGGTTAGTGTTAGGTTTAGGGATCGGGTTAGGGTTAGGGTTAGGGTTAGTGTTAGAGTTAGGGTTCGGGTTAGGGTTAGGGTTAGTGTTCGGGTTAGGGTTAAGGTTATGTTTCGGTTTAGGGTTCGGGTAAGTGTTCGGGTTAGGGTTAGGGTTAGGGTTCTGGTTAGGGTTCGGGTTAGGGTTAGGGTTAGGGTTCGGGTTAGGGTTCGGGTTAGGGTTCGGGTTAGGGTTTGGGTTACGCTTAGGGTTAAGGTTCGGGTTAGGGTTCGGGTTCGGGTTCGGGTTAGGGTTCGAGTTAAGGTTAGGGTTAGGTTTAGGGTTCGGGTTCGGGTTAGGGTTAGGGTTCGTGTTAGGGTTAGGTTTAGGGTTCGGGTTAGGGTTCGGGTTCGGGTTCGGGTTAGGGTTAGGGTTCGGTTTAGGGTTAGGATTAGGGTTAGGGTTAGAGTTAGGTTTCGTGTTCGGGTTCGGGTTAGGGTTAGGGTTAGTGTTAGGATTAGGTTTAGGGTTAGGGTTCCGATTAGGGTTTGGGTTAGGGTTAGGGTTAGGGTTCGGGTTCGGGTTAGGATTCGGGTTAGGGTTAGGGGTTAGGCTTAGTGTTAGGGTTCGGGTTCGGGTTAGGGTTAGGGTTAGGGTTCGGGTTAGGGTTAGGGTTAGGGTTAGTGTTAGGGTTCGGGTTAGGTTTCGGTTTAGGGTTAGGGTTAGGGTTAGGGTTAGCGTAAGGGTTTAGGGTTAGGTTTCGGGTTAGGGTTAGGGTTAGGGTTAGGGTTAGGGTTAGGGTTAGGGTTCGGGATAGCGTTATGGTTAGGGTTCGAGTTAGGGTTAGGGTTCGGGTTATGGTTAGGGGTTAGGTTTAGGGTACGGGTTAGGGTTAGGGTTAGGGTTAGAGTTCGGGTTCGGGTTAGGGTTCGGGTTCGGGTTAGGGTTCGGATTAGGGTTAGGATTAGGGTTAGGGTTCGGGTTAGGATTAGGGTTAGGGTTAGAGTAAGGGTTAGGGTTAGGGTTCGGGTTAGGGTTAGGTTTAGGGTTAGGGTTAGGGTTAGGTTTCGGTTGAGGGTTAGGGTTAGGGTTCGGGTTCGCGTTCGGGTTAGGGTTAGGGTTCGGTTTCTGGTTAGGGTTCGGGTTCGGGTTAGGGTTCGGGTTCAGGTTAGGGTTAGGGGTTAGGGTTCAGGTTAGTGTTAGGTTTAGGGATCGGGTTAGGGTTAGGGTTAGGGTTAGTGTTAGAGTTAGGGTTCGGGTTAGGGTTAGGGTTAGTGTTAGGATTAGGTTTAGGGTTAGGGTTCCGGTTAGGGTTTGGGTTAGGGTTAGGGTTAGGGTTCCGGTTAGGGTTAGGATTCGGGTTAGGGTTAGGGGTTAGGCTTAGGGTTAGGGTTCGGGTTCGGGTTAGGGTTAGGGTTAGGGTTCGGGTTAGGGTTAGGGTTAGGGTTAGGGTTAGGGTTAGGGTTCGGGTTAGGTTTCGGGTTAGGGTTAGGGTTAGGGTTAGGGTTAGCGTAAGGGTTTAGGGTTAGGTTTCGGGTTAGGGTTGGGGTTAGGGTTAGGGTTAGGGTTCGGAATAGGGTTATGGTTAGGGTTCGAGTTAGGGTTAGGGTTCGGGTTATGGTTAGGGGTTAGGGTTAGGTTAGGGTTAGGGTTAGGGTTCGGGTTAGGGTTAGGGTTAGGGTTAGGGTTAGGGTTAGTGTTCGGGTTAGGGTTCGGGTTAGGGTTCGGGTTCGGGTTAGGGTTAGGGTTAGGATTAGGTTTAGGTTTAGGGTTACGGTTCGGGTTAGGTTTAGGGTTAGGGTTAATGTTAGGGTTCGGGTTAGGGTTAGGGTTATGGTTCGAGTTAGGGTTAGGGTTCGGGTTAGTATTAGGGGTTAGGGTTAGGGTTAGGGTTAGGATTCCGGTTCGGGTTAGGATTAGGGTTCGGGTTCGGGTTAGGGTTCGGGTTTGGGTTAGGGTTCTGGTTAGGGTTACGGTTCGGGTTAGTGTTAGGGTTCGGGTTCGGTTTAGGGTTAGGGTATGGGTTCGGGTTCAGGTTAGGTTTCGGGTTAGGGTTAGGGTTTGAGTTAGGGATCAAGTTAGGGTACGGGTTAGGGTAGGGTTAGGGTTAGAGTTCGGGTTCGGGTTAGGGTTCGGGTTTGGGTTAGGGTTCGGGTTAGGGTTAAGGTTCGGGTTAGTGTTAGGGTTCGGGTTCGGTTTAGGGTTAGGGTTTGGGTTCGGGTTCGGGTTGGTGTTAGGGTTAGGGTTAGGGTTTGAGTTAGGGTTCGGGTTAGGGTACCGGTTAGGGTTAGGGTTAGGGTTAGGGTTATAGTTCGGGTTCGGGTTAGGGTTTGGGTTCGGGTTCGGGTTAGGGTTAGGTTTCGGGTTAGGGTTAGGGTTAGGGGTTAGGGTTAGGGTTCGGGTTAGAGTTCGGGTTAGGGTTCGGGTTAGGGTTAGGGTTAGGGTTAGGGTTTGGGTTAGGGTTCGGGTTAGGGTTAAGTGTTAGCGTTAGGGTTCGGGTTAGGGTTAGGTTTAGGGTTAGGGTTTGGGTTAGGGTTCGGGTTAGCGTTAGGGTTAGGGTTAGTGTTAGGGTTAGGGTTAGGGTTCGGGTTAGGGTTCGGGTTAGGTTTAGGGTTAGGGTTAGTGTTCGGGTTAGGGTTAGGGTTAGGGTTAGTGTTCGGGTTAGTGTTAGGGGTCGGGTACTAGTTAGGATTAGGGTTAGGGTTAGGGTTAGGTTTCGGATTAGGGTTAGGGTTAGGGTTAGGTTTAAGGTACGGGTTAGGTTTATGGTTAGGGTTAGGGTTAGTGTTAGGGTTCGGGTTCGGGTTAGGGTTAGGGTTAGGGTTCGGGTTAGGGTTAAGTGTTAGCGTTAGGGTTCGGGTTAGGGTTAGGGTTAGGGTTAGGCTTTGGGTTAGGTTTCGGCTTAGCGTTAGGGTTAGGGTTAGGGTTCGGGTTAGGGTTAGGGTTAGGTTTCGGGTTAGGGTTCGGGCTAGGGTTCGTGTTAGGGTTAGTGTTAGGGTTCGTGTTAGGGTTCGTGTTAGGGTTAAGGTTAGGGTTCGGGTTAGGGTTCGGGTTAGGGTTCGTGTTAGGGTTCGTGTTAGGGTTCGGGTTAGGGTTAGCGTTAAGGTTCGGGTTAGGGTTCGGTTTCGGGTTAGGGTTCGGGTTAAGGTTAGGTTTAGTTTTAGGGTTCGGGTTAGGGTTAAGGTTAGGGTTCGGGTTAGGGTTCGGGTTCGGCTTAGTGTTAGGGTTAGGGTTCGGTTTAGGGTTAGGGTTAGGGTTAGGGTTAGGTTTCGGGTTCGGGTTCGGGTTAGGGTTAGGGTTAGGGTTAGGGTTAGGATTAGGTTTAGGGTTAGGGTTAGGGTTAGGGTTTGGGTTAGTTTTAGGGTCAGGGTTCGGGTTAGGGTTAGGGTTCGGGTTAGGGTTAGGAGTTAGGGTTAGGGTTAGGGTTAGCGTTAGGGTTCGGGTTAGGGTTAGGTTTAGGGTTAGGGTTCGGGTTAGGGTTCGGGTTAGGGTTCGGGTTAGCGTTCGGGTTAGGGTTCGGGTGAGGTTTCGGGTTAGGGTTAGGGTTAGGGTTAGGGTTCGCGTTAGGGTTCGGGTTATGTTTAGGGTTAGGGTTAGGATTAGGTTAAGTTTAGGGTTAGGGTTCGGGTTAGGGTTAGGGTTAGGGTTAGGGTTCGGGTTAGGTTTAGGGTTATGGTTCGAGTTAGGGTTAGGGTTCGGGTTAGTATTAGGGGTTAGGGTTAGGGTTAGGGTTAGGGTTAGGGTTCGGGTTAGGGTTAGCGTTAGGTTTAGGGTTAGGGTTAGGGTTAGGGTTAGGGTTCGGGTTAGGGTTAGCGTTAGGGTTAGGGTTAGGGGTAGGTTTTAGGGTTAGGGTTATGGTTAGGGTTAGGGTTAGTGTTAGGGTTAGGGTTAGGGTTCGGGTTAGGGTTAGGGTTCGGTTTAGGGTTAGGGTTAGGGTTCGGGTAAGGGTTAGGGTTAGGTTTCGGGTTAGGTTTAGGGTTCGGGTTCGGGTTAGGGTTCGGATTCGGGTTAGAGTTCAGGTTTGGGTTAGGGTTCGGGTTAGGTTTAGCATTAGGGTTAGGTTTCGGGTTAGGGTTAGGGTTCGGGTTCGGGTTCGGGTTAGGGTTAGGGTTCGGGTTAGGGTTAGGGTTCGGGTTAGGGTTAAGGTTAGGTTTCGGGTTAGTGTTAGGGTAAGGGTTCGGGTTAGGGTTAGGGTTCGGGTTAGGGTTAGGTTTTGGGTTCGAGTTCGGGTTAGGTTTAGGGTTCGGGTTAGGGTTCGGTTTGGGGTTAGGGTTCAGTTAGGGTTACGGTTCAGGTTAGTGTTAGGGTTCGGGTTCGGTTTAGGGTTAGGGTTTGGGTTCGGGTTCGGGTTAGGGTTAGGGTTAAGGTTAGGGTTTGAGTTGGGGTTCGGGTTAGGGTACGGGTTAGGGTTAGGGTTAGGTGTAGGGTTCGGGTTAGGGTTCGGTTTCGGGTAGGGTTAGGGTTCGGATTAGGTTTAGGGTTCGGGTTAGGGTTCGGGTTAGGGTTCGGTTTAGGTTTAGGGTTCGGGTTAGGGTTCGGGTTAGGGTTCGGGTTAGGGTTCGGTATCGGGTTCGGGTTAGGGTTCGGGTTCGGGTTCGGGTTTGGGTTAGGGTTCGGGTTCGGGTAAAGGTTCGGGTTCGGGTTAGGGTTAGGGGTTAGTGTTCAGGTTAGGGTTAGGGTTAGGTTTCGGTTTAGGGTTCGGGTTATGGTTAGGGTTAGGGTTAGGTTTAGGGTTAGTGTTAGGGTTCGGGTAAGGGTTCGGGTTAGGGTTAGTGTTAGGGTTCGGTTTAGGGTTCGGGTTAGGGTTCGGGTTAGGGTTCGGTTTAGGGTTCGGTTTAGGGTTCGCGTTAGGGTTCGGGTTAGGGTTAGGGTTAGGGTTAGGGTTAGGGTTAGGGTTAGGTTTAGGGTTCGTGTTAGGGTTCGGGTTAGGGGTCGGCTTAGGGTTAGGGTTAGGGTAAGGGTTCGGGTTCGGGTTAGGGTTAGGGTGTGGGTTCGGGTTAGGGTTCCGGTTAGAGTTCGGGTTAGGTTTAGGGTTAGGTTTAGGGTTCGGGATCGGTGTTAGGGTTAAGTTTAGGGTTCAGGTTAGGGTTCGGGTTAGGGTTACGATTCGGGTAAGGGCTTAGTGTTCGGGTTCGGGTTAGGGTTAGGGTTAGGGTTCCGGTTAGGGTTAGGGTTAGGGTTCGGGTTAGGTTTAGGGTTAGGGTTAGGGTTCGGGTTAGTGTTAGGGTGAGGGTTAGGGTTAGGTTTAGGGTTCGGGTTAGGGTTCGGGGTAGGGTTAGGGTTAGGATTCGTGTTAGGGTTAGGGTTAGGGTTCGGGTTAGGGTTAGGGTTCGGTTTAGGGTTAGGGTTAGGGTTCGGTTTAGGGTTAGGGTTAGGTTTCGGGTTAGGTTTAGGGTTCGGGTTCAGGTTAGGGTTCGGATTCGGGTTAGGGTTCGGGTTTGGGTTAGGGTTCGGGTTAGGTTTAGCGTTAGGGTTAGGGTTCGGGTTAGTGTTAGGGTTCGGGGTAGGGTTCGGGTTAGGGTTCGGTTTAGGGTTAAGGGTTAGTGTTAGGGTTCTTGTTAGGGTTAGGGTTAGGGTTAGGGTTCGGGTTAGGTTTTAGTTTAGGGTTAGGGTTAGGGTTAGGTTTAAGGTTCGGGTTAGTGTTAGGGTTAGGGTTAGGGTTAGTGTTAGGGTTAGGGTTAGGGGTCGGGTACGGGTTAGGATTAGGGTTAGGGTAAGGGTTAGGGTTCGGATTAGGTTTAGGGTTAGGGTTCGGGTTAGGGTTCGGGTTCGGGTTAGGGTTAGGGTTAGGGTTAGATTTCGGGTTAGGGTCAGGGTTCGGGTTAGGGTTAGGGTTAGGGTTAGGGTTAGGTTTAGGGTTCGGGTTAGGTTTAGGTTTAGGGTTAGGTTTAAGTTTCGGGTTAGGGTTAGGGTTAGGGTTAGGGTTAGTGTTAGGGTTCGGGTTCGGGTTAGGGTTAGGGTTAGGTTTCGGGTTAGGGTTCGGGATCGGGTTAGGCTAAGGGCTAGGGTTAGGGTTAGGGTTCGGGTTAGGGTTCGGCTTAGGGTTAGGGTTAGGGTTAGTGTTCGTGTTAGGGTTAGGGTTAGGGTTCGGGTTAGGGTTCGGGTTAGGGTTAGGGTAAGGGTTCGGGTTAGGGTTCGGCTTAGTTTTAGGGTTAGGGTTAGTGTTCGTGTTAGGGTTAGGGTTAGGGTTCGGGTTAGGGTTCGGGTTAGGGTTAGGGTAAGGGTTCGGGTGAGGGTTCAGGTTAGGGTTCGGGTTAGGGTTCGGGTTAGGGTTCGGGTTAGGGTTAGGTTAAGGGTTAGGGTTAGGGTTAGGGTTCGGGTTAGGGTTAGGGTTCGGGTTAGGGTTGGGTTCGGGTTAGGTTTCGGGTTAGGGTTAGGGTTCGGGTTCGGATTAGGGTTAGGGTTCGGGTTAGGGTTAGGGTTAGGGTTAGGGTTCGGGTTAGGGTTCGGGTTAGGGTTCGGTTTAGGTTTAGGGTTCGGGTTAGGGTTCGGGTTTGAGTTAGGGTTAGGTTTAGGGTTAGGGTTCGTGTTAGGGTTCGGGTTAGGGGTCGGGTTAGGGTTAGGGTTAGGGTTCGGGTTAGGGTTAGGGTTAGGTTTAGGGTTCGGGTTAGGGTAAGGGTTCAAGTTAGGGTTCGGGTTAGGGTTAGGATTCGGTTAAGGGATTAGGGTTCGGGATCGGGTTAGGTTTAGGGTTTGGGTTCCCGTTAGGGTTAGGGTTAGGGTTCGGGTTCGGGTTAGGGTTAGGGTTAGGTTTAGGGTTCGGGTTAAGGTTCCGTTTTGGGATAGGGTTAGGGTTCGGGTTAGGGTTACGGTTAGGGTTTAGGTTAGGGTTCGGGTTAGGGTTAGGGTTAGGGTTCGTGTTAGCGTTAGGGTTAGGGTTCGGGTTAGGGTTCGGGTTAGGGTTAGGGTTAGGTTTAGGGTTAGTTTTCGGGTTAGGGTTAGGGTTAAGGTTAGGGTTCGTGTTAGGTTTCGGGTTAGGGTTCGGGTTAGAGTAGGGTTCGGGTTAGGGTTAGGGTTCGGGTTAGGGTTAGGTTTAGGGTTCGGGTTAGGGTTAGGGTTAGGGTTAGGATTAGAGTTAGGGTTCGGGTAAGGTTTAGGGTTAGGGTTCAGATTCGGGTTCGGGTTAGGTTTAGGGTTAGGGTTAGGGTTCGTGTTAGGGTTCGGGTTAGGGGTCGGGTTAGGGTTAGGGTTAGGGTAAGGGTTCGTGTTCGGGTTAGTGTTAGGGTTTGGGTTCGGGTTAGGGTTCGGGTTAGGGTTCGGTTTAGGTTTAGGGTTCGGGTTAGGGTTCGGGTTAGGGTTCGGGTTAGGGTTCGGGATCGGGTTCGGGTTAGGGTTCGGGTTCGGGTTCGGGTTTGGGTTAGGGTTCGGGTTCGGGTAAAGTTTCGGGTTCGGGTTAGGGTTAGGGGTTAGTGTTCAGGTTAGGGTTAGGGTTAGGTTTCGGTTTAGGGTTCGGGTTATGGTTAGGGTTAGGGTTAGGGTTCGGGTTCGGTTTAGGGTTCGGGTTAGTGTTCGGGTTAGGGTTCGGTTTAGGGTTCGGGTTAGGGTTCGCGTTAGGGTTCGGGTTAGGGTTAGGGTTAGGGTTAGGGTTAGGTTTAGGGTTCGTTTTAGGGTTCGGGTTAGGGGTCGGATTAGGGTTAGGGTTAGGGTAAGGGTTCGGGTTCGGGTTAGGGTTAGGGTGTGGGTTCGGGTTAGGGTTCCGGTTAGTGTTCGGGTTAGGTTTAGGGTTAGGGTTAGGGTTCGGGATCGGTGTTAGGGTTAGGTTTAGGGTTCAGGTTAGGGTTCGGGTTAGGGTTACGATTCGGGTAAGGGCTTAGTGTTCGGGTTCGGGTTAGGGTTAGGGTTAGGGTTCCGGTTAGGGTTAGGGATAGGGTTCGGGTTAGGTTTAGGGTTAGGGTTAGGGTTCGGGTTAGTGTTAGGGTGAGGGTTACGGTTAGGTTTAGGGTTCGGGTTAGGGTTCGGGGTAGGGTTAGGGTTCGGTTTACGGTTAGGGTTAGGGTTCGGTTTAGGGTTAGGGTTAGGTTTCGGGTTAGGTTTAGGGTTCGGGTTCGGGTTAGGGTTCGGATTCGGGTTAGGGTTCGTGTTTGGGTTAGGGTTCGGGTTAGGTTTAGCGTTAGGGTTAGGGTTCGGGTTAGTGTTAGGGTTCGGGTTACGTTCGGGTTAGGGTTCGGTTTAGGGTTAAGGGTTAGTGTTAGGGTTCTTGTTAGGGTTTGGGTTAGGGTTAGGGTTCGGGTTAGGTTTTGGGTTAGGTTTAGGGTTAGGGTTAGGTTTAAGGTTCGTGTTAGTGTTAGGGTTAGGGTTAGGGTTAGTGTTAGGGTTAGGGTTAGGGGTCGGGTACGGGTTAGGATTAGGGTTAGGGTAAGGGTTAGGGTTCGGATTAGGTTTAGGGTTAGGGTTCGGGTTAGGGTTCGGGTTCGGGTTAGGGTTAGGGTTAGGGTTAGATTTCGGTTTAGGGTCAGGGTTCGGGTTAGGGTTAGGGTTAGGGTTAGGTTTAGGGTTCGGGTTAGGTTTAGGTTTAGGGTTAGGTTTAAGTTTCGGGTTAGGGTTAGGGTTAGGGTTAGGGTTAGTGTTAGGGTTCGGGTTCGGGTTAGGGTTAGGGTTAGGTTTCGGGTTAGGGTTCGGGTTCGGGTTAGGCTAAGGGCTAGGGTTCGGGTTAGGGTTAGGGTTAGGGTTCGGGTTAGGGTTAGGGTTAGGGTTAGGGTTAGGGTTAAGGTTCGGTTTAGGGTTCGAGTTAGGGTTAGGTTTAGGGTTCGGAGTAGGGTTAGGGTTAGGGTTCGGGTTAGGGTTCGACTTAGGGTTAGGGTTAGTGTTAGGGTTCGTGTTAGGGTTAGGGTTAGGGTTCGGGTTAGGGTTCGGGTTAGGGTTAGGGTAAAGGTTCGGGTGAGGGTTCAGGTTAGGGTTCGGGTTAGGGTTCGGGTTAGGGTTCGGGTTAGGGTTAGGTTAAGGGTTAGGGTTCGGTTTCGGGGTAGGGTTAGGGTTCGGGTTAGTGTTAGGGTTAGGGTTCGGGTTAGGGTT
>JAVLSZ010000091.1:347500-370000 GCA_032313775.1 Urocyon cinereoargenteus | reverse complement strand
TCGGGTTATGGTTAGGGTTAGGGTTAGTGTTAGGGTTAGGGTTAGGGTTTGGGTAAGGGTTCGGGTTAGGGTTAGGGTTAGGGTTCGGTTTAGGGTTCGGGTTAGGGTTCGGGTTAGGTTTCGGTTTAGGGTTCGGGTTAGGGTTCACGTTAGGGTTCGGGTTAGGGATAGGGTTAGGGTTAGAGTTAGGTTTATGGTTCGTGTTAGGGTTCGGGTTAGGGGTCGGGTTAGGGTGAGGGTTAGGGTAAGGGTTCGGGTTCGGGTTAGGGTTAGGGTGTGGTTCGGGTTAGGGTTCGGGTTAGGGTTCGGGTTAGGCTTAGGGTTAGGGTTCGGGATCGGTGTTAGGGTTAGGTTTAGGTTTCGGGTTAGGGTCGGGTTAGGTTTACGATTCGGGTAAGGGCTTAGTGTTCGGGTTCGGGTTAGGGTTAAGGTTAGGGTTCCGGTTAGGGTTAGGGTTAGGGTTCGGGTTAGGTTTAGTGTTAGGGTTAGGTTTAGGGTTGGGGTTCGGGTTAGGGTTAGGGTTAGGGTTCGGTTTAGGGTTCGGGTTAGGGTTAGGGTTAGGGTTAGGGTTAGGGTTCGGGTTAGGATTATGATTAGGGTTATGGTTCGGGTGAGGGTTAGTGTTCGGGTTAGGGTTAGGGTTAGGGTTAGGGTTCGGGACGGTTAGGTTTAGGGTTCGGGTTAGGGTTAGGGTTCGGTTTCGGGGTTAGGGTTAGGGTTAGGTTTCGGGTTAGGATTTTGGTTAGGGTTAGGGTTCGGGTGAGGGTTAGTGTTCGGGTTAGGTTTAGGGTTAGGGTTAGGGTTCGGGTTAGGGTTAGGGTTCGTGTTCGGTTTAGTGCTAGGGTTCGGGTTCGGTTTAGGGTTAGGGTTAGGGTTCGGGTTAGGATTATGGTTAGGGTTAGGGTTCGGGTGAGGGTTAGTGTTCGGGTTAGGGTTAGGGTTAGGGTTAGAGTTCGGGTTAGGGTTAGGTTTCGTGTTCGGGTTAGGGCTAGGGTTCGGGTTCGGGTTAGGGTTCGGTTTAGGGTTCGGGTTAGGGTTCGGGTTAGGGTTACGTTTAGGGTTAGGGTACGGGTTCGGGTTCGGGTTAGGGGTTAGGTTTCGTGTTAGGGTTAGGGTTAGGGTTCTCGTCAGGGTTCAGGTTAGGGTTAGGGTTAGGGTTAGGGTTCGGGTTAGGTTTCGGGTTCGGGTTAGGGTTAGGTGTTAATGTTCAGGTAAGGGTTAGGGTTAGGGTTCGGGTTAGGGTTCGGGTTAGGGTTAGGGTTAGGGTTAGGGTTAGGGTTAGGGTTATGGTTAGGGTTAGGTTTAGGGTTCTGGTTACGGTTAGGTTTCGGGTTGGGGTTAGTGTTAGGGTTCGGGTTATGTTTAGGGTTAGGGTTCGGGTTAGGTTTACGTTACGGGTTAGGGTTAGGGTTAGCGTTCGGGTTAGGGTTAGGGTTCGGGTTAGGGTTGGGTTCGGGTTAGGTTTCGGGTTAGGGTTAGGGTTCGGGTTCGGTTTAGGGTTAGGGTTCGGTTTAGGGTTAGGGTTAGAGTTAGGGTTCGGGTTAGGGTTCGGGTTAGGGTTCGGGTTAGAGTTAGGGTTAGGTTTAGGGTTAGGGTTCGTGTTAGGGTTCGGGTTAGGGTTAGGGTTCGGGTTAGGGTTAGGGTTCGGGTTAGGGTTAGGGTTAGGATTAGGGTTCGGGTTAGGGTAAGGGTTCAGGTTAGGGTTCGGGTTAGGGTTAGGATTCGGTTAAGGGATTAGGGTTCGGGATCGGGTTAGGGTTAGGGTTCCCGTTAGGGTTAGGGTTAGGGTTCAGGTTCGGGGTAGGGTTAGGGTTCGGGTTAGGGTTCGGGTTAGTGTTAGGGTTAGGGTTCGAGTTAGCGTTAGGGTTAGGGTTCGGGTTAGGGTTCGGGTTAGGGTTAGGGTTAGGGTTCGGATTAGGGTTAGGGTTAGGGTTAGGGTTAGGGTTAGGTTTAGGGTTCGGGTTAGGTTTAGGGTTAGGGTTCGGATTCAGGTTCGGGTTAGGTTTAGGGTACTGGTTCGAGTTAGGGTTAGGGTTCGGCTTTGGGTTAGGGTTCGGGTTAGGTTTAGGGTTAGGTTTCGGGTTAGTGTTAGGGTTAGGTTTAGGGTTAGGTTTAGGGTTCGGGTTAGGTTTAGGGTTAGGGTTAGGGTTCGGGTTAGGGTTAGGGTTAGGATTCGGGTTAGGGTTAGGGTTAGGGTTAGGGTTATGGTTCGGGTTAGGGTTCGGGTTAAGTTCGGGTTAGGGTTAGGTTTAGGGTTAGGGTTCGTGTTAGGGTTCGGGTTAGGGGTCGGGTTAGGCTTAGGGTTAGGGTAAGGGTTCGTGTTCGGGTTAGGGTTAGGGTTTGGGTTCGGGTTAGGGTTCGGGTTAGGGTTCGGTTTAGGTTACGGTTCGGGTTAGGGTTCGGGTTAGGGTTCGTGTTAGGGTTCAGGTTCGGGTTCGGGTTAGGGTTCGGGTTCGGGTTCGGGTTTGGGTTAGGGTTCGGTTTCGCGTAAAGTTTCGGGTTAGTGGTTAGTGTTCAGGTTAGGGTTAGGGTTAGGTTTCGGGTTAGGGTTCGGGTTAGGGTTAGGGTTAGGGTTAGGGTTAGGGTTAGGGTTCGGGTAAGGTTTCGGGTTAGGGTTAGGGTTAGGGTTCGGTTTAGGGTTCGGGTTAGGGTTCGGGTTAGGGTTCTGTTTAGGTTTCGGGTTAGGGTTCGCGTTAGGGTTCGGGTTAGGGTTAGTGTTAGGGTTAGGGTTAGGTTTAGGGTTCGTGTTAGGGTTCGGGTTAGGGGTCGGGTTAGGGTTAGGGTTAGGGTCAGGGTTCGGGTTCGGGTTAGGGTTAGGGTGTGGGTTCGGGTTAGGGTTCGGTTTAGGGTTCGGGTTAGGTTTAGGGTTAGTGTTAGGGTTCGGGTTCGGTGTTAGGGTTAGGTTTAGGGTTCGGGTTACGGTTCGGGTTAGGGTTACGATTCGGGTAAGGGCTTAGTGTTCGGATTCGGGTTAGGGTTAGGGTTAGGGTTCCGGTTAGGTTTAGGGTTAGGGTTAGGGTTAGGGTTAGCGTTCGGGTTAGGGTTAGGGTTAGGGTTTGGGTTAGGGTTCGGGTTAGGGTTAGGGTTAGGGTTAGGGTTAGGGTTCAGGTTAGGGTTAGGGTTAGGGTTAGGGTTAGGGTTCGGGTTAGGTTTCGGGTTAGGTTTAGCGTTCGGGTTAGGGTTAGGGTTAGGTTTAGGGTTAAGGTTAGGGTTCGGGTTAGGGTTAGGGTTATGGTTAGGTATAGGTTTCGGGTTAGGGATAGGGTTATGATTTGGGTTCGGGTTCGGGGTATCGTTAGGTTTCGGGTTCGGGTTAGGGTACGGGTTCGGGTTCGGGTTAGTGGTTAGGGTTTGGGTTAGTGTTAGGGTTCGGGTTAGGGATAGGGTTAGGGTTAGGGTTCGGGTTAGGTTTTGGGTTAGGTTTAGGGTTAGGGTTCGGGTTAGGGTTAGGGTTAGGGTTCGGGTTAAGTTTCGGGTTAGGGTTAGGGTTAGGTTTCGGGTTAGGTTTCGGGTTCGGGTTAGGGTTAGGGTTAGGGTTAGGGTTCGGGTTAGGGTTAGGGTTAGGGTTAGGGGTTAGGTTTTAGGGTTAGGGTTCGGGTTAGGGTTAGGGTTAGGGTTCGGGTTAGGGTTCGGGTTAGGGTTAGGGTTAGGGTTCGGGGTAGGGTTAGGGTTAGGGTTAGGGTTAGGTTTAGGGTTAGGGTTAGGGTTAGGGTTAGGGTTCGGGTTAGGGTTAGGTTTAGGGTTTGGGTTATGGTTCGGGTTAGGGTTAGTGTTAGGGTTAGGGTCCGTGTTAGGGTTAGGGTTAGGGTTAGGGTTAAGGTTCGGGTTAGGGTTCGGGTTAAGTTTCGGGTTAGGGTTAGGGTTAGGGTTAGGGTTAGGGTTCGTGTTAGGGTTCGGGTTAGGGGTCGGGTTAGGGTTTGGGTTAGGGTAAGGGTTCGGGTTGGGTTTAGGGTTAGGGTTTGGGTTCGGGTTAGGGTTCGGGTTAGGGTTCGGTTTTGATTTAGGGTTCGGGTTAGTGTTCGGGTTAGTGTTGGGTTCGGGTTAGGGTTCGGGTTCGGGTTCGGTTTAGGGTTCGGGTTCGGGTTCGGATTTGGGTTAGGGTTCGGGTTCGGGTAAAGGTTCGGGTTCGGGTTAGGGTTAGGGTTTAGTGTTCAGGTTAGGGTTAGGGTTCGGTTTCGGGTAAGGGTTAGGGTTAGGGTTAGGTTTAGGGTTCGGTTTAGGGTTCGGTTTAGGGTTAGGGTTAGGGTTCGGTTTAGGGTTCGGGTTAGTGTTCGGGTTAGGGTTCGGGTTAGGGTTTGGGTTAGGGTTCGCGTTAGGTTTCGGGTTAGGGTTAGGTTTCGGGTTTAGGTTCGGGTTAGGGTTCGGGTTAGGTTTAGGGTTAGGATTCGCGTTAGGGTTCGGTTTCGGGTTAGGGTTAGGGTTAGGGTTCGGTTTAGGGTTAGGTTTAGGGTTAGGGTTAGGGTTAGGGTTCGGGTCAGGGTTCGGGTTAGGGTTAGTGTTCGGGTTAGTGTTGGGTTCGGGTTAGGTTTCGGGTTAGGTTTCGGGTTAGGGTTAGGGTTCGGGTTAGGGTTAGGGTTCGGGTTAGGATTAGGGTTAGGGTTAGGTTTAGGGTTAGGGTTAGGGTTAGGGTTCGGGTTAGGGTTAGGGTTAGGGTTAGGGTTCGGGTTAGGGTTAGGGTAGTATTCGGGTTAGGGTTAGGGTTCGGGTTAGGGTTCGGGTTAGGGTTCGGGTTAGGTTTCGGGTTAGGGTTAGGGTTCGGGTTCGGGTTCGGGTTAGGGTTCGGTTTAGGGTTAGGTTTAGGATTCGCGTTAGGTTTCGGGTTCGGGTTCGGGTTAGGGTTAGGGTTAGGGTTCGGGTTAGGGTTAGGTTTACGGTTAGGGTTAGGGTTAGGGTTCGGGTTAGGGTTCGGGTTAGGGTTAGTGTTCGGGTTAGTGTTGGGTTCGGGTTAAGTTTCGGGTTAGGGTTCGGGTTAGTGTTAGGGTTCGTGTTAGGGTTAGGGTTCGGTTTAGGGTTAGGGTTAGGTTTCGGGTTAGGGTTAGGGTTGGGGTTAGGGTTAGGGGTTAGGGTTTAGGGTTAGGGTTCGGGTTAGGGTTCGGGTTAGGGTTCGGGTTAGGGTTAGGGTTCGGGTTAGGGTTGGGTTCGGGTTAGGTTTCGGGTTAGGGTTAGGGTTCGGGTTCGGTTTAGGGTTAGGGTTCGGGTTAGGATTAGTGTTAGGGTTCGGTTTAGGGTTAGGGTTCGGTTTAGGGTTAGGGTTAGGGTTTAGGTTAGGGTTAGGGTTAGGGTTCGTGTTAGGGTTCGGGGTAGGTGTCGGTTTAGGGTTAGGTTTAGGGTTCGGGTTAGGGTTAGGTTTAGAGTTAGGGTTCGGGTTAGGGTTAGGGTTCGGGTTAGGGTTAGGTTTAGGGTTCGGGTTCGGGTTAGGGTTAGGGTTGGGGTTCGGTTTAGGGTTCCGGTTAGGGTTCGGGTTAGGGTTAGGGTTAGGGTTAGGGTTCGGGTTCGGGGTTAGAGTTAGGGTTAGGGTTCGGGTTAGGGTTCGGGGTAGGGTTAGGATACGGGTAAGGGGTTAGGGTTTGGGTTCGGGTTAGGGTTAGGGTTAGTGTTCAGTTTAGGGTTAGGGTTAGGGTTCGGGTTAGGGTTCGGATTATGGGTCGGGTTAGGGTTAGCGTTCGGGTTAGGGTTAGGTTTAGGGTTAAGGTTAGGGTTCGGGTTAGGGTTAGGGTTAGGGTTAGGTTTAGGGTTCGTGTTAGGGTTCGGGTTAGTGGTCGGGTTAGGGTTAGTGTTAGGGTAAGGGTTCGGGTTCTGGTTAGGGTTAGGGTGTGGGTTCGGGTTAGGGTTAGGTTTAGGGTTAGGGTTAGGGTTAGGGTTCAGGTTAGGGTTCGGGTAGGGTTTAGTGTTCGGGTTAGTGTTGGGTTCGGGTTAGGTTTCGGGTTAGGGTTAGGGTTCGGGTTCGGGTTCGGGTTAGGATTCGGGTTAGGGTTAGGGTTAGGATACGCGTTAGGGTTCGGGTTCGGGTTCGGGTTATGGTTAGGGTTAGGGTTAGGGTTCGGTTTAGGGTTCGGGTTAGGGTTCGGGTTAGGGTTCGGGTTAGGGTTCGCGTTAGGTTTCGGGTTAGGGTTAGGGTTCGGTTTCGGGTTCGGGTTAGGGTTCGGGTTAGGGTTAGGGTTAGGATACGCGTTAGGGTTCGGGTTCGGGTTAGGGTTAGGGTTAGGGTTCGGGTTAGGGTTAGGTTTAGGGTTAGGGTTAGGGTTCGGGTTAGGGTTCGGGTTAGGGTTAGTGTTCGGGTTAGTGTTGGGTTCGGGTTAGGTTTCGGGTTAGGTTTCGGGTTAGGGTTAGGGATAGGGTTAGGTTTCGGGTTAGGGTTCGGGTTCGGGTTAGGGTTAGGTTTCGTTTTAGGGTTAGGTTTAGGGTTCGGGATTGTTAGGTTTAGGGTTCGGGTTAGTGTTCAGTTTAGAGTTAGGGTTAGGGTTCGGGTTAGGGTTCGGATTAGGGGTCGGGTTAGGGTTAACGTTCGGGTTAGGGTTAGGGTTAGGTTTAGGGTTAAGGTTAGGGTTCGGGTTGGGTTAGGGTTAGGGTTAGGTTTAGGGTTCATGTTAGGGTTCGGGTTAGTTGTCGGGTTAGGGTTAGTGTTAGGGTAAGGGTTCGGGTTCTGGTTAGGGTTAGGGTGTGGTTTCGGGTTAGGGTTAGGTTTAGGGTTAGGGTTAGGGTTAGGGTTCGGGTTAGGGTTCGGGTTAGGTTTAGTGTTCGGGTTAGTGTTGGGTTCGGGTTAGGTTTCGGGTTAGGGTTCGCGTTAGGTTTCGGGTTAGGGTTAGGGTTCGGGTTCGGGTTCGGGTTAGGGTTCGGGTTAGGGTTAGGGTTAGGGTTAGGGTTCGGTTTAGGGTTCGGGTTAGGGTTCGGGTTAGGGTTCGGTTTAGGGTTGGGGTTAGGGTTCGCGTTAGGTTTCGGGTTAGGGTTAGGGTTCGGGTTCGGGTTCGGGTTAGGGTTCGGGTTAGGGTTAGGGTTAGGATACGCGTTAGGGTTCGGGTTCCGGTTAGGGTTAGGGTTAGGGTTCGGGTTAGGGTTAGGTTTAGGGTTAGGTTTAGGGTTAGGGTTCGGGTTAGGGTTCGGTTTAGGGTTAGTGTTCGGGTTAGTGTTGGGTTCGGGTTAGGTTTCGGGTTAGGTTTCGGGTTAGGTTTCGGGTTAGGGTTAGGGTTAGGGTTAGGTTTCGGGTTAGGGTTCGGGTTAGGGTTAGGGTTAGGGATCGGGTTCGGGTTCGGGTTAGGGTTAGGGTTCGTTTTAGGGTTAGGTTTAGGGTTCGGGATTGTTAGGTTTAGGGTTCGGGTTAGGGTTAGGGTTCGGTTTCGGGGTTATGGTTAGGGTTATGGTTCGGGTTAGGATTATGGTTAGGGTTAGGGTTCGGGTGAGGGTTAGTGTTCGGGTTAGGGTTAGGGTTAGAGTTAGGGTTCGGGTTAGGGTTAGGGTTCGTGTTCGGGTTAGGGCTAGGGTTCGGGTTCGGGTTAGGGTTAGGGTTAGGGTTCGGGTTAGGATTATGGTTAGGGTTAGGTTTCGGGTGAGGGTTAGTGTTCGGGTTAGGTTAAGGGTTAGGATTAGTGTTCGGGTTAGGGTTAGGGTTCATGTTCGGGTTAGGGCTAGGGTTCGGGTTCGGGTTAGGGTTCGGTTTAGGGTTCGGGTTAGGGTTCGGATTAGGGTTAGGGTTAGGGTTAGGGTACGGGTTCGGGTTCGGGTTAGGGGTTAGGTTTCGGGTTAGGGTTAGGGTTAGGGTTCTGGTCAGGGTTCAGTTTAGGGTTAGGGTTAGGGTTAGGGTTCGGGTTAGGTTTCGGGTTCGGGTTAGGGTTAGGTGTTAATGTTCAGGTTAGGGTTCTGGTCAGGGTTCAGTTTAGGGTTCGGGTTAGTGTTAGGGTTAGGGTTAGGGTTAGGGTTAGGGTTAGGGTTAGGGTTAGGTTTAGGGTTCTGGTTACGGTTAGGTTTCGGGTTGGGGTTAGTGTTAGGGTTCGGGTTATGTTTAGGGTTAGGGTTCGGGTTAGGTTTACGTTTCGGGTTAGGGTTAGGTTTAGGGTTCGGGTTAGGGTTAGGGTTCGGGTTAGGGTTGGGTTCGGGTTAGGTTTCGGGTTAGGGTTAGGGTTCGGGTTCGGTTTAGGGTTAGGGTTCGGGTTAGGGTTAGGGTTAGGGTTAGGGTTCGGGTTAGGGTTCGGGTTAGGGTTCGGGTTAGAGTTAGGTTTAGGTTTAGGGTTAGGGTTCGTGTTAGGGTTCGGGTTAGGGGTCGGGTTAGGGTTAGGGTTAGGGTTCGGGTTAGGGTTAGGGTTAGGGTTAGGGTTCGGGTTAGGGTAAGGGTTCAGGTTAGGGTTCGGGTTAGGGTTAGAATTCGGTTAAGGGATTAGGGTTCGGGATCGGGTTAGGGTTAGGGTGAGGGTTCCCGTTAGGGTTAGGGTTAGGGTTCGGGTTCGGGTTAGGGTTAGGGTTATGGTTAGGTTTCGGGGTAAGGTTCCGTTTTGGGTTAGGGTTCGGGTTCGGGTAAAGTTTCGGGTTCGGGTTAGGGTTAGGGGTTAGTGTTCAGGTTAGGGTTAGGGTTCGGGTTCGGGTAAGGGTTAGGGTTAGGGTTAGGGTTAGGGTTCGGTTTAGGGTTTGGTTTAGGGTTAGGGTTAGGGTTCGGTTTAGGGTTCGGGTTAGTGTTCGTGTTAGGGTTCGGGTTAGGGTTCGGGTTAGGGTTCGCGTTAGGTTTCGGGTTAGGATTAGGTTTCGGGTTCAGGTTCGGGTTAGGGTTCGGGTTAGGGTTAGGGTTAGGATTCGCGTTAGGGTTCGGGTTCGGGTTAGGGTTAGGTTTAGGGTTCGGTTTAGGGTTAGGTTTAGGGTTAGGGTTAGCGTTAGGGTTCGGGTCAGGGTTCGGGTTAGGGTTAGTGTTCGGGTTAGTGTTCGGTTCGGGTTAGGTTTCGGGTTAGGTTTCGGGTTAGGGTTAGGGTTCGGGTTAGGGTTAGGGTTCGGGTTAGGATTAGGGTTAGGGTTCGGGTTAGGGTTAGGGTTGGGGTTAGGGTTAGGGGTTAGGGTTAGGGTTAGGGTTATGGTTAGGGTTAGGGTTAGGGTTCGGGTTAGGGTTAGGGTTAGGTTTAGGGTTCGTGTTAGGGTTAGGGTAGGATTCGGGTTAGGGTTAGGGTTCGGGTTAGGGTTCGGGTTAGGGTTCGGGTTAGGTTTCGGGTTAGGGTTAGGGTTCGGGTTCGGGTTCGGGTTAGGGGTCGGGTTAGGGTTAGGTTTAGGATTCGCGTTAGGGTTCGGGTTCGGGTTCGGGTTAGGGTTCGGGTTAGGGTTCGGTTTAGGTTTAGGGTTCGGGTTAGGGTTCGGGTTAGTGTTCGGGTTAGGGTTCGGGTTCGGGTTCGGGTTAGGGATCGGGTTCGGGTTCGGGTTTGGGTAAAGGTTCGGGTTCGGGATAGGGTTAGGGGTTAGGGTTAGGGTTAGGTTTCGGGTTAGGGTTCGGGTTATGGTTAGGGTTAGGGTTAGTGTTAGGGTTAGGGTTAGGGTTTGGGTAAGGGTTCGGGTTAGGGTTAGGGTTAGGGTGTGGGTTCGGGTTAGGGTTCGGGTTAGGGTTCGGGTTAGGCTTAGGGTTAGGGTTCGGGATCGGTGTTAGGGTTAGGTTTAGGGTTCGGGTTAGGGTTCGGGTTAGGTTTACGATTCGGGTAAGGGCTTAGTGTTCGGGTTCGGGTTAGGGTTAGGGTTAGGGTTCCGGTTAGGGTTAGGGTTAGGGTTCGGGTTAGGTTTAGGGTTAGGGTTAGGGTTAGGGTTTGGGTTCGGGTTAGGGTTAGGGTTCGGTTTAGGGTTCGGGTTAGGGTTCAGGTTAGGGTTAGGGTTAGGGTTCGGGTTAGGATTATGATTAGGGTTATGGTTCGGGTGAGGGTTAGTGTTCGGGTTAGGGTTAGGGTTAGGGTTAGGGTTAGGGTTCGGGACGGTTAGGTTTAGGGTTCGGGTTAGTGTTAGGGTTCGGTTTCGGGGTTAGGGTTAGTGTTAGGTTTCGGGTTAGGATTTTGGTTAGGGTTAGGGTTCGGGTGAGGGTTAGTGTTCGGGTTAGGGTTAGGGTTAGGGTTAGGGTTCGGGTTAGGGTTAGGGTTCGTGATCGGTTTAGGGCTAGGGTCGGGTTCGGGTTAGGGTTAGGGTTAGGGTTCGGGTTAGGATTATGGTTAGGGTTAGGGTTCGGGTGAGGGTTAGTGTTCGGGTTAGGGTTAGGGTTAGGGTTAGATTTCGGGTTAGGGTTAGGGTTCGTTTTCGGGTTAGGGTTAGGGTTCGGGTTAGGGATAGGGTTAGGGTTTGGGTTAGGGTTCGGGTTAGGGTTAGGGTTAAGGTTAGGGTTCGGGTTAGGGTTCGGGTTAGGGTTCGGGTTAGGGTTAGGGTTCGGGTTAGGGTTAGGGTTAGGGTTCGGGTTAGGGTTAGGGTTAGGGTTAGGGTTAGGGTTCGGGTTAGGTTTAGGGTTAGGGTTCGGATTCGGCGTCGGGTTAGGTTTATGGTTATGGTTAGGGTTCGTGTTAGGGTTCGGGTTAGGGGTCGGGTTAGGGTTAGGGTTAGGGTAAGGGTTCGTGTTCGGGTTAGTGTTAGGGTTTGGGTTTGGGTTAGGGTTCGGGTTAGGGTTCGGTTTAGGTTTAGGGTTCGGGTTAGGGTTCGGGTTAGTGTTCGGGTTAGGGTTCGGATTCGGGTTCGGATTAGGGATCGGCTTCGGGTTCGGGTTTGGGTTAGGGTTCGGGTTCGGGTAAAGGTTCGGGTTCGGGATAGGGTTAGGGGTTAGTGTTCAGGTTAGGGTTAGGGTTAGGTTTCGGGTTAGGGTTCGGGTTATGGTTAGGGTTAGGGTTAGTGTTAGGGTTAGGGTTAGGGTTTGGGTAAGGGTTCGGGTTAGGGTTAGGGTTAGGGTTCGGTTTAGGGTTCGGGTTAGGGTTTGGGTTAGGTTTCGGTTTAGGGTTCGGGTTAGGGTTCGCGTTAGGGTTCGGGTTAGGCATAGGGTTAGGGTTAGGGTTAGGTTTAGGGTTCGTGTTAGGGTTCGGGTTAGGGGTCGGGTTAGGGTGAGGGTTAGGGTAAGGGTTCGGGTTCGGGTTAGGGTTAGGGTGTGGGTTCGGGTTAGGGTTCGGGTTAGGGTTCGGGTTAGGCTTAGGGTTAGGGTTCGGGATCGGTGTTAGGGTTAGGTTTAGGGTTCGGGTTAGGGTTCGGGTTAGGTTTACGATTCGGGTAAGGGCTTAGTGTTCGGGTTCGGGTTAGGGTTATGGTTAGGGTTCCGGTTAGGGTTAGGGTTAGGGTTCGGGTTAGGTTTAGGGTTAGGGTTAGGGTTAGGGTTGGGGTTCGGGTTAGGGTTAGGGTTAGGGTTCGGATTAGTGTTCGGGTTAGGGTTAGGTTTAGGGTTCGGGTTAGGATTATGATTAGGGTTATGGTTCGGGTGAGGGTTAGTGTTCGGGTTAGGGTTAGGGTTAGGGTTAGGGTTCGGGACGGTTAGGTTTGGGTTCGGGTTATGGTTAGGGTTCGGTTTCGGGGTTAGGGTTAGGGTTAGGTTTCGGGTTAGGATTTTGGTTAGGGTTAGGGTTCGGGTGAGGGTTAGTGTTCGGGTTAGGGTTAGGGTTAGGGTTAGGGTTCGGGTTAGGGTTAGGGTTCGTGTTCGGTTTAGGGCTAGGGTTCGGGTTCGGGTTAGGGTTAGGGTTAGGGTTCGGGTTAGGATTATGGTTAGGGTTAGGGTTCGGGTTAGGGTTCGGGTTAGGGTTCGGGTTAGCGTTACGGTTAGGGTTAGGGTACGGGTTCGGGTTCGGGTTAGGGGTTAGGTTTCGTGTTAGGGTTAGGGTTAGGGTTCTGGTCAGGGTTCAGGTTAGGGTTAGGGTTAGGGTTAGGGTTCGGGTTAGGTTTCGGGTTCGGGTTAGTGTTAGGTGTTAATGTTCAGGTAAGGGTTAGGGTTAGGGTTCGGGTTAGGGTTCGGGTTAGGGTTAGGGTTAGGGTTAGGGTTAGGGTTAGGGTTATGGTTAGGGTTAGGTTTAGGGTTCTGGTTACGGTTAGGTTTCTGGTTGGGGTTAGTGTTAGGGTTCGGGTTATGTTTAGGGTTAGGGTTCAGGTTAGGTTTACGTTACGGGTTAGGGTTAGGGTTAGCGTTCGGGTTAGGGTTAGGGTTCGGGTTAGGGTTGGGTTCGGGTTAGGTTTCGGGTTAGGGTTAGGGTTCGGGTTCGGTTTAGGTTTAGGGTTCGGTTTAGGGTTAGGGTTAGAGTTAGGGTTCGGGTTCGGGTTAGGGTTCGTGTTCGGTTTAGGGCTAGGGTTCGGGTTCGGGTTAGGGTTAGGGTTAGGGTTCGGGTAAGGATTATGGTTAGGGTTAGGGTTCGGGTTAGGGTTCGGTTTAGGGTTCGGGTTAGGGTTACGGTTAGGGTTAGGGTACGGGTTCGGGTTCGGGTTAGGGGTTAGGTTTCGTGTTAGGTTTAGGGTTCTGGTCAGGGTTCAGGTTAGGGTTAGGGTTAGGGTTAGGGTTCGGGTTAGGTTTCGGGTTCGGGTTAGGGTTAGGTGTTAATGTTCAGGTAAGGGTTAGGGTTAGGGTTCGGGTTAGGGTTCGGGTTAGGTTTAGGGTTAGGGTTAGGGTTAGGGTTAGGGTTATGGTTAGGGTTAGGTTTAGGGTTCTGGTTACGGTTAGGTTTCGGGTTGGGGTTAGTGTTAGGGTTCGGGTTATGTTTAGGGTTAGGGTTCGGGTTAGGTTTACGTTACGGGTTAGGGTTAGGGTTAGCGTTCGGGTTAGGGTTAGGGTTCGGGTTAGGGTTGGGTTCGGGTTAGGTTTCGGGTTAGGGTTAGGGTTCGGGTTCGGTTTAGGTTTAGGGTTCGGTTTAGGGTTAGGGTTAGAGTTAGGGTTCGGGTTAGGGTTCGGGTTAGGGTTCGGGTTAGAGTTAGGGTTAGGTTTAGGATTAGGGTTCGTGTTAGGGTTCGGGTTAGGGGTCGGGTTAGGGTTAGGTTTAGGGTTCGGGTTAGGGTTAGGGTTAGGATTAGGGTTCGGGTTAGGGTAAGGGTTCAGGTTAGGGTTCGGGTTAGGGTTAGGATTCGGTTAAGGGATTAGGGTTCGGGATCGGGTTAGGGTTAGGGTTAGGGTTCCCGTTAGGGTTAGGTTTAGGGTTCGGGTTCGGGTTAGGGTTTGGGTTCGGGTTAGGGTTCGGGTTAGTGTTAGGGTTAGGGTTCGAGTTAGCGTTAGGGTTAGGGTTCGGGTTAGGGTTCGGGTTAGGGTTAGGGTTAGGGTTAGGGTTCGGGTTAGGGTTAGTGTTAAGGTTAGGGTTCGGGTTAGGGTTCGGGTTAGGGTTCGGGTTAGAGTTAGGGTTCGGGTTAGGGTTAGGGTTCGGGTTAGGGTTAGGGTTAGGGTTCGGATTAGGGTTAGGGTTAGGGTTAGGGTTAGGGTTAGGTTTCGGGTTAGGTTTAGGGTTAGGGTTCGGATTCAGGTTCGGGTTAGCTTTAGGGTACTGGTTCGAGTTAGGGTTAGGGTTCGGGTTTGGGTTAGGGTTCGGGTTAGGGTTAGGGTTAGGGTTCGGGTTAGTGTTAGGGTTAGGGTTAGGGTTAGGTTTAGGGTTCGGGTTAGGGTTAGGGTTAGGGTTAGGGTTCGGTTTAGGGTTAGGGTTAGGATTCGGGTTAGGGTTAGGGTTAGGGTTAGGGTTATGGTTCGGGTTAGGGTTCGGGTTAAGGTTCGGGTTAGGGTTAGGTTTAGGGTTAGGGTTCGTGTTAGGGTTCGGGTTAGGGGTCGGGTTAGGGTTAGGGTTAGGGTAAGGGTTCGTGTTCGGGTTAGGGTTAGGGTTTGGGTTCGGGTTAGGGTTCGGGTTAGGGTTCGGTTTAGGTTACGGTTCGGTTTAGGGTTCGGGTTAGGGTTCGTGTTAGGGTTCAGGTTCGGGTTCGGGTTAGGGTTCGGGTTCGGGTTCGGGTTTGGGTTAGGGTTCGGGTTCGGGTAAAGTTTCGGGTTCGGGTTAGGGTTAGGGGTTAGTGTTCAGGTTAGGGTTAGGGTTAGGTTTCGGGTTAGGGTTCGGGTTAGGGTTAGGGTTAGGGTTAGGGTTAGGGTTAGGGTTCGGGTAATGTTTCGGGTTAGGGTTAGGGTTTAGGGTTCGGTTTAGGGTTCGGGTTAGGGTTCGGGTTAGGGTTCTGTTTAGGTTTCGGGTTAGGGTTCGCGTTAGGGTTCGGGTTAGGGTTAGGGTTAGGGTTAGGTTTAGGTTTCGTGTTAGGGTTCGGGTTAGGGGTCGGGTTAGGGTTAGGGTTAGGGTAAGGGTTCGGGTTCGGGTTAGGGTTAGGGTGTGGGTTCGTGTTAGGGTTCGGTTTAGGGTTCGGGTTAGGTTTAGTGTTCGGGTTCGGTGTTAGGGTTAGGTTTAGGGTTCGGGTTAGGGTTCGGGTTAGGGTTACGATTCGGGTAAGGGCTTAGTGTTCGGGTTCGGGTTAGGGTTAGGGTTAGGGTTCCGGTTAGGTTTAGGGTTAGGGTTAGGGTTAGGGTTAGGGTTCAGGTTAGGGTTAGGGTTAGGGTTTGGGTTAGGGTTCGGGTTAGGGTTAGGGTTAGGGTTAGGGTTAGGGTTAGGGTTCAGGTTAGGGTTAGGTTTAGGGTTAGGGTTAGGGTTCGGGTTAGGTTTCGGGTTAGGGTTAGCGTTCGGGTTAGGGTTAGGGTTAGGTTTAGGGTTAAGGTTAGGGTTCGGTTTAGGGTTAGGGTTATGCTTAGGTATAGGTTTCGGGTTAGGGATAGTGTTATGATTTGGGTTCGGGTTCGGGGTATCGTTAGGTTTCGGGTTCGGGTTAGGGTACGGGTTCGGGTTCGGGTTAGTGGTTAGGGTTTGGGTTAGTGTTAGGGTTCGGGTTAGGGTTAGGGTTAGGGTTAGGGTTCGGGTTATGTTTTGGGTTAGGTTTAGGGTTAGGGTTCGGGTTAGGGTTAGGGTTAGGGTTCGGGTTAAGTTTCGGGTTAGGGTTAGGGTTAGGTTTCGGGTTACGTTTCGGGTTCGGGTTAGGGTTAGGGTTAGGGTTAGGGTTCGGGTTAGGGTGAGGGTTAGGGTTAGGGGTTAGGGTTTAGGGTTAGGGTTCGGGTTAGGGTTAGGGTTAGGGTTCGGGTTAGGGTTCGGGTTAGGGTTAGGGTTAGGGTTCGGGTTAGGGTTAGGGTTAGGGTTAGGGTTAGGTTTAGGGTTAGGGTTAGGGTTAGGGTTCGGGTTAGGGTTAGGTTTAGGGTTCGGGTTATGGTTCGGGTTAGGGTTAGTGTTAGGGTTAGGGTCCGTGTTAGGGTTAGGGTTAGGGTTAGGGTTAGGGTTCGGGTTAGGGTTCGGGTTAAGTTTCGGGTTAGGGTTAGGGTTAGGGTTAGGGTTAGGGTTCGTGTTAGGGTTCGGGTTAGGGGTCGGGTTAGGGTTAGGGTTAGGGTAAGGGTTCGGGATGGGTTTAGGGTTAGGGTTTGGGTTCGGGTTAGGGTTCGGGTTAGGGTTCGGTTTTGATTTAGGGTTCGGGTTAGTGTTCGGGTTAGTGTTGGGTTCGGGTTAGGGTTCGGGTTCGGTTTCGGGTTAGGGTTCGGGTTCGGGTTCGGATTTGGGTTAGGGTTCGGGTTCGGGTAAAGGTTCGGGTTCGGGTTAGGGTTAGGGGTTAGTGTTCAGGTTAGGGTTAGGGTTCGGGTTCGGGTAAGGGTTAGGGTTAGGGTTAGGGTTAGGGTTCGGTTTAGGGTTCGGTTTAGGGTTAGGGTTAGGGTTCGGTTTAGGGTTCGGGTTAGTGTTCGGGTTAGGGTTCGGGTTAGGGTTCGGGTTAGGGTTCGCGTTAGGTTTCGGGTTAGGGTTAGGTTTCGGGTTCAGGTTCGGGTTAGGGTTCGGGTTAGGGTTAGGGTTAGGATTCGCGTTAGGGTTCGGGTTCGGGTTAGGGTTAGGTTTAGGGTTCGGTTTAGGGTTAGGTTTAGGGTTAGGGTTAGCGTTAGGTTTCGGGTCAGGGTTCGGGTTAGGGTTAGTGTTCGGGTTAGTGTTCGGTTCGGGTTAGGTTTCGGGTTAGGTTTCGGGTTAGGGTTAGGGTTCGGGTTAGGGTTAGGGTTCGGGTTAGGATTAGGGTTAGGGTTCGGGTTAGGGTTAGGGTTGGGGTTAGGGTTAGGGGTTAGGGTTCAGGTTAGGTTTAGGGTTAGGGTTAGGGTTAGGGTTCGGGTTAGGGTTAGGGTTAGGTTTAGGGTTCGGGTTAGGGTTAGGGTAGGATTCGGGTTAGGGTTAGGGTTCGGGTTAGGGTTCGGGTTAGGGTTCGGGTTAGGTTTCGGGTTAGGGTTAGGGTTCGGGTTCGGGTTCGGGTTAGGTTTCGGGTTAGGGTTAGGTTTAGGATTCGCGTTAGGGTTCGGGTTCGGGTTCGGGTTAGGGTTAGGGTTAGGGTTCGGGTTAGGGTTAGGTTTACGGTTAGGGTTAGGGTTAGGGTTCGGGTTAGGGTTCGGGTTAGGGTTAGTGTTCGGGTTAGTGTTGGGTTCGGGTTAAGTTTCGGGTTAGGGTTCGGGTTAGGGTTAGGGTTCGGGTTAGGGTTAGGGTTCGGTTTAGGGTTAGGGTTAGGGTTCGGGTTAGGGTTAGGGTTGGGGTTAGGGTTAGGGGTTAGGGTTTAGGGTTAGGGTTCGGGTTAGGGTTAGGGTTAGGGTTCGGGTTAGGGTTAGGGTTCGGGTTAGGGGTCGGGTAAGGGTTAGTGTTAGGGTTAGGTTTCGGGTTAGTGTTAGGGTTAGGGTTAGGGTTAGGTTTCGGGTTAGGGTTCGGTTTAAGGTTCGGGTTAGGTTTAGGATTAGGGTTAGGGTTAGGGTTCGTGTTAGGGTTCGGGTTAAGGGTCAGGTTAGGGTTAGGTTTAAGATAAGGGTTCGGGTTCGGGTTAGGGTTAGGGTGTGGGTTCGGGTTAGGGTTCGGGTTAGGGTTCCGGTTAGGTTTAGCGTTAGGGATAATGTTCGGGTTCGGGGTTAGGGTTAGGTTTAGGGTTCTGGTTAGGGATAGGGTTATGGTTTGGGTTCGGGTTCGGTGTATCGTTAGGGTTCGGGTTCGGGTTAGGGTACGGGTTCGGGTTCGGGTTAGGGTTAGGTTTGTGTTCGGGTTAGGGTTCGGGTTAGGGTTCGGTTTAGGTTTAGGGTTCGGGTTAGGATTCGGGTTAGGGTTCGGGTTAGGGTTCGGGTTCGGATTCGTGTTAGGGTTCGGGTCGGGTTCGGGTTTGGGTTAGGGTTCGGGTTCGGGTAAAGGTTCGGGTTCGGGTTAGGGTTAGGTGTTACTGTTCAGGTTAGGGTTAGGGTTAGGGTTCGGGTTAGGGTTCGGGTTAGGGTTAGGTTTAGGGTAAGGGTTAGGGTTAGGGTTAGGGTTCGGGTTAGGGTTAGGGTTAGGGTTAGGTTTAGGGTTCGATTAGGGTTAGTGTTAGGGTTAGGGTTCGGGTTAGGGTTAGGGTTAGGGTTAGGGTTAGTGTTAGGGTTCGGGTTCGGGTTAGGGTTCGGGTTAGGTTTCGGGTTAGTGTTCGGGTTCGGGTTCGGGTTAGGGTTCGGGTTCGGGTTCGGGTTTGCTTTAGGGTTCGGGTTCGGGTAAAGGTTCGGGTTCGTGTTAGGGTTAGGGGTTACTGTTCAGGTTAGGATTATGGTTAGGGTTCGGGTTAGGGTTCGTGTTAGGGTTAGGGTTCGGGTTAGGGTTCGGGTTAGGTTTAGGGTTAGGTTTAGGGTTCGAGTTAGGGTTAGGGTAGGATTCGGGTTAGGGTTAGGGTTCCGGTTAGGGTTAGGGTTCGGGTTAGGGTTAGGGTTAGGGTTCGGGGTATGGTTAGGGTTAGGGTTCGGGTTAGGGTTAGGGTTAGGTTTAGGGTTCGGATTAGGGTTCGGGTTAGGGTTCGGGTTAGGATTCGGGTTAGGATTAGGGTTAGGGTTCGGGTTAGGGTTAGGGTTAGGGTTAGGTTTAGGTTTAGGGATCGGGTGAGTGTTAGGGTTAGGGTTAGGGTTAGTGTTCGGGTTAGGGTTAGGTTTTAGGGTTAGGGTTAGGGTTCGGGTTAGGGTTAGGTTTAGGGTTAGGGTTAGGGTTCGGGTTAGGGTTCGGGTTAGGGTTAGCGTTCGGGTTAGGGTTAGGGTTAGGTTTAGGGTTAAGGTTAGGGTTTGGGTTAGGGTTAGGGTTATGGTTAGGTATAGGTTTCGGGTTAGGGATAGGGTTATGATTTGGGTTAGGGTTCGGGGTATCGTTAGGTTTCGGGTTCGGATTAGGGTACGGGTTCGGGTTCGGGTTAGTGGTTAGGGTTTGGGTTAGGGTTAGGTTTCGGGTTAGGTTTTGGGTTAGGTTTAGGGTTAGGGTTCGGGTTAGGGTTAGGGTTAGGGTTCGGGTTAAGTTTCGGGTTAGGGTTAGAGTTAGGTTTCGGGTTACGTTTCGGGTTGGGGTTAGGGTTAGGGTTAGGGTTCGGGTTAGTGGTTAGGGTTTGGGTTAGGGTTAGGGTTCGGGTTAGGGTTAGGGTTAGGGTTAGGGTTCGGGTTAGGGTTCGGGTTAGGTTTAGGGTTAGGGTTCGGGTTAGGGTTAGGGTTAGGGTTAGGTTTAGGGTTAGGGTTAGGGTTAGGGTTCGGGTTAGGGTTAGGTTGAGGGTTCGGGTTATGGTTCGGGTTAGGGTTAGTGTTAGGGTTAGGGTCCGTGTTAGGGTTAGGGTTAGGGTTAGGGTTAGGGTTAGGGTTCGGGTTAGGGTTCGGGTTAAGGTTCGGGTTAGGGTTAGGGTTAGGGTTAGGGTTCGTGTTAGGGTTCGGGTTAGAGGTCGGGTTAGGGTTAGGGTAAGGGTTCGGTTTCGGGTTAGGGTTAGGGTTTGGGTTCGGGTTAGGGTTCGGGTTAGGGTTCGGTTTTGATTTAGGGTTCGGGTTAGTGTTCGGGTTAGTGTTGGGTTCGGGTTAGGGTTCGGGTTCGGGTTCGGGTTCGGGTTCGGGTTCGGATTTCGGTTTGGGTTCGGGTTCGGGTAAAGGTTCGGGTTCGGGTTAGGGTTAGGGGTTAGTGTTCAGGTTAGGGTTAGGGTTCGGGTTCGGGTAAGGGTTAGGGTTAGGGTTAGGGTTAGGGTTCGGGTTAGGGTTCGGTTTAGGGTTAGGTTTAGGGTTCGGTTTAGGGTTCGGGTTAGTGTTTGGGTTAGGGTTCGGGTTAGGGTTCGGGTTAGGGTTCGCGTTAGGTTTCGGGTTAGGGTTAGGTTTCGGGTTCAGGTTCGGGTTAGGGTTCGGGTTAGGGTTAGGGTTAGGATTCGCGTTAGGGTTCGGGTTCGGGTTAGGGATAGGGTTAGGGTTCGGTTTAGGGTTAGGTTTAGGGTTAGGGTTAGGGTTATGGTTCGGGTTAGGGTTCGGGTTAGGGTTAGTGTTCGGGTTAGTGTTGGGTTCGGGTTAGGTTTCGGGTTAGGTTTCGGGTTAGGGTTAGGGTTCGGGTTAGGGTTAGGGTTCGGGTTAGGATTAGGGTTAGGGTTCGGGTTAGGGTTAGGGTTAGGGTTAGGGTTAGGGGTTAGGGTTAGGGTTAGGTTTAGGGTTAGGGTTAGGGTTCGGGTTAGGGGTCGGGTAAGGGTTAGTGTTAGGGTTAGGTTTCGGGTTCGTGTTAGGGTTAGGGTTAGGGTTAGGGTTCCGGTTAGGGTTCGGTTTAAGGTTCGGGTTAGGTTTAAGGTTAGGGTTAGGTTTAGGGTTCGTGTTAGGGTTCGGGTTAAGGGTCAGGTTAGTGTTAGGGTTAGGGAAAGGGTTCGGGTTCGGGTTAGGGTTAGGGTGTGGGTTCGGGTTAGGGTTCGGGTTAGGGTTCCGGTTAGGTTTAGCGTTAGGGTTAATGTTCGGGTTCGGGGTTAGGGTTAGGTTTAGGGTTCTGGTTAGGGATAGGGTTATGGTTTGGGTTCGGGTTCGGTGTATCGTTAGGGTTCGGGTTCGGGTTAGGGTACGGGTTCGGGTTCGGGTTAGGGTTAGGGTTTGGGTTCGGGTTAGGGTTCGGGTTAGGGTTCGGTTTAGGTTTAGGGTTCGGGTTAGGATTCGGGTTAGGGTTCGGTTTAGGGTTCGTGTTCGGATTCGGTTTAGGGTTCGGGTTCGGGTTCGGGTTTGGGTTTGGGTTCGGGTTCGGGTAAAGGTTCGGGTTCGGGTTAGGGTTAGGGGTTACTGTTCAGGTTAGGGTTAGGGTTAGGGTTCGGGTTAGGGTTCGGGTTAGGGTTAGGGTTAGGGTTAGGGTTAGGTTTAGGGTTCGATTAGGGTTAGTGTTAGGGTTAGATTTCGGGTTAGGGTTAGGGTTAGGTTTAGGGTTAGTGTTAGGGTTAGG
Organism: Urocyon cinereoargenteus; assembly: GCA_032313775.1. Taxonomy (NCBI): domain Eukaryota; kingdom Metazoa; phylum Chordata; class Mammalia; order Carnivora; family Canidae; genus Urocyon; species Urocyon cinereoargenteus. The sequence goes on along the minus strand of JAVLSZ010000091.1, from coordinate 349,829 downwards.
GTTCGGGTTAGGGTTCGGGTTAGGGTTCGGGTTAGGGTTCGGGTTCGGGTTCGGGTTAGGGTTCGGGTTCGGGTTCGGGTTTGCGTTAGTGTTCGGGTTCGGGTAAAGGTTCGGGTTCGGGTTAGGGTTAGGGGTTACTGTTCAGGTTAGGGTTAGGGTTAGGGTTCGGGTTAGGGTTCGTGTTAGGGTTAGGGTTAGGGTTAGGATTAGGGTTAGGGTTCGGGTTAGGGTTCGGGTTAGGGTTAGTGTTCGGGTTAGTGTTGGGTTCGGGTTAGGTTTCGGGTTAGGGTTCGCGTTAGGTTTCGGGTTAGGGTTAGGGTTCGGGTTCGGGTTCGGGTTAGGGTTCGGGTTAGGGTACGGGTTAGTGTTCGGGTTAGTGTTGGGTGCGGGTTAGGGTTCGGGTTCGGGTTCGGGTTAGGGTTCGGGTTCGGGTTCGGATTTGGGTTAGGGTTCGGGTTCGGGTAAAGGTTCGGGTTCGAGTTAGGGTTAGGGGTTAGTGTTCAGGTTAGGGTTAGGGTTCGGGTTCGGGTAAGGTTTAGGGTAGGGTTAGGGTTAGGGTTCGGGTTAGGGTTCGGTTTAGGGTTAGGGTTAGGGTTCGGTTTAGGGTTCGGGTTAGTGTTCGGGTTAGGGTTCGGGTTAGGGTTCGGGTTAGGGTTCGCGTTAGGTTTCGGGTTAGGGTTAGGTTTCGGGTTCAGGTTCGGGTTAGGGTTCGGGTTAGGGTTAGGGTTAGGATTCGCGTTAGGGTTCGGGTTCGGGTTAGGGTTAGGGTTAGGGTTCGGTTTAGGGTTAGGTTTAGGGTTAGGGTTAGGGTTAGGGTTCGGGTTAGGGTTCGGGTTAGGGTTAGTGTTCGGGTTAGTGTTGGGTTCGGGTTAGGTTTCGGGTTAGGTTTCGGGTTAGGGTTAGGGTTCGGGTTAGGGTTAGGGTTCGGGTTAGGATTAGGGTTAGGGTTCGGGTTAGGGTTAGGGTTAGGGTTAGGGTTAGGTTTAGTGTTAGGGTTAGGGTTAGGGTTCGGGTTAGGGTTAGGGTTAGGGTTAGGGTTCGGGTTAGGGTTAGGGTAGTATTCGGGTTAGGGTTAGGGTTCGGGTTAGGGTTAGGGTTCGGGTTAGGTTTAGGGTTAGGTTTCGGGGTAGGGTTAGGGTTAGGGTTCGGGTTAGGGTTAGGGTTAGGTTTAGGTTTCGGGTTAGGGTTGGGGTTAGGGTTAGGGTTAGGGTTAGGGTTAGGGTTCGGGGTAGGGTTCGGGTTAGGGTTCGGGTTAGGGTTCGCGTTAGGTTTCGGGTTAGGGTTAGGGTTCGGGTTCGGGTTCGGGTTAGGGTTCGGGTTAGGGTTAGGGTTAGGATTCGCGTTAGGGTTCGGGTTCGGGTTAGGGTTAGGGTTAGGGTTCGGGTTAGGGTTAGGTTTAGGGTTAGGGTTAGGTTTAGGGTTCGGGTTAGGGTTCGGGTTAGGGTTAGTGTTCGGGTTAGTGTTGGGTTCGAGTTAAGTTTCGGGTTAGGGTTCGGGTTAGGGTTAGGGTTCGGGTTAGGGTTAGGGTTAGGGTTAGGGTTAGGGTTCGGTTTAGGGTTCGGTTTAGGGTTAGGGTTAGGGTTCGGTTTAGGTTTCGGGTTAGTGTTCGGGTTAGGGTTCGGGTTAGGGTTCGGGTTAGGGTTCGCGTTAGGTTTCGGGTTAGGGTTAGGTTTCGGGTTCAGGTTCGGGTTAGGTTTCGGGTTAGGGTTAGGGTTAGGATTCGCGTTAGGGTTCGGGTTCGGGTTAGGGTTAGGTTTAGGGTTCGATTTAGGGTTAGGTTTAGGGTTAGGGTTAGCCTTAGTGTTCGGGTCAGGGTTCGGGTTAGGGTTAGTGTTCGGGTTAGTGTTGGGTTCGGGTTAGGTTTCGGGTTAGGTTTCGGGTTAGGGTTAGGGTTCGGGTTAGGGTTAGGGTTCGGGTTAGGATTAGGGTTAGGGTTCGGGTTAGGGTTAAGGTTGGGGTTAGGGTTAGGGGTTAGGGTTAGGGTTAGGTTTAGGGTTAGGGTTAGGGTTAGGGTTCGGGTTAGGGTTAGGGTTAGGTTTAGGGTTCGGGTTAGGGTTAGGGTAGGATTCGGGTTAGGGTTAGGGTTCGGGTTAGGGTTCGGGTTAGGGTTCGGGTTAGGTTTCGGGTTAGGGTTAGGGTTCGGGTTCGGGTTCGGGTTAGGGTTCGGGTTAGGGTTAGGTTTAGGATTCGCGTTAGGGTTCGGGTTCGGGTTCGGGTTAGGGTTAGGGTTAGGGTTCGGGTTAGGGTTAGGTTTACGGTTAGGGTTAGGGTTAGGGTTCGGGTTAGGGTTCGGGTTAGGGTTAGTGTTCGGGTTAGTGTTGGGTTCGGG